>OY856410.1:928286834-928401834 GCA_963693085.1 Alisma plantago-aquatica | reverse complement strand
TGTTTTTTTAGAATGTGAAAATTGTCATTATGTCAACCTTAAATCAAAATATATATATCGTGATTGGGTTCTATCCATACCAAGACTTCCTCACTCAGGCTTGGAGTTGCGATACTCATTTTTCCTTCTATGACCTCCTTCTAAGGAAGGATTTCTTAGTCTTGATACACCGATGACCCTTTTCTGAGATGTACATGCACAACGTTCCAGATGAGATAGCTTTTACACTCAACATTTTTTAGTTATCTTGTCTATTGTGTTGGTGTGGGCTAAAGAAGCTTTGTCTCCTATCTTTCTTAGGTTCACTCAACCATGTTTGCTATTTTAAAGATAGTGTTTCCTGATTGGGCCCTGATGTAATGTCAGGTGATTGTGTGAGGTCCCTTCCAAAGGCAGGTGTGTCAAAGTTTGGCTTCTAGACTCTGATACTAGGAGCGACATATCTACATTCTTGAGTGTAGCAATACCCTGGTTGGGAGAAGTCCTTCAGCATATTATCAGGCACAACTCTCATGATTTTCTTCCTCTCAACTTTTATTCTTTCTTACAGGTTTTGGGGAGATAGAGTATCAAGGTAGTTTTGGGCCGCCAAGCCTCTTTAGATCCAAAAGAGGGGATTTTTACACTAGAAGGGGTAGTTGTTTCCTCATTTCAAGGACTCTGTGTTTTCCTACTTGTATTACAGTTAGGGTTATCAAACATGAGTGTGTTAGGCTGAGTCCTCCTTTCCTTGAGAGTTTATCCTGGGGTGACAAATATATCTTTATATTATCTTGAGATAAGGCTGACATTAGGACATTACCACATTCAAATTTCTAGGTAAATTAAATAGCCCAAATCCATCATTCTTGAAATAATTATGCTAAGATTTAACCTGGATATAGGAAAGTCTATGAATGGGGATGTTTATATCCAAGAAAATTGGATCCGAAATTTGACTTTTAAAAACTTGTTATGCATACAATTTTTCTTCAAAGAGACGAGAATATATACATATGCAAAACTTTAGTCAAAATTTGCGCTAAGAGTAGCCTGGATACAGGAAAGTCTATGAATGGGGGTTATGTTTATATCCAGGAAAATTGGATCCAAAATTTGACTTAAAAAAACTTCTTATGCATACAATTTTTCTTCAAAGAGACAAGAATATATACATGTCCAAAACTTTAGTCAAAATTTTCTATTTAGTTTGTTCAAATATTATGAAATTTTTTTATTAGGAAAGGAAGAATTGAAATGAGATTAGAATGTTAAGTGTGGTCACATACCATGTTCGCATGTTTAGACCCCCAAACTTTAAGTTTGATCTGGAATAGGTGAGTTAGAGTTGGTAGTCATCATAAAGATGGTGATAGTCTTATAAAAGAGCCCATTTAGACAATAAGATCTTCATTGTGTATTGGCCTCGAAGATGGTGATAGTCATCATCTTGGTAGTGTTCCACTTTCTTATCTGACGTGGCTAGCATGTGCATCCAGAAGAGTTCATAGAATTTGTAGTCATTTGAAAGAGGTGTTTGTTGTGGGTACCTGTGACAAAAATGTAGCTTCTCAAAATTTAGACCATTTAGGATGCCACCTGTGATGCCCCGACACGCCATAAAGTCAGATAAGTCAAAACCAAATGAGGAAACTAACACTAACAAATGAGGTTACCTGAAAACACAAGAAATTAAAACCATTAGCACATATCCCCCTCAAGTAGAAAGATATCACATCAGAGTCCACAAAGCCACCTGTACATATGTATCACCTGCAAAGAGATTATTACATAGCACTGTTCACTGGCCCACTGGCAACAATCTGTACATATGGTAACCTATCACATATACATACATGCCATATCGATATAACAAAAGCATAATGCCAAAAGGTCGTCTCGATATACAACATATACATAAATCCCCAAGGACCTGAGTGTACATGGATGACACATATGACTCTACTTCAAAACATAAGAAGCATATGACTCTACTACATAACACATATGACTCTACTACAAAACTCAGGTCCCCCACAACTATTATACATGGTCTGATGTAGTTAATTAGTGTCGAACCAAATGGACAAGGAATGGTAAGTTCTAAGAACATAAAACTTTGCCTCAGATATACCAACCTAGAGGGTAGATTAAATTGGTCTTTCCTTATACAATGATGTCACTTCACCCAACAATGAAAATAATAAAAGCAAAACAAAGCAAGGAAACAAAACAAGAGAAAAGAGAACAAACAAAGAATGTTGTAACAAATATGGATGGGACCCTAGGTTGGGTTTCATCGCCTAAGATCTTCTCACCAACATGAAATACTCACACCAATAGTATACCTTTTGAAAGATTATAAGAAATCATCATATATGTCTGTTCCCTTCACTATCAAGCATAGGATAGATCTAGATTATAAGTTTGTATCTCTCCCAATATGATAAACAAACAACAAAAAAGATAACCATATGATCATTTGCTTAAGATTTCCAACATTCTCATGGATTCATGCAACTCCATAAAACTTAGATAAGATTAGTATTTCTCTTTCGACGCACCAACAATCAAAGATCACAAAATGGTAGCTAATCATACAAGTAAAGCACACACACACATATATATACATATATATATATATATATGTTCAAATGGATGCAAGTATATTCATGTTGGGAGAGATTTAGTGGATACACCCAACCCATTATATGTGTTTAGACACTCATTCAATGAGCAACATTATGGACTCACAAGTTGTTATGGACATACAACACTGCTAGAGAAAAGGGACGAAAGAATGAAGGGAGGACGAGTGGTTAGAGAAGGAGAAACTAGGAGGGTACACTGACTATGACTAAGAGATGTCCACAAATGATGGTTAGGATCTCCTTGTAGAGCTTGATGTTACGGTGATGAAGGCCTAATCTTTGGCCTCCTTCTGTCGAGGGAGTAGTTTGGACTAGTCAGGGTCAGGGAGAAGCAGCAGTAGACATTGTTAGACTTTCTTCCTTATTGTCTACCATCTGATGGTGGCAGACGCAGTCGATGGCTAGCTTCATCACCAGAAGCACTTTGGCGTCCTATGTATGTGCCACCCATACTATGATCATGGGGGTCTCCTATTTACAGGCCTCGATCTAGTGCCTTAGATGCCCTTGGGATCACTTCACTTGTGCCACAAGTTCTTTGAGTACCTATTTCGGGGAACATGCTTAATAGTCTCCATACCAACCTTGGACCAGTGCTTCCATTGATTGTCGGGCCATCAAGTAGCGGTCGTCTGTCATACCTTAGGCTAACGATGCTAGGGTATCCATTGGTTGAGTCTTTGTCTTTCTATAGTTGTTCCATCAAGTGTTGGGCCAAATGGCCATCAACTGTTAAGGCTTGGCTTACCATCACCTTACTGCTTTGTGTGACTATATCTTAATGAATGATGGTGACATTTGACAGTTATGCTAGTTTACAACTGAGCATCGAATGATGTGTCATGGAGACTATCCCTGGTACCCACCAATTGTGAGAACTGATGCTCATGTTGTTGACGGCTCCAAGGTGTCTACTGGTTGTGAGAATCGAAGGAGGTCCATCTCCTCCAATTATTTGCAAGAAATGTCTTAGTTATCTTCGAATAGACATAGATGAAGTATTTATGTACAAAGTAAAGAGAAGTGAGTATATATTCACATTATGAGGGGGAATAAGAAGTAAGTTAAGGCATATAATATCCATAAAATTGGATGTTATCAACTCCGCCCAAACATAGAATCCAACATATCCTCAATCTAACAAATAGAATTAAAGCATTAAACAACTTCAGAGATATGTCAACCTTAAATCAAAATATATGTATCATGATTGGGTTCTAACCATACCAAGACTTCCTCACTCAGGCTTGGAGTTGCAATACTCATTTTT
This sequence comes from Alisma plantago-aquatica, assembly GCA_963693085.1. Taxonomy (NCBI): domain Eukaryota; kingdom Viridiplantae; phylum Streptophyta; class Magnoliopsida; order Alismatales; family Alismataceae; genus Alisma; species Alisma plantago-aquatica. Next base: position 928,397,934 of record OY856410.1, on the reverse strand, counting down.
CCTACTATGACCTCCTTTTGAGGAAGGATTTCTTAGTCTTGAAACACTGATGACCCTTTTTTGGGATGTACATGCACAATGTTCCGGATGAGGTATCTTTTACACTCAACATTTTTTTAGGTATCTTGTCTATTATGTTGGGGTGGGCTGAAGCAGCTTTGTCTCCCATCTTTCTCAAGTTCACTCAAACATGTTTTCTTTTTGTAAGATAGTGTTGCCCAATTGGGCCCTGATGTAATATCAGGTGATTGTGTGAGGTCCCTTCTAAAGGTTGATGTGTCAAAGTTTGGCTTCTAGACTCCACTACTGGGAGCGACATATCTACATTCTTGAGTGCAACAATACCCTGGTCAGGCAAAGTCCTTCCGCATACTATCAGGTACAACTCTCATGATTTTATTCCTCTCGACTTTTATTCTTGCTTATAAGCTTTGGGGAGATAGAGTATCAAGGAAGTTTTGGGCCGCAAAGCCTCTCTAGATCCAAAAGCTAGAATTTTTACACTAGAAGGGGTAGTTGTTTCCTCATTTCTAGGACTCAGTGCTTTCCTACTTGAACTAGAGTCAGGGTTATCAAACATGAGTGTGTTAGTTTGAGTCCTCCTATCCTTGAGAGTTTATCCTAGGGTGACATATATATCTTTACATTATCTTGAAATTAGGGTGACATTAGGACATTACCACATTCAAATTTCTAGGTAAATTTCCCAAATCCATCATTCTTGAAATAATTACGCTATGATTTATCCTAGATACAAGAAAGTATATGAATGGGGTTATGCTTATATCCTAGAAAATTGGATCCAAAATTTGACTTTTGAAAACTTTGTATGCATACAAGTTTTCATTGAAAGAGACGAGAATATATAGATGTGCAAAACTTTAGTCAACATTTGCCATTTAGGCTATTCAAATATTGTGAAATTTTTTTTAGGAAAAGAAGAATTGAAATGAGATTAGAATGTTAAGTGTGATCACATACCATGTTTGACTATTCAAACCCCCAAACTTAAAGTTTGATCTAGAATAGGTGAGTTAGAGTTGGTCTTATAAAAGATCCCATTCGGAAAATAAGATCTTCATTATGTTTTGGCCTCGAAGAAGGTTATAGTCATCATCTTGGTAGTGTTCCACTTTCTTGTCTGACGTGTCTATCATGTGCATCCAGAAGAGTTCATAGAATCCACAGTCATTTGAAAGAGGTGTTTGTTGTGGGCACCTCTGACAAAAATGTCACTTCTCAAACTTTATACCATCTAGGGCGCCATGTGTGATTCCCCGACATGCCATAAAGTTAGATAACACAAAACCAAATGAGGAAACTAACACTACAAACCAGGTTACCAGAAAACACAAGAAATTAAAACCATTAGCACATATCCCCCTCAAGTTGAAAATTATCACATCGGAGTCCATAAAGCCACTTGTACATATATATCAACTGTCAAGATATTATTACATAGCACTGTTAACTATCCCACTGAACGCAACATGTACATATGGTAACTTGTCACATATACATACGTGCCATATCTATATAACAAAAGCATAACGCCAAAATGTCTTCTCAATATACAACATCTACATAAATCCCCCAAGGACCTGAGTGTACAAGGATGACACATAGGACTCTAGTACAACACACAAGCAGCATATCTGACCTTTACCCAGCTATTGCTCCTCTTGCTTCTTAGCCTCAACATCATGACCTCTAATTTGTGCTTGATCTCCTAAAAGATGTGGAAACCCATAGGATGAGACCAAACGTTCCAACAAGATATATAACTCTCCTCCAACATCTATTAAAAACACAGATAACTAAGTAGGTAGAAAACATACTTAACAAGTTGAGAAGATTCAACTAATCAATATGTATTGAACTAATAATGTAGGTTAAGCAACTAGGCAGTTATCGCTGAGTAATAGAACTATTAATATTTTAAGAAGGAATATGAAGAACATGTAAAATAGATGATTTCTCTTATCTCCTTATATTTCAAGAAATTAATACAAAGATAAGGAAAAGGATTCAACCAATGTGAAGCATATTTGACCCTATGAAAAATATACTGAACAGATCTATTACATTTTTTATTTTCCCATGAAGATTTGAGTCGTACCTCTCAAATCCAACCGAACACTACAAAGTTGAAATTGGTGCCATAAAAGTCCAATGGAAGAGTCAAAATCCATGACCTCTCTGACAACTCTTGGTCAGTACAAGACAAACACCACAGATTCATATCAGTCAACTACAAATAGCAACATATAGTCAAGATGATGGATTGGCTCATGCATGGCCATCCATATATAAATACCTAACCCACCTTGGTATAGGTAATAGTGCTAGAGGAACCAGCTTATGCATGGACATTATTAAAAAGAAGGATTGGCTCATGCATGGACATCCATATCTTAAGGAGATTGGCTTACACATGACCATCTAATATCACCAACAATTGTGGAGTGAGGAGATACTCAACTTGCACCCCTGGATATTCAAAAATATGCTCTCCTAGTTTCCCATATGAATGACTCATTTCACCATCCAGCAAAATACTGACACTGGAATGGGTCTATGACACAAGGCACCTACATGATTAGCATTTCACTTGATTTTTCGAGTCAATTGGGTAACTTTTAGCATCAATCAAGTTACAATGTACAAACACAAAACAAACTCTACAAAGATAAGGGCAGAATACAACTCCAAAAGATATAAAACATATAAGGTGTAAACTTGTCACATCATCATCACATGGTACTTATTGCACTGATATTCACAATGCCATCACCAATGTCTCAAAGCCATGTAAGGCTGTCACCAAAGCCACATCACTATGGGATATCAATCCCTTAGTCATATCACTTGTGGATATCACCTCACAATGGGAAATAAGCCTTCACCAGGTCATTGGACCCATCACATCAATATGATCTCATCATGTTTCAATAAGGATGATAGTCATCACCTTGTATCATATGATCACCACCATAGCATACACAAGATATGATATATATCACCTACAAGGTTAGCATAACACAAGTAGGAGAGAGAAAAAGTAATCATATGCCATCCATCCAATGAACTAAAAAATAATAGTATACCTTAGGAATTAGAATTAGGGTTCAATTATATATACGATTAAGGTTTTTCATTCAAACATTATTAATAAACCATAGATAACTTACTTCCCACTTCTTGGAGCATGTGGGTCAACCACTATCATCAAGCCATCAACCATGTGTTTGAAGACAAGGATATGTATACATCATGGTCAAAGAAAATATAAGATCACCAAAACCAAGCGATCGAATAGACCACACCTTATAAATGGTGGAAGAAATAACTAGGTCTCAAACCATGCAGTTGAAGACACATCTTGGTCATAGACATCTTCAGTGACCAAGCTTAACCAAGTCCAAATGATTGAAGGGAAAACCCTAGGTCAGAAAGTCATGTGATTGTAGAGAAATCACCACATCATAGTTGAAGGGATCAACACCATTCTACGGTCGAAGAGGAACCAACCAAGTTCAATGACCAAGGCGACCTCAAGCTAAAAGGTTGAAGAGAAACCATCAAGAACAGCAGTCGAAGGGAAGGACCAATCTAATTAAACAAAGATCAAAGGCCATACAAGCGACCAAAACCAAAGTACTCATCTAAGTGACCAAACCTTGTCCAAAACCTCGGCCATATAAAACACCACTTGAAGAACTTCATAGGGAAAGAAAAACATCATCAAAACAAAGACCAACATCTTGAAAACATAACTATATGGAAATAATGTCATTAGGGTAGGATCATGCTCAAAACCCTAAAGTTGAGCATTTCACATGATCCACAACATAACCATGATATGATAAACAAAAACTTACTATCAAACACATGAAAACAAATCCAAAAGTCCTCCTCACAAAAGGAATCCAAATCAAAACTTATGATCAACAAACCAAGGTTTGGTTACATGGATAACCGCCATCATCAACTTCCATAAAAGTTCGGCCATATAAATTAGGGTTCAAATAAAGAAGCAAGATACATGCAAAATGAACATAGAAACTTAACCCTAATCAAGGTAATATAAAATGAACATAGAAACTTAACCCTAATCAAGGTAATACCATTACTGCAAGGTATAATGTTTTAGATCAAGTTTCATGTAAGATTAAAGTTCTTTAATAGAAGAGGGAAAAGAGATATATAACCCACCATAGATGATGATGCAACTTCCTCCAAGAAAAGAAGCTCCAAAGCAAGAAGAAGACCCTAGATTTGACCTCCTTCACTGTCAAGCTAGTCACCACCTCAAAGGAGAAGAGAAAACCCTATGTTAAAGGGTAAGAAAGAGAACCTAAAACCTCAAGGCTAAAAAGAACAAAAGAGGGAAAAGAGAGAGGATATTTTCCACCCAACTTGAACACTACCTCGATAACACCAAGGATTCATCTCAAGAGGTAGGAGTACCTCCATCCCAAGACAGACACCGCCATGGTGAACAATGGGTTTGTCCAGGAGAAGAAAAGGAGATAGTGTTTTCAAAGGAAATGAGATCAAGATGTGGAAACACGTACCAAATATCAAGGAACCACCAAAGATCACCAAGGAAGAGATTCTCCAAACTTGGATCACCACATGCAAGAGATCTTGGCCACCAAGCACCATGGTTGAGCTCCTTCACACCACCAAGCACACAAGGGCCGAGCATAAGATAGAAGGGAGAAAGAGGAAGGATAAAAGAGATACTTGCATGTATAGGAGAGAGGTTATATACTTGGGTATAAGAGAGAGATGGAAAGTCTGAGGTGTCATGCACATAGGTGCCACATGTCCACCAAAGAACCAACATGCAACCACTAAAGCCATGCATGCAAGATGGGTTGTGAAAAACTTGGAAAACTAGTGACCATCAAGGGATCATTGTCATAGACAACCAAGTGACCACTAGGGTACATGGTCGTAGATATCCAAGCGACCACAAGGGTCCATGGTCATATAGATCCAAGAGACCACATGGAACCCTAGGTCAAGTGACCAAAAGAGAGATCCAAACCCTAACCAACCGTAGAAACCACAAGAAATCAACCAAAACTTATGCATCATTAGAGAAACATCAAGGAAAAGTAATGATGGTTGAAGGAAAAGTAAGAACTTCAAACGGTCAACCAAAAGGTCAAACATCCACTTAGGGAATCAAGCAAACCCTAGAAACAACAGTCAACATGTCACCTTCTCTCTCTTTCTCAAACCAAAGCATAACATGGCATATCTCTCATGATACCTTGGCATCAAATGTACTCTCTACATGTGACAAACTGTAATGAGGTCCAAAACAAGCACATATATAGCAAAACTAGCTCAAACATCATCAGAACATGACCAAATAGAAAAATTAAGCATGTCACATGTTAGATAAGGATCTCAAGATATTAGATTAAGGTCTAAACATCTTATCAATAAAAACAAACAAAAAGCTAGGTCAGGGGTCTTATGCCACGTCCCTACATTTTATCAGCTCCGCTATCTTTGTGGACACTTGAGCAGCCTTTTGCTCTATGAAACTGTTAGTAGTTTTGTGGTATTTTGTGTGTTTCATTATAAACATAGCATCAAAATTATTGCATAAGATGGTTGTTTAGTTTACAGTGTCAACTGACAATAGTGGTTAATGCCCTTCGTGCAACATTGACATAAATATCCACCTTGGGACATTGTATTGTAGGCGATTAATTAGTCACTACACTTCACCTGACTCTTTCTTCAGGATGATGTCCCACACTATTTCATAGAAGTCCATGTACACATTGAGGAGCTCGTCATCTAGAAGTAACTGACATGCTGCCATAATATTTATAGTCATGTAACCTCCAGTTGTTGATATATCTCGAAGGTCCAACAACAATATTTGGAGATTTTATCACTCAAGAATAGTTATGAAATTATCCTTCCGTAGTTGTAGTTTATTTAATAGAAAGGTGACTTCTTCAATCGAAAATCCATAATATGCGAGTTCGTCAAAGTTTTCAAATTTTGGCATTATCACGTCATTTGGTTATGGCTCATCTTCCGACTGATCATAGGATTCACCTTCTTCATCCAGAACTTCCCCCTCTTGGTTAGGTTTTGTATTCAGAGCATATCCTTATTCCTTGGTGATATCCATGTTGGATTGGACATTTTATTCCTCTTCCTGGATATCATCAGTTTGTGCTTCAATTTTCTGTGTAACCACTCTTTATTCGGGTGAAAGATTAGTTGGGGAAGTGTTAGGGTGAAGAGGAGAAACAACAAACATTGTTAAAGTAAAGGGTGTAGGTAGGGGAGATGGTGGGACAACTATACTTTCTTTAGGAAAATGGGTTCATGTTTCTTCTTTAGGTTTCTTTAGTTGTTCTATCCACGGGGCCTTTTCAAGTAACGGAATCAGTGGATACATCCTCCTCAATATTTCTTCCATGTGTGTGTCATAGAATAATCATTTATTGTGTATTCATTCCATGATGTGTTTTCATATTAATGTGTGGAATTCCTTAACAGTTTGATCAAGAGGGACTCCCCTATTGATGGCATCTATCATCTATAGTGCTATGAATGTACAATCCCATGAATTATGCTTTTCCTGGTTCATGCAACATCTAATGTATTTCCTTCCAATTTGGGTGATACCATCCACTTTCTCCTTGTATTAACTTCATTAGATGAGTTGGGACCCCCCCTCTAAATCGTCATGTGCTCTGGATTTTCAAAGATCATCCTTCTACAAGGCAGTCTTTTGCACTAAATTTATAAGTGACAACTTTTCTATCTAAAAGATCAGCCATGGTTAGGATCCATCCATTGTGAGCCTTCAACGATAGGCTTATGAATTTTAAGGCTTTAGTTTTATCCAAATAATCTTGAAGTTCTATGAATGATGTCACTTCAGTTCTTTCTTTGTACAGTTCGACTGCCAGGTCAGAAGATGCATTAAAAACTGGCCCTGCCTTGTCTCTGTGCATGAACTCCTCTATCACTGTCATGCACAAGACCTTGAAAAAGACTCTGTTTATATTTTCTTTTAGTTTGAAAGTAGAGAATATGTCTTCCCTCATCAATGCATATTGTTCATTGAGGTATATGACGTCTTTCCTAGATTTTTGTCATCTACAATATCTGCAAGGACATGAACGTTGCATATTAGCATGCCCATCATAGAGGCCATGTCCATATCTGCCCTCCTGCATGATAGTGGAGGTGGTCCAGCCAGACCTGAGCTGTCTTTGTATTTAGAAATTATAGGTGGGTCTGTGAACACTAGGTTATCATGTTTGGGTGGTGCTTCATCAGACATGTGGTTCAGGTTCCCATCATCGACTTATGTCACCATCTATTCTATTTCTACTTCGAAGGATATTAGGGGTCCCTATCTCATAATGGGTTCATATAATAGTATTTCATTCATAAAGTTGTCATATTCAGTTGGGTGTGGTGGAGCCTTGTAGTTAAAAAGTGGGTCCAATCTATCCATAACATCTTTGATAGTTTATATTATCTCTCCCCTTGTTCATATGATTTTATCATCACGTCATTCACACATACTTCTTCTGTGTTTTCAGAAAGTGTTGCTTGTTGTGTTGACTATAAGGCAGCCCAATTTGTTAGTGCCCTGACCCCCTTTTCTTAGTTATTATTGGTGGAATGCCCTAGTGAGGCTGGAGAAGTGTCTAGATTGTCATCCCCAAAAGGGCACTCCTTTACATCCTCTTGATTCTTCTTCTTATAGGGGGAGGGTGCATTAAAAAAATGCTTCTTCTACCAAGATTACACCATGTCCTTTTTGCACAATGGTCGTCAACAATCAGCCCTGAGATACACATCCACATCAGATGGCGTTGCAGATGGTAGTTCAGTGGGGATTGTGCAATCTTTTTTTAGATGTCCCACTGCTAGTAGTGGTGGTTTCCTTTCACTTCACTTCTTCTACTTGTAGTTGTAGGTATTTTTGGCGTATATTGTCCCGTTCTTTATCTAGAGCGGCAAGCCCATTCATCATTCCTACCAATTCTCACACAACATGTACTTGATTTGTAGCTATTTGGTGTGTCAGTTGTGGCAGGCTTAGAATCAATTGTATTTTTGTCGTTATTTTTTGCACCTGCGTGGTTAGTGTGGACATATTTGCAGTTAAGTTAAAAATATTTATATTATAGGTTGAGACAATCTCACAAAATCTTTCTCTATTTTTATGAATTTGCTAGCAGTGGGTGCTCCTTGTTGCTACTTTGGTCTGTTGGAAGAGATTATTTCCTGACCAATCTCATCTACCTTTATGGTTTCTTCATGTTATCCCGTGGGACGGTTGTTGTGCTTCGGTTGTGGTTGCTCCCTTTTTGGATTTTCTTCTCATGCCTTCCTTTCTATCAATATGTTCAAGGATTCATTTGCTTTGCTATCCAATGGTACCTCTTCAAGTTCCTCGTGGTGCGAGGATGACTTGTCCCTGGATGTTTTTATTTTCTTGGGGTGCCTTATTTTGCTACTTCATAGTCGTCGATGATAGTTTTAGGTAATGGTACCATGTCCTCAGGCATGGTGATGGTGGTTGGAGCCTTCAAATTTTCTATTCCACTCTCTTCCAGATCTATTACTTGTGGTGTGGGGGGTTTCTTTGCCAACCTTTTAGGTAGGCATAGGATCACCATCTTTCTTATTGTTTGCTTCGTGAAAACTTCTTTTAGTTTGCTCAGCTAGTTTACTTATTCTCATATCTTGTTGAGATATCATCCTTATTACCTCTTCTTCTTAGAAGATGAGCTTGTCTCACTCCTAGTTTCTTAGCTCTAGTAGAGGTAGGAAATGTTTGGTTTTATAGAATCTGTAAAAGTAATTCTGCTTTGACCTTATCAGGACATTGGTACTCGATAGGCATAGGATCACCCTCTTTCTTATTGTTTGCTTTGTGACAACTTCTTTCAGTTTGCTCAGCTAGTTTACTTGTTCTCATATCTTGTTTAGATATCATCCTTATAACCTCTTCTTCTTAGAAGACACACTTGTCTCACTCCTAGTTTCTTAGCTCTAGTAGAGGTAGGAAATGTTTGGTTTTATAGAATCTGTAAAACTACTTCTTCTTTGACCTTATTAGGACATTGGCACTCGTTAGGTACTTACCATCAACCATCACATCACCTTCTAACCTTAGAAAGAATTTTAGATACATGGGGTACCTTAATTGGTGTGTGATATGGTGAATAGTCCTTCCATGCAAAAATCACGGGGACCTCCTCGCCCGACTGCCACTGCTAATTTATTGATCAAAATATTCCCTATGTTATGGCCTTCCTTGTAAAGAGTGGGACCCAGTAGTGGGACCACTCAATGGTACAAACATGAGCCATGAAATTTTAAGTAGTAGAATACATAACTATTTACAAATGTTATAAAATATCTTGATGAACATAAATATCTCACCCTAAGGGTGGTACATAAAATGAAAAGGTTATATCTATATACACATAAGCCCATATGTAGAGGGTAACAAGGCTATCTCAAGTTGTCCATATGTCCACCAATAAGCTCAGGATTATCCTGAGTCTCTGCCCTATAAAGTACCTATATTTGGGTGGAGGGAACACCCAGAAAAATAGGAAAACAAGGTATGTATCAATAAAAGTTGAGTATGTACATTATGAAATTAACTAGGGAATCAATTATTTCAAAAGTAAAGTAAGATGTACCCAACAAAAAGGGGGCCATTAAAGCTATGTAAGTTTCAATGAGAATTAACAAAAGATGGAATTTCCAAAAGAATGAGGCAGTACAATTAAACAAATAAATGCACAACTCTTTCCTTTATCAACCATCCAATCACATAAATATTTGGGCGTTGAAATATTTGGCTAAAGTAACAGTAGGGCCATGACACCACTACATCGTTGGCCTATGTAAAATGGGTGGAAAAGGCGCACCCTAGGTGAAAATAGTGTGCCTCTGTATACATCTAGGTTGAAGTAGCACACCCTAGGCAGAAGTAGCACGCCATAATGGATGCACATATGCATCTACAATAGTTAAACCAGTGCAATTATCTAACATGCATAAATAAAGTGGCAAGATGCACCTCTTACAAACATATATGGAATAGTTTAAGAACAATAGCAGGTGGGTTCATTGACCCAATTCAACTTGATAATAATAATTTTAGAAGAATATAAATTGCAGTCGAGAGCATATGATATTTCCACAAGTGGAACAAGGATAAGTATTTCAAAAGCTACCTCATTATGGGAAACATTAGTCATATAATGCCCAGTCATACAAAGGGAGGAGTACATACTTGATCTTCACAACTATTCCTATCTCAAGGGGTGAACATTATAATTTCTCCTTCTCAACCTATGAGTATTTTATACACACATTAGTCCACAATTATTAATTCATAAATAAAAGTACATCTTAACCTAGTATTAGTTTCCTATAGCCGAGTTAGGGTTTAGGAATAATCAAATATGTATGTTGTTATTACCTAAAGTTCTAAGTCAACATTTAAACTTATCCTTTGTCAAAATTCCTACTTGTAATTGTAGTTATTTCCTCCCAATCGTAGCACAATACATTCATAATTTATAGATATCAATATGCTTATAAGATCCTTTGCCATTTCTATTCACTATAAATGATGTGGATATGCATCTAGGGATATTTATGAAAATATTATAGTAGTATATATTGATTATTCTGATAACAACTATTGGGTTATGACATCACATAACCACATTTGGGCTTGCACTAACATTTATATAATAGTGCTAATTTGACATATGCTAAGTTTGTACATAAATTAGGCAGGGTTATCACTCAAACCACATTTTCTTTTTCAATCTCCTGCTACCTCTATTAAGGATGAACTATACTAGAAGTTCAAATAGCCTAATTATTAACTTACTAGTAATAGTAAATTTATGTATATAATTGTATAGTATGTAATACTATAAAAATATTGAGTGTTATACATCGTCTACCCTGATAACCTCATACCTTCTTTTGTTTTACATTATCTTATTAGTTTGGTCCTTAAATGTAGTTTCGTGCATGCTAAGAAGGATACAAATCTAAACTACAACTACACGACCAAGAAGCTTACCTACATATCATGTGAATGGGTCACCATATTGGAGTTTTGAATGGTATGGACCCCATGGATCAGCTCGGAGTTGGACCTACTAACGCTGAGGTTTGAAGTGGTTGTTGGGGTTTTAGGCCCTTATCAGAGTTGTGGTGGGGCCATCTCCAGGCTCCATTTTTGGTTTCATGAGGAGGGGTGTAACACCTCCTCAATCTTGTTGCTAGAGTTGCAAAGGAAGATGAGCTAGGTTTGCTCTGCATGATACGATCACGAGTAGGTAGAACTGAGTCTGTCATTGTCCCTATGGGACTGAGGCTACAAATTCATCATAGATGTGAGAATGGTGGGGCTTTTGGAGGAGGAACCCAGAAGTTTTGGTGGTATGATTGAAAAAACAATTACATTGGTATTAACACAGCTCACGCATTGAAGATTGGTCGGCTTGGCACCTGGTGAAGGTATACGACCACTTCACTACATTGTATCCTATATAGGTTTCATGGTATCACGAGAGGGGGTAGGTCACCCTTGATGTAAAGAATAAGGTGTAGGGAAAGGAAAAGAATAATGGAGGCAGGTGCACACTGCCCTTAGAGTTGAGGAGGGCTAGGAAAGAAGAGAAGGAGAAGGATGGGCACAAGATGGATCATGAAAGTGTCATATTCTGGTGGGTGTTGATAGTCATCTACAACACAATGAGGTTGGTGTGTTGTTGAAGGAGGCCTGTAGGCTAGGGTTTGGATCACCGAACAAAGGAGGGAGAGGAAGAAATAGGTAGGGGAAGAAAAGGTGAAGAAGAGAAGTCTAAAAGTAGGAGCATGATCGGCTCCCACACCCATTGCTGCTTGGACTAGGCTATACCCCTCACCAGGTTGGTACAAGGAAGGAGGGAAGGTGATCAAGTTGTGGCAGTGACTTCCCTGAGTTGTGGTGGCAGCAAAACATGTGGCAAGGATAATATGGGTGTTGCTTTAATGTATGTTGACAATTATGAAGTGGCCTCCTTGGACCCAAGTTGTAAGCACCATTTTAGCTATTTCTTTGTGTGTGGGCACATGGTGGTGAAGATGGTGGATGCAAGGGTTTATGTAGAGCTGAGTATGGGGAAATAGGAAGGGTTGAGGAAGAACTAGGTAGTAATAGATCGAGGAGGTGAAGACCATCTGTGTCAGTTATGGCTGGGACTTTGCATGCAGAGGGGAGAGTTGCGTTCCACACAGGGAAGGAGGTGTGATGTGATAAAATAATATATAAAATAGGTAAAATAGATGCAGAATTTGATTTCAATTAAAGCCTAGGATGTTTAAAGGTTTTTGTTTTTAAATCAATTGAGTTGGAAAAAACATATCCAATTTAATGTGAAATTTTCTAGGTTGACCAATTAGATGTGATGAATCTAAATTTATCATCAATTTCACCTTTTGATAGTTGTTGCTCTTGCATTTTTATTACTTGTGCTTTAAGTTCCCAATTAAGGTACATTACTATACATATTAAATATTTGTGATATAATCATTTATATTTTATTTCACTCATCCACTACCTAGCATGCCTTTATGGTCTCAGTTTTACATTTTGAAACAATTTTATATATATTTCATTGTTTCCTCATTAAATGTTCTTTGATGAATTTCTTTCTCTTAATTATTTTATATTTTGTCCATTCATTAATCTATACTCATAAGAAGAGAGTTTCATATTAAATCAATTGTTTTTTTGGGTATATTTTTATATCAAGTCCTACCATTTAATGTTTTGTGGTGATTATATATGTAAACTCAACATTTAAAGGTATTTGAGGAACCTAACTTCACAAGGAATCATAATGAAACTAATCCATGGAAAAAATGAACCTAATATTATATCAACCAAAAAGGGTATATAAAGGGGTAATCAAGCCATACTCTTAGGTATGAGTATGTTACATTCCCTTCTATTATGATAGTATGTGGAGATCGATCCTAGTTCATTCACTGTATCTACTCTAAAGGTAAGAACATTTGTGAAGATCTTGCGTACTATCCTCATAAATCCTGAATGTATAATTGTGACTTTGGACTGTCCAAAACTATATCTACAGTCTCTTGATAGCTTCTCCTGGGACTTATCCATCAGAAAACCTCTTAAATTCCTATCTCTGCTTACTTTTTTCAACTCATTCTGCTTGTCAGAGTTAGTGAACATCAAATTTAGTCATCATTTTGTAAATATATATTCCTCTTTGATGATTCATACCTATAACTTGTAATCTCCCCCGCATGTTGCCTTTTCTTCTTTTATTTTTGTCATCTTCCTTGGTGAGGACATGAATTCTAAAGTGGGATCATCATAGGAAGTCTCCCTATTGAAGAAGACTCTATAGATTCCCAACTGTTCAAAGCTTTTTTTTACCCTTTTGTAAATCCCCTATTTTTGCATGATATCCACATCATTGTACCTGGTGGCCATAAAGTTTTTCTTCTGGGGCATGTCCCCCAATATTTGCCTATGTTCCTCGACCCTATCCAAGAATTGATTTTCAGGTTGTTCTTTGTAGACTACTAGTGATGTTTGTGAGATAGTGTTGGTGTTCACCAATGTTGCTTTTGTTGTTGTCCCCGGTGAAGATGTTTTGGTTACCTTGCGAGGTCTCCTTTGGTCAGGGCTAGGGGTAGTTCTTTTCTTCATATCTTAAACATCCAAGATGGTGTATACTCAGAGACCTTGGTCCTTGTCTATTCTGCATCACTTGTTGACTCCTTAGTTATCAACTCAGGTAGCATTTCGAGCGTGTCGGCCTCTAAATGTTCTTTGATTATTTCCTTAGTAGCCTCCCCATGTATCTTCAGGTATGCCACTCCTTCATCTTTTAGTTTTTCAATCCTTTCCATTTCCTCAAAAGTCATTGAATATTTGAGTTTTTTGTTTGTATTCAGATTCTTGGATTGCTTGATTCCTATTTTGGTTTTCTGCCATTTTTCTCTTTGTAGATACTTAAGTATCTCTAGAACAATTAATTTGATAAAGATGGTTTGATTTCTAGTAGAATGATGATCAATTGGAGCTAACAAACACTCCATGGTTTTATAATGTCGAGAAATAGACTAATGTATAGGAACTTCGATCAATGGGTTTAACGTAAAAAGTTCACAACTAATGGTTATGGGTGGCATGGTACTAGTAGATTGTTGTCTCTTGGGAGCGGAAATCAATGGTTTTCTAGGGTAAGGAACATTGGTACAATAACTGATGGCCCAGGGTCTGAATCACAATGGATCATTGGGTACCCAGATGACCAATGATGGACAACCAAACAATAGTTGGTGAGAAATCAAAAATTGATGGGTCTAGATTTGATGGTTCTTGAAAAGGGGAAAAACGGATGCACGAGTATGAAGTACTAGGAGAGTACCAAAGGTAAGGATTGATGTTTTGGGAGATCTAAACAACATGAAATATTATGTGAGGCTTGTGGTAGCTCAAAAATCATAAAAGGTTGGAAAGAATGTTGGGTAGATCATAGGAAAGTAGCACGAATCAAAAATAGGGTTTAGGTTTACCACTCGACATCGATGTTAGAGTTTTAGATTCTAAACGTCACCAAATCCATGGAAGATATTAAAGTTTTACATGGGATTGCAGGTGGTATATGCTCCATTTTCATTCCTTGAAGGTCCTCCACTCCCTTGCTTTTTTCATTCGGTGATTAAGAGGTAGAAGACGACATCTTCTAATGGCTGCCTTATGGTGGATGGAGTCTCTTCGGTTGCCTTACCTCTAGAGTATTCATGCAGCTAGGGTTTATGTCAAGGAAGTCTGATGGATTGATTTTGGTGGTTTCGTTCCCCTTTTATAGGTGTTAGTCCCTTGGGTGACCCTAGGGTGTCATCATCTGATGATTTTACTACTCAATCACCTCTGATAGTCATGTAAAGCAATGGTCGCGTAGAAAATGGGATCTTATGGTAGGTAGGATTTGAGAGAGTATGGTCACCATTCAAAGGTCGGTGTGCAATCGACACTCGATGGTGGTTCTGGGCATAGGTTATCTAGTTTTGATGGGTTGTTTAGCTGTCAAGATTTGATGGTCTGCTTCTCAGCCAACGCCTGATGGTTCAACAGATTCGATGGCTAGTGAGCTTGATCATCTCATGGCTTCACTAGACAAATATGTCATGGAACTATTTGTTACCCTAGGTCCACATTCCTAATGGCTACATGCCAAAGGCGCATAGACTTGGGCATCCATCCCTAGAATGGATCACAAAGTTTATGAATGAATAAAACCACAAACAAGAACAACATAAGAGAGAAGATTGCACATAAAGAAAACTAATCTAGTACCTTACAAGATCTTAGTACCATATATCAACCCATATGAATTCCATCTGCATGACATTAGATGATCCTAAGAGTACGAGAAGTAGATTATCATAATAGAGATGAAGCAATGATCATATCATGAGAGTATTATTGTACATGTTACCTAAAATAATAAAAAGGGTACACATCAACACAACTGTGTCGAGTACACTATAAAATACATAAACTTTTAGGTTTAAGAAACATATATGCTTGGAAAAATTTAATATGAAAGAAAGAAAGAAGAAAAAAAATTAAATAATTTCTTACTAACATGCAATCTTATTTAATTACATTTCTATTATACTTAAAATACAATGTATGGCCATTAACTAACTTCCTCAAAGGAAGGGTCTGTAAGGGTGCTCAAGATTAGCTAACCCTTTTAGATATGTGAGGCACCTCAAGACCTAAGTCAATGAGCTAACCCTATTTCAACATGCCTTGTGTCCTTATCTTGAGAATTCAGGAAGGTATACAAGGTTAGTATAATTGACAAGTTCAATTATGTTCAAGGTTTGTATAGCATATTTCAAGCAAAATGAATGTAGTAATCATAGGGAAAAAGTAGCTCAAACAAGTATATAAATCCAAGAATTTTTATTCAAGCAAGTTCAATACCACTAATCTGGCCAATAAGAGGATAAAACGTACCTTGAGTGGAGCACAAGATTAACAACCTGATTAGAAAACCACAATTAGAAACTCGACTAGATCTCAATTATTAAGTTAGCATAAATTTCTTAACATTTCAAATGAGTGAAATTTGATTAACAACAACAAGATTAGGTGTCATTAATCATTATAATAGTGGTTGGATGTGCCAACTAGATCTAGGTATCATATCATTAACATCGATTTTAACATCTCAACTAGTCATGCAAGTGTATTATGAACAACATACCACATCATGGAATCATCTAGAACCTAGGGTGGCACATCACCACTATGACAGGGATCATATATTAGGGGTTCTTGATCTTAGAAGAGAAAACATGAGGTTCGAGTAAGATTAATCACCATACATTTTCAACATAGTAAAACTAGTCATTATCATTCAAGATCATCACCATAAGAGTATAGGTGAAGTTTACTTGAGTTATGTGTCATAAAAAACACCTCGATATTGATTTAAGATTATTATATAGCATGGGTGATTAATAGGTCAAGATTTGCATAAGATAAGAGACTAGTTACAAACATGCATACTAGATAACATATCAAGTCAAAATTAGGGCACTTTAGTCTCAAAAGGGAAAATAATGATCATCGTATCATTTGGGGTTATAAAGTATATAGGGTTACTATTTAGAGGTCACATAAAGGATTCAAGTAGTATTAGAACAAAATGTGAGCAAAGTGCAAGATTTCATATCCCTAGTCTACATTAAACACATCACATAGGTCATTCCACATCATACGGCCCAAAAAGGGGTACAAGTATGAACAATATCAAATCATGGTATAACATCCAACAAAAACAACTGATTGGGATTGGGTATAAGGATTTAGGGCCCATTCATACAAGGTTAGACATTTAAGAGGAGATCTTTAGCAAAAAGGCCCTTTTTAGGTCATCTTGGAATTATAAGACCTTTTTTAGGGTACAAGATGGATAAAGCACGAATCCTGATGCATCAAGTGAATGAAGTTACTGATTTAGAGTAAACACAAATATTTGAGGCACAATACATCATATTTGAGGATCAAACGATACAATTATCTTCAAAAGATTTCAAAAGAATACATTTTGAAGGAACAATGGAAGTACGAGTAGAACTAGGTTCTGAAAGAATTTTATTGAATGGATCATCCTTTTCCAATAAAATTCATATATTACATGTTGTGTTTGGCCAATGTAGTCATTAGATGTGAATTTTACAAGTATTACCCAATCAGGCGATCTGGTCCATTGGATTTAAATCCAAGGGTCGAGAAGTCATTGGTCGGTTTCCTGCCTCCCTGGGTTCCTCTAGTACCAGACCACATGACTTGGACCAGAGGTTGTCGGTGGTTCCCTAACCATACCCAATGGTAAGTGCAATATCTCTCATGGCATATGTTACAACCCCAATTTTTGGGTTCATTTGGTGAGAAATGTAATTTCTCATATTAAAGATATTTGAACAAATAATGATATAATTTGTTTTGAATAAATGGATTTCGTTTACAATAGCCTTGATGATTGTTTTGTGGGCTTTATTGGCTATTGGGCCCAATAATAAGGAAATTCAAATAGTAAATGAATAATTGAGAAATTGAGAAAAGAAAAATGTAGAAACCTCTAGAAGGCAAGATAATTTTATCCAAAGGTGGATTTCGTTCCTCTTGGGTTCCTTGGGTTCCAAGGAGTCCAAAGTTGCAAAGATAATGCAACAAGAGAGAGAAAATATCAATTAAATATTATTTTATTAAAGGAAGTATGAGATAATAATGATATTATAAGAATTATGTGGATTTTTGGATAATGGACCCATCTTGGATGGGATTTCGTGCCCACATGATTTGTAATGGAAAAAGGAATCAAAAATCAAAAGAAAAACCAGAGATACAAAATTAATCAAGAATATTTGACATAAAAGAGAGATAATGTAAGAAATAAAGAGAGAAGTGAGCGTTTGGTCATAATGAATGATAATTCGAACTCCACTTGATTTCTTGGATTTCAAGGAATGGAAATAATGGGAAATAAGAAAATAAGAAAGAGAAAAGATGGGAGAAATAAGCCTAATTGAGAAATATCTTGCACGTAAATAAAAGGAATGTTTTCTTTTATATAATGAGCCCGAATTTGGTAGAGAGATAGATTAAGTTATTATCAAGTTTACCTAAAAATTTGGATTAAACGGAGCCATGATTTGAGAGTTATTGCTTTTTCAAATTATCCTTAATAATGTGAATTATCTTGGAAAATGGGAAAAATTCCTTTCCTTTGGTTGAGTGCGTGCATTGATGGTCGTTGGATCTTGATCCAACGGGAACTGCTAATCACCGAGTCCCAGTAGATCTTGGACTGTAGCACGATTATAGGGGGATTTCCCCATCATTTTTCTCACAAACTAGTGCATGTACACTCCTAGTAATTGGTTCCCTGAGTCCGGGAGGAGGAGAGGAACCTTCTCGACCCTATGATGATAGGCTCCCAACACGTCTACGTGAAATGCCCAATCGGGCTAAAGGGCAGTTGGCGGAGGGGTTGAGAAAACCATAAAGGATCCCCATATATCCTATATAAAGGACCCCTCTCGCTTCCTCTCACCAACGCGACCTCGGACGGCGGCTTCCCCAGTCTTAGAACCCTCCCTCTCGCTCTATTGCTCTTGCTCCGACGAAGGACCACCGCGGCGTTGCTGCATTGTCAAGAAAAGAGAAGGAGGAAGACGAGAAGTAGGGACCCTTGGATCGGGGTCCATCGTGACTCAAACGGGATCCAACAGACTGACAATAGGAGCAGGGCGCACGTTTAAGTTAGTGGGTGCAAATAACGCAGAGCGTTTGATTAGAGTCCATCGTGGACCTGAGGAAGATCCGACGATCGCCAGCAAGAAGCAGTGCGTGCATCCAGGTTAGCGGGTACGATTGATGCAGAATGTCAGATCAAGACATGGACCAGTGGCGCACCGATCGAACGACCAACTAAATTTGGTAATTAGCTCTTACTGCTTGAATAATCCAGAAAAATGTTTTTCCTTGCGAAATTCATAGAAATAGCTAGGAATCTCCAATGAGAGAACTTTATACATGAAAGTTTCCTATAAAAATACGAGGAACAATATAAAAATGGTTTGGTAATCTAGTTTTGGATCATTTTACATAAGTACATTATTTTGGTAGAAAATGTATAAAAAGATAATTAGAAACCCTAATTGTATACAAAGGGTGAATCCTTGTCGATTAACAGGTTGAGATGAAGAATATTAACCTACTAGATATTAAAATAAAGTTTTCATCCGTTTTTTAATACAAAGATGGCTAATTCAGGGTTTTAATCTATAAATAAAGGGTAATACATATGGAAACCCTGATTTAGTATAAAAGATGAGAAAAACCTTGTTGATTTCGAATTATGGAAAAAGGTTGTTAAATAATGATCCTAAGTATGATTAGGAGTAGTAAGATGAGAAATTTAGGGTTTTTATATAGTTTTTCTAAATAAGGATTCATAATGTTAAAAGTGGAGACAAAACCCTAATTTCAAAGGAAACCCTAAACTTGGAGTAGAAATCCTAAGGAATAAGATGAAGTTGGATAAATTTTGATAAAAGGAAATTTATATATTTATTTTAGGATTTTTGTGCATAATTGGTTGATTGGTTGAGATTTCTCTATTTAATTGATTCTGTCTCCAAATCTGCAATCACAATATGTGGTTACGCTTATGCATAAACACTTTAGTTTCACGGCGGTTTCCGAACATTTTTATCAGTTGCTTGAAAATAACTGCTTGGATGACTTTTATTTCATTCAACTGTAAAGTGACTATGATTATCACTATAAATGTATATATAATTGGCTTAGATCCGGGTCCTCCTCTATGGCTTTGCAAAGGCTAAAAAGGGTAATACCCCTAGAGCAAGGTCTAGGCTATCATGAGTTAGAAATTGGGCTACCTACATGTAGTGACATGAGAATCTTAGCATACCATGAGTTAAGGAGTGTACTACCTATAGGTAGTGCCATGTGACTCAACCCTAGAAACTGATTCATCTGTTAGGTGGGATCATGAGGGATTTAATGGGGATCTACCATAAGGAAGGTAGCATCCAGGTCCATTGTAGGGCAACATAGAGGATAGGGTACGCATGGATCACATAGTTATATTTAAAACAAAAAGTTGTTTGTTAAACTGTCATAGACTGCAATACATTGTTATGGATAATTGCATGATTATTGTTTCCCCCACTTTCTAGCTTTATGTTGATCAATGTTTTGTTTGTCGGTGTTTTAGGTACAAAGCGAAAAGGGCAAACAGTAAATCATCATATTGTGAAATACATGAATTAAAATACAAGGAGGATTAGTTAGAATAGAATTCATATGTGGATAGAAGTTTAGAGATCCAAGTTTTCAAAAGGTATGTAGAAATTTTATTTTATCACAGCTTTTCAATATAGTCTGGTAGAATTTGATAATTATTATTGATTATTTGTCGACCTTTGATTCGGGAATTGGGATAACGGCTCTGATCTTCTGGTCTCCCTTAATTGGGGGTTACCGGGAGGCGGGGTCGTTACATTTGGTATCAGAGCATAGGTTCCTCATTTAATCTTTAATAATTATTAAATTTTACAAACTCTATAGAACCCAAGGGAGTTATTAGAGGAATTTTTGAAAGACAGAGGTGTCTAAAAAAGGATCACATCCGGGGGCTGGCAAGATTTTCCTCTGCAACGCTAGTCAGAATACGAGGACTCTCGGATTAGTGTGACTGCCTAGCCGATGTCTCAGGATTTGACTCAAAATAAGATACCTTTAGGACTCTCTCATATTGTTCATCCCTTCTCAACTCAAATGCTATTAAGGACCTTAAGGATTAGGGTTTTCTCTCTCTTTTCCTCACCCTCTTGAGGTATGGGTAAGGTTGATAAGGTTTAAGAAATCCTCCACCAAATTAATGAAAAGCATGTAAATAAGATGTCATGGACATAAGCTTAATAGATTAAGTGTAAACTAAAGAATAGATACATGCTTAGGTTGTATGACATAAGTTGTCATGCCCTCAGGAGAGATCTGAGGCTAGACCTTCTTGTTAGGAGGATAAGTAAAGTGAGTTAGTCTTGGAGGTAGAGACCTCCATTATAAGTAGAGACCTAGTGCCTCCTCTGAGAATGGTGTTAACCCTAACCCTAAGTGAAGGTTAGAGAGAGAGATGACATGAGGAGTTAGATGTCATGGTGGATCGGGCGTGAGGGTGGACATGCTTTTGGATGCCCATATGAGCCATGAGAGGTTGGATGACCTAGTACCTTTGGAGACCCAACCCTGGGAAGGGTTGTGCATGTTAGAAGTGAAGGATAGCCCCTTCAATGATGAGGTTAGGACCTATAAAAACCCTATGAGCTTATGCAAGTAGGGCATAGTATGCACCCATAGTATGTCAGTAGTGCTGACATTAGGCTAAAATGCTGGCCAGCAGAGTATGATGGATAGCTTATGAGATGAACATAGTGAGTTATGGAAACCTTGAGCAAGCATAAGCTTGAACATAGGCTTCACCATGTAGGGGTATGCTTGTGAGCTTGATCCTACATGGAGAAAGGACCTCTAATAGTGAGGCTGGTTGTAGGGCACCCAAAAAAAAGTGAACCTTGGGTTCCTAAGCCTAATAGGGGAAGTGGTGTACCTGATACTCATGATGAGTTTTGAGTTTCTATATATTCGAGCATGGTACTCCTCATGTTTAGAAGAAAGGGAAACCCCTTAAGTTTAAGGTATGTTTGATGAACCCCTCACAGCTAAGTTGATGATATGAGAAGGTATGATCTTGATCCAATGTTGAGGATGAGGACAAGTATGACCTAGCATGGTTTAGTAGGTGTTATGCTTGTACCTTAGTAGCTTGCTAGGGTTAAGCATGCTCATGTGGATGTAAACCCTAGACATAAGGACGTTTGTGACCTTTGTTATCAAGGTGTAGTTTCCTCCCATCCCGGGAGAGGGACCCTTTGTAGGGTGTATACCAGTCTTGTTGGTTTTAGAGCAACCTAAAGAGGTCTCATAGGATCTTGAGAAGGTAAGTGAAAAGTATATGGTATGAGAATGAACCTATATACCCATAGATAACCATGTCTAAGTGCATGTGGATATGTTACCATGAAGGTAATCGGTATGGGGCCTGGCCAAGGTAGGAAGGTCTAAATGACCCATATGAAGGATGAAAGTCATCCCATGAATGCAGGGAGAGATGATGAAGGCTTGGGTAAGGTTTGAAGTTGGATGTGTACTATAATAGAATCCTAAGTCTATCCTAGGGTCAAGTAGGGATAAGATCGATGAAAGTGGGAGTTTCCTAATTCCCTAGTTGTACATGACCATTGGGTCGGGAGGTAACAACTATCATTTTATGAGAGCCATGGGTTAGGAGATTGATCACCTTCATGAACTCATGGTACCCAAACGACAGATGAGTATGGCACTCTCTGGATGCATAAGGGAAGAGGGATGACCCCAAAAGTGTCGGCACCCTATAGACCTAGAGGAGATGACCAAGGATGGTATGATGACCCAAGTAGGTTCGAGACCAGTTTTCCATGGAAGTATCTTTGATATCGAGATGATTGTAATGTAGAGACATAAGTTGTACGTTTCAACTTAGATTTGAAGGTATACTAGCAAGGTGGGATGTACCATCTCTACTCTTGGAACAGGAAGAACTTTGTGTTTGGAACGGCCGCCAAATGCTTATTTGCTCTTGTTATGGGAGTGAGAGATAGGATAGTACGCATGTCATACACCAAGGATAAAAGATGATGTGAGCTGGAATGTTTCTATGAGGTATGAGGGTAGAGATGATAACATACCCTTGTGGGGTGAACGATATGTGGATGGTTTACAAACATCAAGAGAAATAAGGTAGTCATCTTATAAGGATGCTTTTATCATGAGTTGTAACATCCCTGACCTGGGTTATGCTTTAACACTCGTTTTTTTTTCTTAGTAAAGTTGATTATATGCTTGCTCTTATATTTTGAAAAGTAATTAAGGCTCAAAAGGAACTCATATTTCAATTTTAGTCCTTTTTGAATAATGTTGAAACAATGTTTTGTTTGTTTTGGACTAAAGTGCAATTTACCCAAGTTGAGGGGTTAAATTAAAAATGTTGCATGATAACATGTTCCTCATGTGTTGAATTATCATGAGAATGAATATGATGACGAGGTATGGCTTGTGGAAGCCTGAATACCATGAAAGAGCCTTCTGAGCAAAGTTTGTGCATTAAAACCTAGTTTTGGTGTAATGTGCAATTTACCCAAAACTTAGGGTTCAGTATGCAATTTTCCACTTCAATAGGGTCCCTAATAATTCTTTACATCTTGTAAAGGCAATAAAATGATAGGGACGTCTCATTTGAGATACTTTGAAGGAGAGAGAATCTTGATATTAAAATAATCAATATTTAAGCATAATTGAAACCCAAATTCAATTTAATGCAAAACAAATAAAAATAATCGAAGGGACTTCAACCAAAATTTGAATGGTTGGATTTGTGTATGTGTGTAAGTCCTTATGCCTTGTAAATGAAACTAAAATATCCTAAGGAGGTGAAACTCCACTCACCTTATTAAAAGAAAAAGAAAAATCCACTACCTTTAGGATATTAATATAATAAGCATTAAGGTGCTTAATTTGCTTTTCTTTAAAACATGGATAATTGATAGGAATAAGAGGCAAAGAATATAGCCTCGTCACTAAGGAAAGGAAGGAGGAAAGTGGCAAGGAAATGGGGGAGATAATTCCTATTTTCTCTCTCTTAATTGAATTTTCAATAAAATTCACATATAAGCTCCTTTATCCATGTGATGAAAGGATAATTTCGAACCCACTTATTTTCTTTTATTGAAAAAATGACAAAGGGAGTTTTAAGGACTAGGAGTACTACCCCCAACCTGTTGGTAAGCTTTTTGATCCTCTTTCACCTTGAATCCATGGTGGAAATTGAAAATAAATGCATGATTTCTTCATATCTCGATCCCATCTTCAATTCTAACCATTCCTTTTCACTCAAAACTTGAGGACGAGCCTTGGGATAGTGAAAGGAGTTGCATACACCATTGTTGACGTGAAGCTCCAAGCTTTGAAGCTCAATTGGAGGCGGGTTATATAACTTGAACCCCTTTACATTGTTATTCAACTATCTACCTTGCAATTTCGTTGATTCCTTCATCATCTTGATTATTTGATGGTTGAAATGGGTAAATTCATGAAATAAGATGTACTAAGAACTTCAGGTACGAAGGTACATGATGAGGACATCATCTTGGACACTTTTCCCAATAAAATTGTATCTCATGCGGTTTCAACAAGTGCTCATACAGTTTCAATCAAAACTGTTTGAAAGCAAACAGTTTCAAACCATTTGAAGTTAAATGGTTTTCAACCCATTTGGGGGGAGTTGACCAAGGTTGACCATTTGAGAATTTTAATGCTAATGATGATGGTTGATGACCCATCAAAATTTATTGATTAATTCCAAAGGGGTCATCAGTTGAAGGTTAATCAATTAAGCAAACCCTAATTGGATTAAGTGCTGAATTTGTAATTGATTAATTGAGAGTTTTGGGTGATTGAGCCCAAATGGTCTCAAGACCGTTTGGAGGTCTAGGGTTGAGTATGGTTAAGTATTTGAAGGTCCAAAGATACCAAATTGAAGAGCAATCAACTGTTGATTTGTTGATCAACCCAATGATCCAAACCCTAATGGAATTTGACCAAATCCCAAGGGTAGAATGGGAAAACGGTCTCAAGTCCACTTGGAGGTCATCCAAACGACCTCAAGACCTTTTTAGGTCATGTCACATTAAAAATTTAATGATGGTTCACTGATTTCAATTGGATCAATTCCACAATGTTGAGCATTGATGGATATTCGATTCCCAAACTTAATTGAAGGTTCCTTGAGTACAAACCCTAGATCAATTGGGTTCAAAACCCTGATTGAGGGGTCAATTGAAGAATGATTCAATAGTTTAATTAATGAAGAAACCAAGAGTTCAATTTCTAATTGGTTCATTTATTTAAACCCTGAATCAATTGAGTGTTGAAAGGACTTTTTGGTCCATTCGGTTTTGAGAGGGTTTGGACCAAACTGTCTTAAGACCGTTTGAGTCCAAACAGTCTCAATACCGTTTGGGTCCAAACATTCTCAAGACCGTTTGGGCCAAACGGTCTCAAACCGTTTGGAGTCCCAAGTCCATGTGGTTTCAAAAGAAACTTTATCAAACGGTTTTCAAAAGAGCTTTGTCAAACGGTTTCAAACCGTTTGAGCTTATTTAGTCAAATTCAATTGAGGTCCAACTTGGTTTAAACTATTTGGATATCTATTGCAATTGAAGGTACAATGTGGTCAATCTAATTGGATACCTGATGCAATTGAATATTCAATTGAATAATCCAATTGATCACTTAATGCGATTGAAGGTTCAATTGGTCAATTAAATTATATTCCTCATGTAATTGAAGGTTTAATTGATCAAACCATCTGAGGAACTATTATACTAGAAGATTGATACCCTTAGTGGGGTTAATCATTGATGTCTAATGGTGCAATGATCCAATACATCAAGTTAACCCTAAATGCATGTATTGAAATAATGAGTAGACTCAATCTAACCAGGAATTGAGTAGTGAACATCCTGAGTACGATGAGACAAAAAGGTTCATACTTGAATGATAATCATGTAGTAATTAAGTATAATACATTCAAAATTAATGTGATATACAATTAGGGCATGATCCTTAATAAAGAGATCATAAAACCCTAATTGAGTTGATTAATGAACTCAAACCCTAATTTGGGGCAATTCTGAGTAAATCCCTAATCTAGGTTAACAGTGTAACCTTAATTGAGGGTGATGTTATGAGTAACTCTAATTCAAAGTATTTTGATGATAAACCCTAATTGGGATGAATAACAAACCCTAATTATGGGTAATGCAACATGAAACCCTAATTGGAATGAATAGTAAACCCTAATTGTGAGTTATTGAATACAAACCCTAAACTAGGGTGATGTGATGTGGATAGTAAACCCTAATTCCAAATAGGGTGAAAGTATGTGAAACCCTAAATTTTGGGTTATATTATATTGCATGAAATTCAAATCTTGGACAATGAAATGATGAATCATTGGTCCTAGTTGTGTAAGGGGAATGAGTAACCATGATTGACATGAAATGGGAAACCCTATCCCTGGTAAAGGAATAGTGGTGTTACCCTTGAATGACATGGAACTGAAATATGATTGTTATATCTGTTATCATGTGTGTTAACCATGTAGGTATTTTGAGATGATGATCATGCCCAGGTATGAGCTATGATGTTTATTTATTGAAATTGTTTATTGGGCATTGTGTGCCATAACATGCCTTGTTTCTTAGTAGGAGGTAACAAGAGAGTTAATGGGCCTAAAGTGCCATGAGAAATGCTTGTGTAGCAAGTATTATGTTTACCTTGGTCAGATGACCTGAAGGTGTTAGTTACCTAAAAATGTGGTAACAGTGCCCAGAGATGAGCTAAGGGTTTGAATACACAGAATCATATGATTATGGTATTGAGATTGTGAAGGGATGTTAGTTCTCAGTATTGAAAAGAGGGACTGAGATCCCCAAAGTTATTCAAAGACTGAAAAGCACTTGATGAGAATAGTACATATTTTCTTTGTAAGCATTTAATAAGTTATGTTTGAAAACTTGGCTGATGCTAAAAGAATATGATAATGTACTTAATTAATCAAGTGAAATCTATTCATGTAGTGCTCTGACCATAGATCCATCATCGTCAGTAGCTGGTGATGGTGAAACAGGTTTTCTTATGAGATCTCCTAGAGAGCGAATATTTTTTAATATATGGGGGTCAATTGGTGAAAATATCTATACGTCCTCTTGAAGAGATTGATGGAAGGTAAACATCAAACCTCTCAATCCTTCATTATATGTATCAGGATGGATGTATCACTAATCTCCCGATGATGTTAATGTCGAATCGATGGAGGTAAACACGAAATCTCTCGATTGCGAAGAGAGTACAGCTGCCGCTGTAGCTCTATAGCGAAGATGCCAATTGTAGAGACCAAGTCTCTACTATTAAACATGATAAAAAAATACATCAATTGTGTGGCAGCAGAAGAAATAAAACTTGAATTTATTCAAAATGTATAAAGAGTACATTACAAAATTTCCATAAAGGAAGTACAACTTTATACAAACATAGGATCTAGGTAGAGGAAGACTTAGACTAAGCCAATATTGTCTCCAAACAAAACAACTTAATATATAAAAGCAACTATGATCATGCAAGCTATATGTTCCTTTTCTTCTTGTCCTATCCTTATCCTTAGGTTCACCAAGCTTCCATGCGCACTCTGATCCTAGCCTGGATGGTTGGGGTCATCCAGCAAGAGAAAGATAAAGGTATGTGTTATTCAAGAGAAAAAGGACAAGTAATAGACAACAACATTGCATAATAAAAGATTCTCTATTCTACAAGATTTTAAGAGAATGAGACAAATATTCAAATAAGAAAAAGAGAACTGCCATAATCAATCACCACAATAATAATCACATCATGAATATATTAAGACACAGAGTCATCTCAATGTAGGGTGAGGCACCTACCGGACCTCACCAGTGGCAGGGGGACTAAAACCCTAGTGCCTAAAAAGTGGTAGGGGGACTAAAACCCCAGTGCCTAATATATAAAATGGCAGGGGGACTAAAACCCCAGTGCCTAATATATAAAATGGCAGGGGGACTAAAACCCCAGTGCCCGGTAGGAGGACTAAAACCTCAGTGCCCTATGGGTGGTTTGTACTCATGTACACTACATTGTCGTTTGTCCTAAAATACATCATGCTTAAATAGTCACTTGGTAGTATTTAGAAATATAAAAGTAACATTTGCATCATAGTATTGGGAATAAAACCCAAGAAACAATCTCAATAAATAGACCATCATAGGCAACAAAATTATCCAAGTATTTCAAAAAGATGAGCCAACATAGGCAATAGCAAGATTCACATAATTCGATTATATGAGTCATAATGGAAACAAAATCATCAAATAAGTAAAGAGCCAAATAAAGGCATTTTAGGAGGAGATCAAGGCTAGCAAATAATATTTGTGGGGTTGGATAAGAGCCAACTCAAGGATAGGTAATTTGCAAAATAAACATTCACATTCATCTTTGATAGGATTCACATATATAAATAGGGTCCACAAACAAAATAGGATTCACATACACCAATAGGTTTTCACATACACAAAAATAGGATCCACATACCTTAGTTTGATTCATTAACACAAACTTTACCAAGTTGATTGCATCACCATTCCATTTTTCCTAGTTATAAACATTATCATGTATCAGTATTATTAAGGCTTAAAACATAGGAAAAACCCTAATTTTCTACCTTCAAAACCAAAACTCGATTTCTGACTCAAAACCTTGACCAAACGATTAATCATATTCTCCTGATTAATAAAACATATTTTATTTTACAAATTGGAGTTAAATGAATTAATTACGTATTTTAGAACATTTTATACACTTAAAAAGGTATTCAAAGAAAACTTCGAAAAATGAATCCAAATCATGACTCAAAAACTTCAAAATCGAATTTTATGTTAAAAATCCTTTCCATTGACTATTTATTCGAATTTTTCTGACATGGGAATGATTTATTATGAACAAAATCGTCTCAGCCAATTAGAATTCAGGGTAATGCCACATAGGCAAAATAAAATCAAGAGGCGCCAAGTGGCCGGACCCATGCTGACATGGGCCAATCAGCTTTGGCCATGTCAGCCGGTCCAGGCTTGCCAGGTCTCGGTCAAGGGCGAATGATTTAGGGCGAAAAGACACTTTTGCCCATGGTTGGTTAATCGAATCGATTTCCACCATGAGGGTAATAATGTCATTCTGTATCCATGGAATACTTGCAGCAAGAAGCAAACAAGATGAAAAGATGAGGATGCCCTTGCGATATAAAGCTAATGATTGAAGCATCGGGGGACTCCAGGGCCATTAGACCTCTTGTGTTGCTGCTGCTCGAATCCATGGATTCACAGCACATCCTGGAGCTTGCGGCTCCAATGCTCGAACTGCAACCCTGATTAGAGAAGGCAGAAGTAAACTGGGAATAGATTCCCTGATATCTCCTGGTTGTAACAACCTACTGGAACAACACCCACGTGCCTGAGAGCAAAGGAACCGGGCGCAACATGCTCGGAAACAGGGGAGAAAGACGGGGATCAAAACCGTAGATAGGGGCCGGAAAATGCAAAACCAAAGGTCGGGAATCGAATGCAAGATCAAGGCGAATCAAACGGCGGCGGTGGTGAGGTCGGAGGAGCACCATGGTGGAAGAAAGCACAGCACCGCTGGAGACCAAAGCTGAGCTATAGGACTGAGCACACAGGGCATTCGCGAGGCAGGGCAACGAAGCAGAAAGAAGGAGGAAGCATTGAGGATGCTTACCTAGCAAACAATCGAACGGAGGCGGCTGGAGGAGCGAGCAGTAGGCCAAGGTTGCCGCAACTGAAGGTGGAGTAGATCAGGGAGTATCGGGCAAGGAGAGGTGAAATTGGAGGAAGAGGAGGAAGGCTCGAAGCCTGAGGGTCGTCCACGGCCCCTTAAATAGGTAGGAGAAGGACCAAGGTCGCCTCTATGACTCGAGGGTTTGAGAGGAGGGGAGAGGTCGATTTGGGCGTAACGCCACTAGGGAGAAAGGGGCGATGAGCTAGGGCTCATTCGAACCGACGACGTGAGGTGGAGCTAACGGTGAAGGAATCGCGTTAAACGGAGAAGGAGAGAGGAAGTAAGGAGTTGAGGAGCCTGACTGTTGGGTCTGTCCTAACGGCTGGAGGATGAAGACGATGGCTCGTCTGTTTGATCAGCCTCTAATTAGATCTGAGTCATCGGATCGGGTCGGGGGCACGTGATAGGGATTAAAGGCATAACATTAGTGTTACATTTCGATATAAATGAAATAAATCAAAAGACTTTTATCACACTATCTTAAAAGCGTATAAAATCATTTTGAGGGGTCCAATGAACTCTAAAAGCCACCAAATTTTAACCACATGCTCATATTAAAGTCTAGAACCATGCTATGCAATTATATTCTCGTTTTATACATAATATGGCCCTTAATAAATATAAAGCTCATTAAAGTGTTTATTAATATATTAAAATGAATGAGTTATATGAAAAGTCTTATTTCTATGAAACATGTTAGTAAATTTCGAGATATTAAGAAGATTAAGATTTCAATAATCATTTCTCAACAAAATAACATATTTTCATGAATTAAAATCATATTTTGAGGAGAGAGAAACAATAAAGGTTAATCTTCTCATTAATTAACTCAAATACACATTATTGCTAATATATTTATCCAAAAAGCTCCAATTAAACATTATCCACTTATTATCTCTCATAAAACTCCATTTTGCATATTAAGACCCCAAGTATTACATTAAGTGGATTATTTATGTAAATACCCTCATATAATCATGAATGGGGGCAAAAATGGAATTTCACCATCATTAATGCTCAAATTGCACATAGAGGCCAAAAATGATTCAAAAGGATGGGAAATTTATGGAAAAGGTCCAAATGGACTATAAGGCCAAGAAAAGCTCAAAAGTGGATAAATTGCAGGAAAGACCCTGAGATTCAGTATGTTACAACACACCACCCCTTAAAGAGGATTTCGTCCCCGAAATCACAACAAGAGTGAAGAGAGGGTGGGTGTGCAACTTCCCAACCTTAAACACTAGGTTATAACCCTTAATCTAGGGTACAACACAAAATCTACATAAGTCGGGTGTTACTAAGGTTTTCACAAAACCTATAGCCTTTTATCAAACTCAAATTAACATTTTTGCCTTATTAGCATAATCTCCAACATGAAGAGGTATCATATTTATTATACTATCACTTGTGCCACATTTTATTCAAAACAATTACATCTCAACATTATATCATGTGTATTTCCCTCATCAAGGGTTTTAAGCACAATTAGGGTTTACTAAGCCATTTCAACATTAATTAATGTATTAGGTCAAAAACCCTAATAACATGAATTCATTTTCCATTATCCTCTTAAAACTATCATGTAAAATTATCACAAATTATTTTGTAGAAAAGTTAATATTATCCAACAAGTTATTAAGCCTATAATAATTCCTAATAATTTTCATATTGCACATTGTCATATCATCTTTCTTACTCATATTAATGACATCATTAATCATTTTCATCCATTACACTTCATATTATAAATTATACATGTTTTACATCACATTAGGCATTTATGAATATTTATGTGAATCCAATTATTGATTATCATGTTTAAGTCATTATATGCATTTTAGTGAATAGGATGTAACCCATTAAATATTAATGAATTAATTCATTTATCAAGTTATGATGAGGTGTTCATTAGAGAACAAGGTGATATACCTTACATATATTGATAACTTTGTGACTATAATCCATTTGTATGCATTAAGGTATATTATGTGATGATGACACCTAATGTCACTAATGTATCATGAAAGGCATTAAGGGTATATATGTATGTTGTCAAGGCTAGATGATTACATATTAGGGTTTAGGTCAACATGATCATTACATGTTAAAGCATCCTTAGGGTGCATTATCCATATACATTTTACCATTAGGGTGGCATAGTCAACGTTATGTATATTCACCATTAGTAATGAATCACTCATAATTATGTGCATCAATAATATGCGAAGGTTCAAGCATATGAACTATCTCTATATGACTTACAACATATTCACGTGTGTATAAACAAACAAGTTGAATTACAAGTATAATGTGTTTGGTAAATTCTTGTTCACATAAGTTATTATGTACATATGTCCACATAGATAGGGTTTCTAACTCCAAAGGTATTTGATTTTGCTTTTAAGTGGGATTCCATCCCCCTAAAAAGGGATTTCATCCTCGAAATCAGATTTGCAAAACCAATTAGGGTACTAACACCATTACCCTTATTCCACCCCTTAAAAAGGGTCAACTAAGTCAAACTAAGCTAAGGATAAAAGGGTACATAAAACTCAACACTATAAGGATTTTCTAACAAAGCTTCAGGGTGTAACATAGGGTACACTAAACCCTAAACATAGGAGTATAAGGTATTTAAGGATGATTTTTGTGTAAGAGATCAAATAATCACTTATGGTTTTCCTAAGGTATTCAACAATTAGGAAACATACCCAAAGATAGACTATTTTTAGTTGTCTGTATCAGATCAGGCCAGGCCAGGTCATATGAGCTCAGGAGTCCTCGTTACCAAGCTAGTGGGGTGGAGGAAAATATTGCCAGCCCCCAAGCTCTGACCCTTTCTAGACACCATCACTTTCAACTTCTTGCTCTAGTAGCTTCTCAATAGACAATTCACCAAAAAGTTGACAAATTTTATTTTTAATTATGAAATTATTATGCTTCTAAATGAAACTTTCATTATGGGTCAATTCTAAGGTGAAAAACTTACTAAAGGAACTATATATGGTAAGGGTTATATCTAGGAGACAATTTGAATTAGTCAAGAATCTGACTACCTTGATGCTCTGATACCATGCTGTAGAGACCAAGTCTCTCCTATTAAACATGATAAATAGATACATCAATTGTGTGGCAGCAGAAGAAATAAAACTTGACTTTATTCAAAATGTATAAAGAGTACATTACAAAATCTCCATAAAGGAAGTACAACTTTATACAAACATAGGATCTAAGTAGAGGAAGAGTTAGACTAAGCCAATATTGTCTCCAAACAAAACAACTTAATATATAAAAGCAACTATGATCATGCAAGCTATATGTTCCTTTTCTTCTTTTCCTATCCTTAGCCTTAGGTTCACCAAGCTTCCATGCGCACTCTGATCCTAGCCTGGATGGTTGGGGTCATCCAGAAAGAGAAAGATAAAGGTATGTGTTATTCAAGAGAAAAAGGACAAGTAATAGACAACAACATTGCATAATAAAAGATTCTCTATGCTACAAGATTTTAAGAGAATGAGACAAATATTCAAATAAGAAAAAGAGAACTGCCATAATCAATCACCACAATAATAATCACAGCATGAATATATTAAGACACAAAGTCATCTCAATGTAGGGTGAGGCACCTACCGGACCTCACCAGTGGCAGGGGGACTAAAACCCCAGTGCCTAAAAAGTGGCAGGGGGACTAAAACCCCAGTGCCTAATATATAAATTGGTAGGGGGACTAAAACCCCAGTGCCCAGCAGGAGGACTAAAACCTCAGTGCCCTATGGGTGGTTTGTACTCATGTACACTACATTGTCATTTGGCCTAAAATACATCATGCTTAAATAGTCACTTGGCAGTATTGAGAAATATAAAAGTAACATTTGCATCATAGCATTGGGAATAAAACCCAAGAAACAATCTCAATAAATGGACCATTATAGGCAACAACATTATCCAAGTATTTCAAAAAGATGATCCAACATAGGCAATAGCAAGATTCACATAATTCAAATAGATGAGTCATAATGGCAACAAAAGCATCAAATAAGTAAAGAGCCAAATAAAGGCATTTTAGGATTAGATCAAGGCTATCACATAATATTTGTGGGGTTGGATAAGAGCCAACTGAAGGATAGGTAATTTGCAAAATAAACATTCACATTCTTCTTTGATAGGATTCACATATATAAATAGGGTCCACAAATGAAATAGGATTCACATACACCAATAGGTTTTCACATACACAAACATAGGATCCACATACCTTAGTTTGATTCATTAACACAAACTTTACCAAGTTGATTGCATCACCATTCCATTTTTCCTAGTTATAAACATTATCATGTATCAGTATTATTAAGGCTTAAAACATAGGAAAACCCCTAATTTTCTACCGTCAAAACCAAAACTCGATTTGTGACTCAAAACCTCGACCAAACGATTAATCATATTCTCCTGATTAATAAAACATATTTTATTTTACAAATTGGAGTTAAATGAATTAATTACGTATTTTAGAACATTTTATACACTTAAAAAGGTATTCAAAGCAAACTTCGAAAAATGAATCCAAATCATGACTCAAAAACTTCAAAATCGAATTCTACGTTAAAAATCCTTTCCATTGACTATTTATTCGAATTTTTATGACATGGGAATGATTTATTATGAATTAAATCATCTCAGCCAATTAGAATTCAGGGAAATGACACATAGGCAAAATAAAATCAAGGGGCGCCAAGTGGCCGGACCCATGCTGACATGGGCCAATTGGCTTTGGCCATGTCAACCGGTCCAGGCTCGCCAGGTCTCGGTCAAGGGTGAATGATTTAGGGAAAAAAGACACTTTTTCCCATGGTTGGTTAATCAAATCGATTGCCACCGTGAGGGTAATAACGCCATTCAGTATCCATGGAATACTTGCAGCGAGAAGCAAACAAGTTGAAAAGATGAGGATGCCCTTGCGATATAAAGCTAACGATTGAAGCAGTGGGTTACTCCAGGGTCATTAGACCTCTTGTGTTGTTGTTGCTCGAATCCATGGATTTACAACACATCCTGGAGCTTGGGGCTCCAATGCTCGAACTGCAACCCTGATCAGAGAAGGTAGAAGTAAACTGGGAATAGATTCCCTGATATCTCCTAGTTGTAACAACCTACTGGAACAACACCCGCGTGCCTGAGAGCAAAGGAATCAGGCTCAACATGCTTAGAAACAGGGGAGCAAGACAAGCATCAAAACCGTAGATAGGGGTCGAAAAATGCAAAACCAAAGGTCGGGAATCGAATGTGAGCTCAAGGAGAATTGAACGGCGACGGCAGTGATGTCGGAGGAGCACCATGGTGGAAGAAAGAACAGTGCCGCCGGAGACCAAAGCTGAGCTATAGGACTGAGCACACGGGGCATTCGCGAGGTAGGGCAACGAAGCGGAAAGAAGGAGGAAGCATCGAGGATGCTTACCTAGCAACCAATCGAACATAGGTGGCTGTACGAGCGAGCAGCAGGCCAAGGTTTCTGCAACTGAAGGTGGAGTAGGTCAGGGAGTATCGGGCAAGGAGAGGTGAAATTGGAGGAAGAGGAGGAAGGCTCGAAGCCTGAGGGTCGTCCACATCCCCTTAAATAGGTAGGAGAAGGACCGAGGTCGCCTCTGCGACTCGAGGGTTTGAGAGGAGGGGAGAGGTCAATTTGGGCGTAACGCCACCAGGGAGAAAGGGGTGATGAGCTAGGGCTCATTCGAACCGGCGGCATGAGGTGGAGCTAACGGTGAAGGAATCGCGTTAAACGGAGAAGGAGAGAGGAAGTAAGGAGTTGAGGAGCTTGGCTGCTAGGTCTGTCCTAACGGCTGGAGGATGAAGATGATGGCTCGTCTGTTCGATCGACCTCTAATTAGATCTGAGTCATCGGATCGGGTCGGGGGCACGTGATAGGGATTAAAGGCAGAACATTAGCGTTACATGTCGATATAAATGAAATAAATCAAAAGACTTTTATCACACTATCTTAAAAGCGTATAAAATCATTTTGAGGGGTCAAATGAAATCCAAAAGGCACCAAATTTTAACCACATTCTCATATTAAAGTCTAGAACCATGCTATGCAAATATATTCTCGTTTTATACATAATATGGCCCTATAAAGCTCATTAAAGTGTTTATTAATATATTAAAATGAATGAGTTATATGAAAAGTCTTATTTCTAAGAAACATGTGAATAAATTTCGAGATATTAAGCACATTAAGATTTCAATAATCATTTCTCAACAAAATAACATATTTTCATGAATTAAAATCATATTTTGAGGAGAGAGAAATAATAAAGGTTAATCTTCTCATTAATTAACTCAAATACACATTATTTCTAATATATTTATCCAAAAAGCTCCAATTAAACATTAACCACTTATTATCTCTCATAAAACTCCATTTTGCATATTAAGACTCCAAGTATTACATTAAGTGGATTATTTGTGTAAATACCCTCATATAATCATGAATGGGGGCAAAAATGGAATTTCACCATCATTAATGCTCAAATTGCACATAGAGGCCAAAAATGATTCAAAAGGATGGGAAATTTATGGAAAAGGTCCAAATGGACTATAAGGTCAAGAAAAGCTCAAAAGTGGGTAAATTGCAGGAAAGACCCTGAGATTCAGTATGTTACACCAATATACCTTGGCAAGTTATATAGCAGAGACACAAGATGTCCTGCATGTGATCCCGCACTAACCGGGATGTGGGAGGTCATGGAGTTCGGATCTTCCATGGACCTATGTATGGTACCAATTTCGACTTCGCAGTGGTCGGTTGGAGTATGAGTAGTATACCTCATCTCCTCAGAGCTTAAGTTTGATTGAAAAATATAATCAGTCGCGTAGTGTATTTGCATAAGATTAAAATACGATAATCACTGGTTGATGTTATTTTACTTAGCATGTCCTAGATACATAAATGTTATATTTGTTCTTCAATTTCTTATTGAATAAGAGATATTCTACCTTATCAAGTTATAGTTGAAATGATTAAGTATGTATGCTGCTCTAATCTGCATATATAATGGACTTATCTGCTGCTAAAATTTA
Source organism: Alisma plantago-aquatica (assembly GCA_963693085.1). Classification (NCBI taxonomy): domain Eukaryota; kingdom Viridiplantae; phylum Streptophyta; class Magnoliopsida; order Alismatales; family Alismataceae; genus Alisma; species Alisma plantago-aquatica. Next base: position 928,361,159 of record OY856410.1, on the reverse strand, counting down.
TGATTCCACTGCTCAGTTTATTTCATTTAAACTGCAATAATAATGTTTTTGGCGGAGAGTTATATCTCTCACTGGGGCAATTTTACAAATTGTCTCACCCCCGTGGGATCCAACTTTTTAAGTAGATATAGACAAGGAGGCAGAAACCCTACAGTAAGGGAAGAGCAACAACAGCAACAACAAGGACAACAATGATATCCCGATGGAGACACTGGCTATAATGTATAGTGTATAGAGTCATATGTGTCTTCTCTGTACTCTCAGGTCCTAGGAGTCAATATTTAGTGTTTTATAACGATTTGATCTGAGATATTGGCATTGAGCCTTGAGGATTTTGTTACTTGTGCTTTTTAGCAAAGCAATGATGTGTATATATTCCTCGAGAAGAAATGATGCAGTAAATGTACTTGGTGAACCAGTATGTGAATATAATACTGTGGTTCTTGTTTAAAAAGAGTTTTTCTGAGAATGGATCTCATTGTAAATGGTTTTAATTTTTAGTGAGTTTCACTATTCCGATGTTATTATTCATTTCCGCATGTTTTATTACCGCTGACGACACTTGTTATCTTACTGATGGCGGATGTTATCACAGTTTGGTTGGTATAAGAGCTCTAGGTTCGCTGATAGGATTAAGGTTGTTGACTCTGTTCTAGTGTCTTCCAGTTTATCTGATAGTGTCTTCTTCTCATATAGGAGAAGAAGAACTAGAAGATGTCTGGATCACATGATGAACATGTTGCTCAGAGCAGCGTTGCTGCACCAGGAGGAGGTGCAAGGGACCATGATAGGGAAGGACCTGTGCCTGAACAACCCAGTTCAACCAAGTAGAAATGGGGAACCCAGCCTTCCAAGCCATGTTTGGACAGTTTATGGCAGCCATGACCCATATGACAGATAGGATACCACTACCTGTGCCTAGGGCACCAGCCCATGATGAAAGACATGGAGCTGGCAAGACCTTTGAATGACTTCGTCGGGTTGGAGCCACAGAATATGCTGGTACAGCTGATCTAGCAGATGCTGACATGTGGCTGACCGAGCTGGAGAAAGCCTTCAGAATCCTTATGATTCCTGAAAATGAGAAGGTGAGGCATGATGTGTATCTATTGAAAGGGAGTGATGGTCATTGATGGACCATTGAGGAAGGTAAAAGGCCAGAAGTTGAAGTCAGATGGGATGAATTCTGACATGAATTTGTCACTAGATACTTTCCTAAGACGTATCTAGATGAGAAGATCTCTCAGTTTGAGAAGATTAGGTAGGGACAGATGAACATTAGTGAATATGAAGCTAAGTTCATGGAACTTTTGCGGTACTGTCCGCATATGGCAGCTACTGATGAAGAGAGGATTCGGCATTTTGAGAGGGGTTGAACGCTGATTTGACCACTCCATTGTCTGCTTTAGAGAATCGGGAGAGGTTTGCCACTTTTGTGGAGTCTATCAGGTGGATAGAGAGGTCTATGATTGAGAAGAGATAGACCAGTAATAAGAAAGTGTATACTCAGTTTCAAGGGAAAAGTCTGAAGGGTTCAAAAAGTCAAGGTTTTCTGCACCGACAGCACCATCAAGACCTAATCCAAAAATACAATGGACGTCAAGTAGGGGTAGAGGCCATAGGTTTGCTCCAAATAGAGCCCAAAGTTCAACATCAGCATCGGTGACAGGACCATCTAGGAAGAATTTGGGAAGATACACTTGCTTCCAGTGCGGGAGGCCAGGACACTTGATGAGAGATTGTCCTGAGAAGGTCTGGACTATAACTCAACTCCATAGGCAGAGTCAGCAGGGCTCACAGAGAAGACAATTTTCTGGTAGTGCTTGAGGACGTGGACAAGCGTCCCAAGCTGGATCGTCAGCACCCAACAACTGAGTATAGGGTCAACCACATGCAACGGCTAGATTCTATGCTATGAATCAGCCCGAAGCAGTAGTCAACCCTCGGGTTGTGACAGGTCAGATGGAATTATTTTATTCTGATATGTCCTCATCCTACTTCATATATGTTTTAATTGATCTGGGTGCTACACATTCCTTTATCACTCGAGAAGTGATACATGACTGCAACATGATTGACAGTCATAGAGCAGATAGTTTGATGTTAGAAACTCCTTTGCTGGGATCTGTAGAGTTGCAGGAGGTGTGTTCTCCCTGTAATCTTTCCTTTTCTGATCATTGCATTCAGGTGGATCTTATACCACTTGAGATGCATGGTTTTGATATAATTCTTGGAATGGACACCTTAGAGAAGTATTAGGTTGTCTTGGACTGTGGTACCAAGCAGGCTGTGTTTATAGATAGTGGTGACTCATGGATCTTTCAAGGAGATAGAAAGATTCTTCCAACCTGTCTTGTGTCAGCTATGGTAGCTGAGAAGTTGATGAGATAGGGATGCTTTGCATTCTTGGCTCATGTGGTCGATACCACAATAGAGAGCCCTCATCCTTCTGAAGTTCTGATAGTTAGGGAATTTGAAGATGTATTTCCTGAAGAACTTCCAGGTGTTCCTCTGCCCCGAGAAATTGATTTTGAGATTAATCTAATCTCGGGCACACAACCAATAGCACAAATGTCATATAGAATGGCACCTGCTGAGATGGCAGAGCTTAAGAAGCAATTAAAAGAGTTTCTTGAGAAGGGTTTTATTCGACCGAGTACTTCACCATGGGGTGCTCTGGTCCTCTTCGTTAAGAAAAAGGATGGTTCAATGCGTTTATGCATCGACTATAGGCAGTTGAACAAAGTCACCATAAAGAACAAGTATCCTCTGCCAAGGATTGATGACTTGTTTGATCAGTTGCGTGGTGCAACTATCGTTTCTAAGATTTATTTGAGGTTGGAATACGACCAGTTGTGTATCAAGGAGAGTGACATACTTAAGTTTGCCTTTAGGACAAGGTATGGTCACTATGAGTTCATAGTTATGTTGTCTGGACTAAATAATGCACTAGTTGCATTCATGGAACTCATGAATAGAATTTTCTGGCCTTTTCTTGATCAATGCGTAGTTGTCTTTATCGACGATATCTTGATATACAGTAGAGATGATCAACAGCATGAGTAGCACCTCCGTCAGGCTTTGACTTTGCTAAGAGAGCATAAATTATATGCTAAGTTTAGCAAATGTGAGTTATGGTTACCAGAAATTTCTTTTCTAGGACACGTAATATCTGCCTTAGGTATTCGTGTTGATCCTAAGAAGGTAGAATCTATCATGTAATGGAAACAACCAAAGACACTGACAGAGATATACAGTTTTCTAGGACTGGCAGGCTATTACAGGAGGTTCATTAAGAACTTCAGTTCGATAGCTTTACCCCTGACTAAGTTGACCAGGAAAGATATTCCTTTTGTCTAGAATGACAAGTGTCAACAATCTTTCCAGTTGTTGAAGGAAAGGTTAACAAGTGCACCTGTGTTGCTGTTACCTGAGCAGGAAAAGGGGTACATAGTTTTCTGTGATGCATCTAAGAATGGCCTAGGATGTGTGTTGATGCAGGATAAACAAGTGATTTCTTTTGCTTCTCGACAGCTTAAGAAACATGAGGAGAATTATCCGACACACGATCTTGAGTTAGCTAGTATGGTCCATGCTTTGAAGATCTGGAGACATTATCTCTATGGAGAAACATTCTAGATTTTCACATATCATAAGAATCTAAAGTATATCTTCTCACAGCATGAGTTGAACATGAGGCAATGCCGCTGGATGGAGTTAATCAAGGATTACGATTGTACAATTGATTACCATCTAGGGAAGGCTAATGTGGTTGCGGATGCATTAAGTAGGAAATAAGCATCACTAGCCTTAGATAAAGCACAGTTGAACTCCTTAGTGTGCTCTAAGAGAGATATGCTATCTCCTTGAGGCCAAACAACATACAACTTAAAGTATCGTTGTTAGTCAGGCTGTTAGCTGAGATGCAAGTAAAACCTACTCTGAGACAGCAGATCAAAGAAGCAAAGCAAGTTGATACTGTGATTCAACATATCAGGTCAGAGTATGGTAGTGAGAAATGAGATGGTTTCCATGATTCTGATGATCAGGTAGCCTGTTACCATGGTAGGATGGTAGTACCTGATGTTGATAACATAAGGAAGTTAGTTCTGGAAGAAGCTCATTCTTCAATGTATGATATGCATCCAGGAAGCACCAAGATGTATCATAACTTAAAAGATATGTATTGGTGGCCTGGTTTGAAGAAGGATGTTGCTGAATTTGTTATGTGGTGTCCGGTGTGTCAGTAAGTTAAGGCTGAACATCAAAAGCCCGCAGGAACAATGCAACCTCTTCTGATACCGCAGTGGAAATAGGATCATGTAACCGTGGACTTTGTGGTTGGTTTACCAAGAATAGCCAAAAGTCATGATTCCATTTGGGTGATAGTTGATAGGTTGACAAAGACAACACATTTCATTCCTGTCAAAACAGCCTACACATGGTTAGAAGCTTGCACATATATACATAGATGAGATAGTGTGTTTGCACGAGGTTCATGCTACTATTGTTTCTGATAGAGGTCCCCAGTTCATGAGTCATTTTTGGGAGCGAATCCATAAAGCTTTGGGTATGTAGTTAAGGTTTAGTACAACCTTTCACCCACAGACAGATGGACAATCTGAAAGGACCATACAAACCTTGGAGGACTTGCTTAGGACATGTGTCCTTCAGTTTGTAGGAAGTTGGGATCTACACCTGGGCTTGATATAATTTGCTTATAATAATAGCTATCAGCACAGTATTGAGATGGCATCATATGAAGCATTATATGGTAGACGTTGTAGATCTCCTTTATGTTGGTATGAAACAGGGGAGTACCAACTTTTGGGTCCTGAGCTAGTACAGCAAACAACTGAAAAGATTAAAGTAATGCAACAACAGTTGAAAGCTGCCTAGGATAGGCAAAAATCTTGCACTGATAAGGGTTGTAGACCTCTAGAATTCCAAGTTGGAGACCTAGTGTATCTCAAGGTCTCACCTTGGAAAGGTATCCTTAGATTTGGAAAGAAGGAGAAGTTAGCTCCTAGATTTATGGGGTCTTATCCAATCATTGAAACGATGGGAAAGGTAGACTATAAGCTGGAGTTACCACTTCAGTTGCATAGATTGCACCCAGTGTTCCATATTTTCATGCTAAGGAAGTGTCATCCTGACACAGAGTTAGTTCTGCAACCTGTGGAAGTAGAACTAAATGATGATATATCATATGTTGAAGGACCTGTGTTGATTCTTGATAGAAGAATTAAATAGATGAAAAAGAAAGACATATGTCTTGTAAAAGTTCTGTGGCATCATTGTAGCATTGAAGAAGCTACGTGGGAACTAGAGGAAGAGATGAGAAAGAAGTATCCTTCTCTTTTCTCTTGATGTTTTCGTTAGTGATTTTGGGGACGAAATCCTTGTAAGGGGTGGATAACTTGTAACATCCCTGACCTGGGTTATGCTTTAACCCTAGGTTTTTTGCTTAATAATGTTTATTAGATGCTTGCTCTTATCTTTTAAAAAGTAATTAAGGCTCAAGAGGAACTCATATTTCAATTTTAGTCCTTTTTGAATAATGTTGAAACAATGTTTTGTTTGTTTTGGACTAAAGTGCAATTTACCCAAGTTGATGGCTTAAATTGCAAATGTTGCATGATAACATGTTACTCATGGGTTTAGGCATCATGATAATGAATATTATGCAAAAGTATGGCTTGTGGAAGCTTGAATACCATGAAAGAGCCTTGTGAGCAATGTGTGTGCATTAAAACCTTGTTTTGGTGTAATGTGCAATTTACCCAAAACTTAGGGTTCAATATGCAATTTTCCACTTCAATAAGGTCCATAATAATTCTTGACATCTTGTAAAGGCAAGAAAATGAGAGGGACATCTCATTTGAGCTAATTTGAAGGAGAGAGAATCTTGATATTAAAATAATCAAGATTTAAGCATAATTGAAACCCTAATTCAATTCAATGCAAAAATAAATAAAAATAATCGAAGGGCCTTCAACCAAAATTTGAATGGTTGGATTTGTGTATGTGTTTAAATCCTTATGCCGTGTAAAGGTAATGAAAATATCCTAAGGAGGTGAAACTCCACTCACCTTATTAAAAGAAAAAGAAAAATCCACTAACTTTAGGATATTTATATAATAAGCATTAAGGTGCTTAATTTTCTTTTCTTTAAAACATGGATAATTGATGGGAATAAGAGGCAAATAATATAAACTCGTCCCTAATGAAAGGAATGGGGCAAGTGGCAAGGAAATGGGGGAGATAATTCCTATTTTCTCTCTCTTAATTGAATTTTCAATAAAATTCACATATAAGCTCCTTTATCCATGAGATGAAAGGATAATTTCGCACCCACTTCTTTTCTTTGCTTGCAAAAACGACCAAGGGAGTTTGAAGGACTAGGAGGATGACCCCCAACCTGTTGGTAAGCTTTTTGATCCTCTTTCACCTTGAATCCATGGTGGAAATTGAAAATAAATGCATGATTTCTTCATATCTCGATCCCATCTTCAATTCTAACCATTCCTTTTCACTCAAAGCTTGAGGACGAGCCTTGGGATAGTGAAAGGAGTTTCATACACCATTGTTGACGTGAAGATCCAAGCTTTGAAGCTCAATTGGAGGCGGGTTATATAACTTGAACCCCTTTACATTGTTATTCAACTATCTACCTTGCAATTTCGTTGATTCCTTCATCATCTTGATTATTTGATGGTTGAAATGGGTAAATTCATGAAATCAGATGTACTAAGAACTTCAGGGACGAAGGTAGATGATAATGACATCATCTTGGACACTTTTTTACAAGAAAATTGTATCTCATGCGGTTTCAACAAGTGCTCATACGGTTTCAATCAAAACCGTTTGAAAACAAACAGTTTCAAACTGTTTGAAGTTAAATGGTTTTCAAACCATTTGGGGGAAGTTGACCAAGGTTGACCATTTGAGAATTTTAATGCTAATGATGATCGTTTATGACCCATCAAATTTTATTGATTATTTCCAAAGGGATAATTAGTTGAAGGTTAATAAATTAAGCAAACCCTAATTGGATTAAGTGCTGAATTTGTAATTGATTAATTTAGATTTGTTGGTGATTGAGCCCAAACGGTCTCAAGACCATTTAGAGGTCACCCAAACGGTCTCAATACCATTTGGGGGTCATCCAATACCGTTTGGAGGTCTAGGGTTGAGTATGGTTAAGTATTTGAAGGTCCAAAGATACCAAATTGAAGAGCAATCAATTGTTGATTTGTTGATCAACCCAATGATCCAAACCCTAATGGAATTTGACCAAATCCCAAGGGTAGAATGGGAAAACGGTCTCAAGACTTTTTGGAGGTCATCCAAATGACCTCAAGACCATTTGAGGTCAGGTCACATCAAAAATTTGATGATGGTTCACTGATTTCAATTGGATCAATTCCACAATGTTGAGCATTGATGGATATTCGATTCCCAAACCTAATTGAACGTTCCTTGAGTACAAACCCTAGATCAATTGGGTTCAAAACCATAATCGAGGGGTCAATTGAAGAATGATTCAATAGTTTAATTAATGAAAAAACCAAGAGTTCAATTGCTAATTGGTTCATCTATTTAAACCCTGAATCAATTGAGTGTTGAAAGGACTTTTTGGTCCATTCGGTTTTGAGAGGCTTTGGACCAAACGGTCTTAAGACCATTTTTTCCCAAACGGTCTCAAGACCATTTGGGACAAACAGTCTCAAACCGTTTGGAGTCCCAAGTCCATGTGGTTTCAAAAGAAACTTTATCAAACGGTTTTCAAAAGAACTTTTTCAAACGGTTTCAAACCGTTTGAGCTTATTTAGTCAAATTCAATTGAGGTCCAACTTGGTTTAAACTGTTTGGATATCTATTGCAACTGAAGGTCCAATGTTGTCAATCCAATTGGATTCCTGATGCAATTGAATATTCAATTGAATAATCCAATTGATCACTTAATGCGATTGAAGGTTCAATTGGTCAATTCAATTAGATTCCTCATGTAATTAAAGGTTTAATTGATCAAACCATCTGAGGACCTATTGTACTAGATGATTGATACCCTTAGTGGGGTTAATCATTGATGTCTAATGGTGCAATGATCCAATACATCAAGTTAACCCTAAATGCATGTATTGAAATAATGAGTAGACTCAATCTAAGCAGGAATTGAGTAGTGAACATCCTGAGTAGGATGAGACAGAAAGGTTCATACAGGAATGATAATCATGTAGTAATTAAGTATAACACATTCAAAATTAATGTGATATACAATTAGGGTATGATCCTTGATAAAGAGATCAAAAAACCCTAATTGAGTTGATTAATGAACTCAAACCCTAATTTGGGGCATTTCTGAGTAAAACCCTAATCTAGGTTAACAGTGTAACCTTAATTGAGGGTGATGTTATGAGTAACTCTAATTCAAAGTATTTTGATGATAAACCCTAATTGGGATGAATAGAAAACCCTAATTATGGGTAATGCAACATGAAACCCTAATTGGGATGAATAGTAAACCCTAATTGTGAGTTATTGAATACAAACACTAAACTAGGGTGATGTGATGTGAATAGTAAACACTAAATAGTCACTTGGCAGTATTGAGAAATATAAAAGTAACATTTGCATCATAGCATTGGGAATAAAACCCAAGAAACAATCTCAATAAATGGACCATTATAGGCAACAACATTATCCAAGTATTTCAAAAAGATGATCCAACATAGGCAATAGCAAGATTCACATAATTCAAATAGATGAGTCATAATGGCAACAAAAGCATCAAATAAGTAAAGAGCCAAATAAAGGCATTTTAGGATTAGATCAAGGCTATCACATAATATTTGTGGGGTTGGATAAGAGCCAACTGAAGGATAGGTAATTTGCAAAATAAACATTCACATTCTTCTTTGATAGGATTCACATATATAAATAGGGTCCACAAATGAAATAGGATTCACATACACCAATAGGTTTTCACATACACAAACATAGGATCCACATACCTTAGTTTGATTCATTAACACAAACTTTACCAAGTTGATTGCATCACCATTCCATTTTTCCTAGTTATAAACATTATCATGTATCAGTATTATTAAGGCTTAAAACATAGGAAAACCCCTAATTTTCTACCGTCAAAACCAAAACTCGATTTGTGACTCAAAACCTCGACCAAACGATTAATCATATTCTCCTGATTAATAAAACATATTTTATTTTACAAATTGGAGTTAAATGAATTAATTACGTATTTTAGAACATTTTATACACTTAAAAAGGTATTCAAAGCAAACTTCGAAAAATGAATCCAAATCATGACTCAAAAACTTCAAAATCGAATTCTACGTTAAAAATCCTTTCCATTGACTATTTATTCGAATTTTTATGACATGGGAATGATTTATTATGAATTAAATCATCTCAGCCAATTAGAATTCAGGGAAATGACACATAGGCAAAATAAAATCAAGGGGCGCCAAGTGGCCGGACCCATTCTGACATGGGCCAATTGGCTTTGGCCATGTCAACCGGTCCAGGCTCGCCAGGTCTCGGTCAAGGGCGAATGATTTAGGGAAAAAAGACACTTTTTCCCATGGTTGGTTAATCAAATCGATTGCCACCGTGAGGGTAATAACGCCATTCAGTATCCATGGAATACTTGCAGCGAGAAGCAAACAAGTTGAAAAGATGAGGATGCCCTTGCGATATAAAGCTAACGATTGAAGCAGTGGGTTACTCCAGGGTCATTAGACCTCTTGTGTTGTTGTTGCTCGAATCCATGGATTTACAACACATCCTGGAGCTTGGGGCTCCAATGCTCGAACTGCAACCCTGATCAGAGAAGGTAGAAGTAAACCGGGAATAGATTCCCTGATATCTCCTAGTTGTAACAACCTACTGGAACAACACCCGCGTGCCTGAGAGCAAAGGAATCGGGCTCAACATGCTTAGAAACAGGGGAGCAAGACAGGCATCAAAACCGTAGATAGGGGTCGAAAAATGCAAAACCAAAGGTCGGGAATCGAATGTGAGCTCAAGGAGAATTGAACGGCGACGGCAGTGATGTCGGAGGAGCACCATGGTGGAAGAAAGAACAGTGCCGCCGGAGACCAAAGCTGAGCTATAGGACTGAGCACACGGGGCATTCGCGAGGTAGGGCAACGAAGCGGAAAGAAGGAGGAAGCATCGAGGATGCTTACCTAGCAACCAATCGAACAGAGGTGGCTGTACGAGCGAGCAGCAGGCCAAGGTTTCTGCAACTGAAGGTGGAGTAGGTCAGGGAGTATCGGGCAAGGAGAGGTGAAATTGGAGGAAGAGAAGGAAGGCTCGAAGCCTGAGGGTCGTCCACATCCCCTTAAATAGGTAGGAGAAGGACCGAGGTCGCCTCTGCGACTCGAGGGTTTGAGAGGAGGGGAGAGGTCAATTTGGGCGTAACGCCACCAGGGAGAAAGGGGCGATGAGCGAGGGCTCATTCGAACCGGCGGCATGAGGTGGAGCTAACGGTGAAGGAATCGCGTTAAACGGAGAAGGAGAGAGGAAGTAAGGAGTTGAGGAGCTTGGCTGCTAGGTCTGTCCTAACGGCTGGAGGATGAAGATGATGGCTCGTCTGTTCGATCGACCTCTAATTAGATCTGAGTCATCGGATCGGGTCGGGGGCACGTGATAGGGATTAAAGGCAGAACATTAGCGTTACATGTCGATATAAATGAAATAAATCAAAAGACTTTTATCACACTATCTTAAAAGCGTATAAAATCATTTTGAGGGGTCAAATGAAATCCAAAAGGCACCAAATTTTAACCACATTCTCATATTAAAGTCTAGAACCATGCTATGCAAATATATTCTCGTTTTATACATAATATGGCCCTATAAAGCTCATTAAAGTGTTTATTAATATATTAAAATGAATGAGTTATATGAAAAGTCTTATTTCTAAGAAACATGTGAATAAATTTCGAGATATTAAGCACATTAAGATTTCAATAATCATTTCTCAACAAAATAACATATTTTCATGAATTAAAATCATATTTTGAGGAGAGAGAAATAATAAAGGTTAATCTTCTCATTAATTAACTCAAATACACATTATTGCTAATATATTTATCCAAAAAGCTCCAATTAAACATTAACCACTTATTATCTCTCATAAAACTCCATTTTGCATATTAAGACTCCAAGTATTACATTAAGTGGATTATTTGTGTAAATACCCTCATATAATCATGAATGGGGGCAAAAATGGAATTTCACCATCATTAATGCTCAAATTGCACATAGAGGCCAAAAATGATTCAAAAGGATGGGAAATTTATGGAAAAGGTCCAAATGGACTATAAGGCCAAGAAAAGCTCAAAAGTGGGTAAATTGCAGGAAAGACCCTGAGATTCAGTATGTTACACCAATATACCTTGGCAAGTTATATAGTAGAGACACAAGATGTCCTGCATGTGATCTCTCACTAACCGGGATGTGGGAGGTCATGGAGTTTGGATCTTCCATGGACCTATGTATGGTACCAATTTCGACTTCGCAGTGGTCGGTTGGAGTATGAGTAGTATACCTCATCTCCTCAGAGCTTAAGTTTGATTGAAAAATATAATCAGTCGCGTAGTGTATTTGCATAAGATTAAAATACGATAATCACTGGTTGATGTTATTTTACTTAGCATGTCCTAGATACATAAATGTTATATTTGTTCTTCAATTTCTTATTGAATAAGAGATATTCTACCTTATCAAGTTATAGTTGAAATGATTAAGTATGTATGCTGCTCTAATCTGCATATATAATGGACTTATCTGCTGCTAAAATTTATGATTCCACTGCTCAGTTTATTTCATTTAAACTGCAATAATAATGTTTTTGGCGGAGAGTTATATCTCTCGCTGGGGCAATTTTACAAATTGTCTCACCCCCGTGGGATCCAACTTTTTAAGTAGATATAGACAAGGAGGCAGAAACCCTACAGTAAGGGAAGAGCAACAACAGCAACAACAAGGACAACAATGATATCCCGATGGAGACACTGGCTATAATGTATAGTGTATAGAGTCATATGTGTCTTCTCTGTACTCTCAGGTCCTAGGAGTCAATAGTTAGTGTTTTATAACGATTTGATCTGAGATATTGGCATTGAGCCTTGAGGATTTTGTTACTTGTGCTTTTTAGCAAAGTAATGATGTGTATATATTCCTCAAGAAGAAATGATGCAGTAAATGTACTTGGTGAACCAATATGTGAATATAATACTGTGGTTCTTGTTTAAAAAGAGTTTTTCTGAGAATGGATCTCATTGTAAATGGTTTTAATTTTTAGTGAGTTTCACTATTCCGATGTTATTATTCATTTCCGCATGTTTTATTACCGCTGACGACACTTGTTATCTTAATGATGGCGGATGTTATCACAGTTTGGTTGGTATAAGAGCTCTAGGTTCACTGATAGGATTAAGGTTGTTGACTCTGTTCTAGTGTCTTCCAGTTTATCTGATAGTCTCTTCTTCTCATATAGGAGAAGAAGAACTAGAAGATGTCTGGATCACATGATGAACATGTTGCTCAGAGCAGCATTGCTGCACAAGGAGGAGGTGCAAGGGACCATGATAGGGAAGGACCTGTGCCTGGACAACCCAGTTCAACCAAGTAGATATGGGGAACCCAGCCTTCCAAGCCATGTTTGGACAGTTTATGGCAGCCATGACCCATATGACAGATAGGATACCACTACCTGTGCCTAGGGCACCAGCCCATGATGAAAGACATGGAGCTGGCAAGACCTTTGAATGACTTCGTCGGGTTGGAGCCACAGAATATGCTGGTACAGCTGATCTAGCAGATGCTGACATGTGGCTGACCGAGCTGGAGAAAGCCTTCAGAATCCTTATGATTCCTGAAAATGAGAAGGTGAGGCATGATGTGTATCTATTGAAAGGGAGTGATGGTCATTGATGGACCATTGAGGAAGGTAAAAGGCCAGAAGTTGAAGTCAAATGGGATGAATTCTGACATGAATTTGTCACTAGATACTTTCCTAAGACGTATCTAGATGAGAAGATCTCTCAGTTTGAGAAGATTAGGTAGGGACAGATGAACATTAGTGAATATGAAGCTAAGTTCATGGAACTTTTGCGGTACTGTCCGCATATGGCAGCTACTGATGAAGAGAGGATTCGACATTTTGAGAGGGGTTGAACGCTGATTTGACCACTCCAGTGTTTGCTTTAGAGAATCAGGAGAGGTTTGCCACTTTTGTGGAGTCTATCAGGTGGATAGAGAGGTCTATGATTGAGAAGAGATAGACCAGTAATAAGAAAGTGTATACTCAGTTTCAAGGGAAAAGTCTGAAGGGTTCAAAAAGTCGAGGTTTTCTGCACCGGCAGCACCATCAAGACCTAATCCAAAAATACAATGGACGTCAAGTAGGGGTAGAGGCCATAACTTTGCTCCAAATAGAGCCCAAAGTTCAGCATCAGCATCGGTGACAGGACCATCTAGGAAGAATTTGGGAAGATACACTTGCTTCCAGTGCGGGAGGCCAGGACACTTGATGAGAGATTGTCCTGAGAAGGTCTGGACTATAACTCAACTCCATAGGCAGAGTCAGCAGGGCTCACAGAGAAGACAATTTTCTGGTAGTGCTTGAGGACGTGGACAAGCGTCCCAAGCTGGATCGTCAGCACCCAACAACTGAGTATAGGGTCAACCACATGCAACGGCTAGATTCTATGCTATGAATCAGCCCGAAGCAGTAGTCAACCCTCGGGTTGTGACAGGTCAGATGGAATTATTTTATTCTGATATGTCCTCATCCTACTTCATATATGTTTTAATTGATCTGGGTGCTACGCATTCCTTTATCACTCGAGAAGTGATACATGACTGCAACATGATTGACAGTCATAGAGCAGATAGTTTGATGTTAGAAACTCCTTTGCTGGGATCTGCAGAGTTGCAGGAGGTGTGTTCTCCCTGTAATCTTTCCTTTTCTGATCATTGCATTCAGGTGGATCTTATACCACTTGAGATGCATGGTTTTGATATAATTCTTGGAATGGACACCTTAGAGAAGTATTAGGTTGTCTTGGACTGTGGTACCAAGCAGGCTGTGTTTATAGATAGTGGTGACTCATGGATCTTTCAAGGAGATAGAAAGATTCTTCCAACCTGTCTTGTGTCAGCTATGGTAGCTGAGAAGTTGATGAGATAGGGATGCTTTGCATTCTTGGCTCATGTGGTCGATACCACAATAGAGAGCCCTCATCCTTCTGAAGTTCTGATAGTTAGGGAATTTGAAGATGTATTTCCTGAAGAACTTCCAGGTGTTCCTCTGCCCTGAGAAATTGATTTTGAGATTAATCTAATCTCGGGCACACAACCAATAGCACAAATGTCATATAGAATGGCACCTGCTGAGATGGCAGAGCTTAAGAAGCAATTAAAAGAGTTTCTTGAGAAGGGTTTTATTCGACCGAGTACTTCACCATGGGGTTCTCTGGTGCTCTTCGTTAAGAAAAAGGATGGTTCAATGTGTTTATGCATCGACTATAGGCAGTTGAACAAAGTCACCATAAAGAACAAGTATCCTCTGCCAAGGATTGATGACTTGTTTGATCAGTTGCGTGGTGCAACTATCTTTTCTAAGATTTATTTGAGGTTGGAATACGACCAGTTGTGTATCAAGGAGAGTGACATACTTAAGTTTGCCTTTAGGACAAGGTATGGTCACTATGAGTTCATAGTTATGTTGTTTGGACTAACTAATGCACTAGCTGCATTCATGGAACTCATGAATAGAATTTTCTGGCCTTTTCTTGATCAATGCGTAGTTGTCTTTATCGACGATATCTTGATATACAGTAGAGATGATCAACAACATGAGTAGCACCTCCGTCAGGCTTTGACTTTGCTAAGAGAGCATAAATTATATGCTAAGTTTAGCAAATGTGAGTTCTGGTTACCAGAAATTTCTTTTCTAGGACACGTAATATCTGCCTTAGGTATTCGTGTTGATCCTAAGAAGGTAGAATCTATCATGTAATGGAAACAACCAAAGACACTGACAGAGATATATAGTTTTCTAGGACTGGCAGGCTATTACAGGAGGTTCATTAAGAACTTCAGTTCGATAGCTTTACCCCTGACTAAGTTGACCAGGAAAGATATTCCTTTTGTCTGGAATGACAAGTGTCAACAATCTTTCCAGTTGTTGAAGGAAAGGTTAACAAGTGCACCTGTGTTGCTGTTACCTGAGCAGGTAAAGGGGTACATAGTTTTCTGTGATGCATCTAAGAATGGCCTAGGATGTGTGTTGATGCAGGATAAACAAGTGATTTCTTTTGCTTCTTGACAACTTAAGAAACATGAGGAGAATTATCCGACACACGATCTTGAGTTAGCTAGTATGGTCCATGCTTTGAAGATCTGGAGACATTATCTCTATGGAGAAACATTCTAGATTTTCACATATCATAAGAATCTAAAGTATATCTTCTCACAGCATGAGTTGAACATGAGGCAATGCCGCTGGATGGAGTTAATCAAGGATTACGATTGTACAATTGATTACCATCTAGGGAAGGCTAATGTGGTTGCGGATGCATTAAGTAGGAAATAAGCATCACTAGCCTTAGATAAAGCACAGTTGAACTCCTTAGTGTGCTCTAAGAGAGATATTCTATCTCCTTGAGGCCAAACAACATACAACTTAAAGTATCATTGTTAGTCAGGCTGTTAGCTGAGATGCAAGTAAAACCTACTCTGAGACAGCAGATCAAAGAAGCAAAGCAAGTTGATACTGTGATTCAACAGATCAGGTCAGAGTATGGTAGTGAGAAATGAGATGGTTTCCATGATTCTGATGATCAGGTAGCCTGTTACCATGGTAGGATGGTAGTACCTGATGTTGATAACTTAAGGAAGTTAGTTCTGGAAGAAGCTCATTCTTCAATGTATGATATGCATCCAGGAAGCACCAAGATGTATCATAACTTAAAAGATATGTATTGGTGGCCTGGTTTGAAGAAGGATGTTGCTGAATTTGTTATGTGGTGTCCGGTGTGTCAGCAAGTTAAGGCTGAACATCAAAAGCCCGCAGGAACAATGCAACCTCTTCTGATACCGCAGTGGAAATAGGATCATGTAACCGTGGACTTTGTGGTTGGTTTACCAAGAATAGCCAAAAGTCATGATTCCATTTGGGTGATAGTTGATAGGTTGACAAAGACAACACATTTCATTCCTGTCAAAACAGCCTACACATGGTTAGAAGCTTGCACATATATACATAGATGAGATAGTGTGTTTGCACGAGGTTCATGCTACTATTGTTTCTGATAGAGGTCCCCAGTTCATGAGTCATTTTTGGGAGCGAATCCATAAAGCTTTGGGTATGTAGTTAAGGTTTAGTACAACCTTTCACCCACAGACAGATGGACAATCTGAAAGGACCATACAAACCTTGGAGGACTTGCTTAGGACATGTGTCCTTCAGTTTGTAGGAAGTTGGGATCTACACCTGGGCTTGATATAATTTGCTTATAATAATAGCTATCAGCACAGTATTGAGATGGCATCATATGAAGCATTATATGGTAGACGTTGTAGATCTCCTTTATGTTGGTATGAAACAGGGGAGTACCAACTTTTGGGTCCTGAGCTAGTACAGAAAACAACTGAAAAGATTAAAGTAATGCAACAACAGTTGAAAGCTGCCTAGGATAGGCAAAAATCTTACACTGATAAGGGTCGTAGACCTCTAGAATTCCAAGTTGGAGACCGAGTGTATCTCAAGGTCTCACCTTGGAAAGGTATCCTTAGATTTGGAAAGAAGGAGAAGTTAGCTCCTTGATTTATGGGGTCTTATCCAATCATTGAAATGATGGGAAAGGTAGACTATAAGCTGGAGTTACCACCTCAGTTGCATAGATTGCACCCAGTGTTCCATATTTTCATGCTAAGGAAGTGTCATCCTGACACAGAGTTAGTTCTGCAACCTGTGGAAGTAGAACTAAATGATGATATATCATATGTTGAAGGACCTGTGTTGATTCTTGATAGAAGAATTAAATAGATGAAAAAGAAAGACATATGTCTTGTAAAAGTTCTGTGGCATCATTGTAGCATTGAAGAAGCTACGTGGGAACTAGAGGAAGAGATGAGAAAGAAGTATCCTTCTCTTTTCTCTTGATGTTTTCGTTAGTGATTTTGGGGACGAAATCCTTGTAAGGGGTGGATAACTTGTAACATCCCTGACCTGGGTTATGCTTTAACCCTAGGTTTTTTGCTTAATAATGTTTATTAGATGCTTGCTCTTATCTTTTAAAAAGTAATTAAGGCTCAAGAGGAACTCATATTTCAATTTTAGTCCTTTTTGAATAATGTTGAAACAATGTTTTGTTTGTTTTGGACTAAAGTGCAATTTACCCAAGTTGATGGCTTAAATTGCAAATGTTGCATGATAACATGTTACTCATGTGTTTAGGCATCATGATAATGAATATTATGCAAAAGTATGGCTTGTGGAAGCTTGAATACCATGAAAGAGCCTTGTGAGCAATGTGTGTGCATTAAAACCTTGTTTTGGTGTAATGTGCAATTTACCCAAAACTTAGGGTTCAATATGCAATTTTCCACTTCAATAAGGTCCATAATAATTATTGACATCTTGTAAAGGCAAGAAAATGAGAGGGACATCTCATTTGAGCTACTTTGAAGGAGAGAGAATCTTGATATTAAAATAATCAAGATTTAAGCATAATTGAAACCCTAATTCAATTCAATGCAAAAATAAATAAAAATAATCGAAGGGCCTTCAACCAAAATTTGAATGGTTGGATTTGTGTATGTGTTTAAATCCTTATGCCTTGTAAAGGTAATGAAAATATCCTAAGGAGGTGAAACTCCACTCACCTTATTAAAAGAAAAAGAAAAATCCACTAA
Organism: Alisma plantago-aquatica; assembly: GCA_963693085.1. NCBI lineage: Eukaryota > Viridiplantae > Streptophyta > Magnoliopsida > Alismatales > Alismataceae > Alisma > Alisma plantago-aquatica. The sequence continues at coordinate 928,343,201 of OY856410.1, read as the reverse complement.
CTTTAGGATATTAGTATAATAAGCATTAAGGTGCTTAATTTGCTTTTCTTTAAAACATGGATAATTGATGGGAATAAGAGGAAAAGAATATAACCTCGTCCCTAATGAAAGTAATGGTGCAAGTGGCAAGGAAATGGGGGAGATAATTCCTATTTTCTCTCTCTTAATTGAATTTTCAATAAAATGCACATATAAGCTCCTTTATCCATGAGATGAAAGGATAATTTCGAACCCACTTCTTTTCTTTGCTTGCAAAAACGACCAAGGGAGTTTGAAGGACTAGGAGGATGACCCCCAACCTGTTGGTAAGCTTTTTGATCCTCTTTCACCTTGAATCCATGGTGGAAATTGAAAATAAATGCATGATTTCTTCATATCTCGATCCCATCTTCAATTCTAACCATTCCTTTTCACTCAAAGCTTGAGGACGAGCCTTGGGATAGTGAAAGGAGTTGCATACACCATTGTTGACGTGAAGATCCAAGCTTTGAAGCTCAATTGGAGGCGGGTTATATAACTTGAACCCCTTTACATTGTTATTCAACTATCTACCTTGCAATTTCGTTGATTCCTTCATCATCTTGATTATTTGATGGTTGAAATGGGTAAATTCATGAAATCATATGTACTAAGAACTTCAGGGACGAAGTTAGATGATAATGACATCATCTTGGACACTTTTCCCAAGAAAATTGTATCTCATGCGGTTTCAACAAGTGCTCATACGGTTTCAATCAAAACCGTTTGAAAGCAAACAGTTTCAAACTGTTTGAAGTTAAATGGTTTTCAAACCATTTGAAGGAAGTTGACCAAGGTTGACCATTTGAGAATTTTAATGCTAATGATGATGGTTTATGACCCATCAAATTTTATTGATTAATTCCAAAGGGATCATTAGTTGAAGGTTAATCAATTAAGCAAACCCTAATTGGATTAAGTGCTGAATTTGTAATTGATTAATTTAGATTTATTGGTGATTGAGCCCAAAAGGTCTCAAGACCATTTAGAGGTCACCCAAACGGTCTCAAGACCATTTGGGGGTCATCCAATACCGTTTGGAGGTCTAGGGTTGAGTATGGTTAAGTATTTGAAGGTCCAAAGATACCAAATTGAAGAGCAATCAATTGTTGATTTGTTGATCAACCCAATGATCCAAACCCTAATGGAATTTGACCAAATCCCAAGGGTAGAATGGGAAAACGGTCTCAAGACTTTTTGGAGGTCATCCAAATGACCTCAAGACCATTTGAGGTCAGGTCACATCAAAAATTTGATGATGGTTCACTGATTTCAATTGGATCAATTCCACAACATTGAGCATTGATGGATATTCGATTCCCAAACCTAATTGAACGTTCCTTGAGTACAAACCCTAGATCAATTGGGTTCAAAACCATAATTGAGGGGTCAATTGAAGAATGATTCAATAGTTTAATTAATGAAAAAACCAAGAGTTCAATTGCTAATTGGTTCATCTATTTAAACCCTGAATCAATTGAGTGTTGAAAGGACTTTTTGGTCCATTCGGTTTTGAGAGGCTTTGGACCAAACGGTCTTAAGACCGTTTTTTTCCAAACGGTCTCAAGACCATTTGGGACAAACAGTCTCAAACCGTTTGGAGTCCCAAGTCCATGTGGTTTCAAAAGAAACTTTATCAAACGGTTTTCAAAAGAACTTTTTCAAACGGTTTCAAACAGTTTGAGCTTATTTAGTCAAATTCAATTGAGGTCCAACTTGGTTTAAACTGTTTGGATATCTATTGCTATTGAAGGTCCAATGTTGTCAATCCAATTGGATACCTGATGCAATTGAATATTCAATTGAATAATCCAATTGATCACTTAATGCGATTGAAGGTTCAATTGGTCAATTCAATTAGATTCGTCATGTAATTAAAGGTTTAATTGATCAAACCATCTGAGGACCTATTGTACTAGATGATTGATACCCTTAGTGGGGTTAATCATTGATGTCTAATGGTGCAATGATCCAATACATCAAGTTAACCCTAAATGCATGTATTGAAATAATGAGTAGACTCAATCTAAGCAGGAATTGAGTAGTGAACATCCTGAGTAGGATGAGACAGAAAGGTTCATACAGGAATGATAATCATGTAGTAATTAAGTATAACACATTCAAAATTAATGTGATATACAATTAGGGTATGATCCTTGATAAAGAGATCAAAAAACCCTAATTGAGTTGATTAATGAACTCAAACCCTAATTTGGGGCATTTCTGAGTAAAACCCTAATCTAGGTTAACAGTGTAACCTTAATTGAGGGTGATGTTATGAGTAACTCTAATTCAAAGTATTTTGATGATAAACCCTAATTGGGATGAATAGAAAACCCTAATTATGGGTAATGCAACATGAAACCCTAATTGGGATGAATAGTAAACCCTAATTGTGAGTTATTGAATACAAACACTAAACTAGGGTGATGTGATGTGAATAGTAAACCCTAATTCCAAAATAGGGTGAAAGTATGTGAAACCCTAAATTTTGGGTTATATTATATTTTATGAAATCCAAATCTTGGACAATGAAATGATGAATCATTGGTCCTCATTGTGCAAGGGGAAAAAGTAACCCTGATTGACATGAAATGGGAAACCCTATCCCTGGTAAAGGAATAGTGGTGTTACCCTTGAATGACATGGAACTGAAATATGATTGTTATATATGTTATCATGTGTGTTAACCATGCAGGTATTCTGAGATGATGATCATGACCAGGTATGAGCTATGATGTTTGTTTATTGAAATTATTTATTAGGCCTTGTGTTCTATAACATGCCTCGTTGCTTAGTAGGAGGTAACAAGAGAGTTAATGGGCCTAAAGTGCCGCGAGAAATGCTTGTGTAGCAAGTATTATGTTTACCTTGGTCAGATGACCTGAAGGTGTTAGTTACATGAAAATGTGTTAACAGTGCTCAGAGATGAGCTAAGGGTTTGAATACCCATAACCGTATGATTATGGTATTGAGATTGTGAAGGGATGTTAGTTCCCAGTATTGAAAAGAGGGACTGAGATCCCCAAAGTTATTCAAAGATTGAAAAGCACTTGATGAGAATCGTACATGTTTTCTTTGTAAGCATTTAATAAGTTATGTTTGAAAACTTGGCTGATGCTAAAAGAATATGATAATGTACTTAATTAATCAAGTGAAATCTATTCATGTAGTGCTCTGACCATAGATCCATCATCGTCAGTAGCTGGAGATGGTGAAATAGGTTTTCTTACGAGATCTCCTGGAGAGCGCATATTTTTGAATATGCGGGGGTCAATGGGTGAAAATATATGTATGTCCTCCTGAAGAGTTTGATGGAAGGTAAACATCAAAGCTCTCAATCCTTCATTATATGTACCGGGATGGATGTATCACCAATCTCCCGATGATGTTAATGCCGAATCGATGGAGGTAAACACAAAATCTCTCGATTGCAAAGAGAGTGCAGCTGCCGCTGTAGCTCTATAGCGAAGATGCCAATATACCTTGGCAAGCTATATAGCAGAGACACAAGATGTCATGCATGTGATCCTGCACTGACCGGGATGTGGGAGGTCATGGAGTCCGGCTCTTCCATGGACCAATGTATGGTACCGATTTCGACTTCGCAGTGGTCGGTTGGAGTATGAGCGGTATACCTCATCTCCTCAGAGCTTAAGTTTGATTGAAAAATATAATCATTCGTGCAGCGTATTTGCATATGATTAAAATACGAAAATCACTGGTTGATGTTATTTTACTTAGCATGTCCTAGATACATAAATGTTATATTTGTTCTTCAATTTCTTATTGAATAAGAGATATGATACCTTATCAAGTTATAGTTGAAATGATTAAGTATGTATGCTGCTCTAATCTGCATATATAATGGACTTATCTGCTGCTAAAATTTATGATTCCACTGCTCTGTTTATTTCATTTAAACTGCAATAATAATGTTTTTGGCGGAGAGTTATATCTCTCGCTCGGGAAATTTTATGAATTGTCTCACCCCTGTGGGATCCAACTTTTTAAGTAGATATAGACAAGGAGGCAGAAACCCTACAGTAAGGGAAGAGCAACAACAACAACAACAACAAGGACAACAGCGATATCCCGATGGAGACACTAGCTATAATGTATAGTGTATAGAGTCATATGTGTCTTCTCTGTACTCTCAGGTCCTAGGAGTCAATAGTTAGTGTTTTATAACGATTTGATCTGAGATATTGGCATTGAGCCTTGAGGATTTTGTTACTTGTGCTTTTTAGCAAAGCAATGATGTGTATATATTCCTCGAGAAGAAATGATGCAGTAAATGTACTTGGTGAACCAGTATGTGAATATAATACTGTGGTTCTTGTTTAAAAAGAGTTTTTCTGAGAATGGATCTCATTGTAAATGGTTTTAATTTTTATTGATTTTCAGTAATCCACAGTTGTTAATTGTTTCCGCATGTTTTAATACCGCTGACGGCACTTGTTATCTTAATGATGGCAGATGTCGTCACATGAGCTATGAGTCATACAAGGTTGAGTTTGAAAACCAAGAGCATAAATTCATAGTTTTCTTGATGAAGATAAACTTAGAGTTAACATGAGATCATAAGTGGAATACATGGAGGTGTATGTCTTCAACATTACCTAATACCTAAGGATGTGAAGTGGTAATAATTGCTCTTGTTGAGATATAGCTGCCTAGTTTGGCTAGAGGCTAGAAGAGGTTGTTAGGCTAACCCTAAGTTTGGAAAGGAGATACGTTTGGATTAACACTCAGATGTAACGAGATCTGTTGATCGAGTTAGTAGTTGTTTGGTTAGCCGGCCTAGGCCTTGATGTAATGAAAGGATGGTTGTAGAGTCTCAAATACTCTTCTTTGGAAAGGAATGTGATGAAACCCTGATTGGAGTGGTTTAGTGTTTCCGAGGAATGAATGTTGAGGAATCATGGAATACCAGAGATCATGATTTTAAGTTCACCGTACACCGTGGTACTACTAAGATAGTAAGTTGTGGTAGTACTTTGGATACCTAAGATGAGGTTGCACATGGCTTGTTGCCATGCAAGCCAAGAGGTGAAGGACGAACACCAGTAACCCAATGAGATGATATAGAGGATAAAGAGTCCCCGAGAGGGAATGGGAGTTCACCACTACAGATGTTGCAAGTCTCCCCTAGACCAAGGAAGGTCAAGATACAATATGGGTTATGGTGGATCACCTTACCTAGATAACATGAGAAAGAAAGAGTACTATCAAGGGACAAATCTGGTTGAACTACATATGAAAGAGATGGTTCAACTACACCAGGATGTGAGTTCGAAAGTTCTTGAGTATGACCTCTAGGTTCACTTCCATAAGGAGGAAGTGGGTGCATGAAGAACTCGATGTTAGTATAGTTTATCACCCCTAACTAATGGCTAGTATGATCTAGACTAGAGGGTCTGATGAGAGCATGTGTTCTTGTTTAGGGTGATATCTAGAGACAGTTCTTGTCTTCTGTAAGATGTGATGATAACCACCATAGCCAGTATCGAGATATGAAGAAGCTCTGCAAGGGAGGTTGTGTCGGGCACCACTTCATTAAGATGATGTTGGTGAATGACCTCGTGAAGGTCAGAAAAGGGCCACAATGTGTGCAGATGAAGTCACTTTGATCGTGCAATGGCTGAAAGAGCCCAGAGACGACATAAGTCATAAGCTGATGCAAAGTAGACTGACATGCCGTTCACTGTGGGGGAATATGTGACATGAAAATCTAACCCCTCTGAGCTATAGCTAAGAAAGTTGAGTCCCTGATACCTGGGCCCATTTGAGGTAGATTGGTGGAGAAGGTTAAGTTTGACCTTACCCCTCAGGATAAAGTAATGTGTGAAGAGTTCCATGTGTCCAATTTAGAGCACTATGTGAGGTACCCAGGCCATGTGCTGAGCAATGAACCTAGTGAGCCCCAAGGGAGGCTGAAATGACCTGAGTCACATGTGTGGTTTATAGATGCCAAGGTGAAAGAACTCAGAGAAAAGAATATGTGATGATAAAGGTTCTTTGGAAGCACCATGGATAGGGCAAAGCCACATAGGGGCCAATGATGGACATGTAAAAGTCTTATCCTGAATTGTTTGTTTGCTTGATGGAATTTTGATGACAAAATTCTTATAAGAGGGGAAGGATGTTACAACCCCAATTTTTGGGTTCATTTCGTGAGAAATGTAATTTCTCATATTAAAGATATTTGAACAAATAATGATATAATTTGTTTTGAATAAATGGATTTCGTTTACAATAGCCTTGATGATTGTTTTGTGGGCTTTATTGGCTATTGGGCCCAATAACAAGGAAATTCAATTAGTAAATGAATAATTGAGAAATTGAGAAAAGAAAAATGTAGAAACCTCTAGAAGGCAAGATAATTTTATCCAAAGGTGGATTTCGTGCCTCTTGGGTTCCTTGGGTTCCAAGGAGTCCAAAGTTGCAAAAATAATGCAACAAGAGAGAGAAAATATCAATTAAATATTGTTTTATTAAAGGAAGTATGAGATAATAATGATATTATAAAAATATGTGGATTTTTTGGATAATGGACCCATATTGGATGGGATTTCGTGCCCACATGATTTGTAATGGAAAAAAGGATCAAAAATCAAAAGAAAAACCAGAGATAAACAATTAATCAAGAATATTTGACATAAAAGAGAGATAATGCAAGAAATAAAGAGAGAAGTGAGGGTTTGGTCATAATGAATGATAATTTGAACCCCACTTGATTTCTTGGATTACAAGGAATGGAAATAATGGGAAATAAGAAAATAAGAAAGAGAAAATATGGGAGAAATAAGCCTAATTGAGAAATATATTGCACCTAAATAAAAGGAACATTTTCTTTTAACAGAGAGGTAGATTAAGTTATTATCAAGTTTCCCTCTAAATTTGTGATTGAACGGAGCCATGATTTGGGAGTTATTTCTTTTTCAAATTATCCTTAATAACGTGAATTATCTTGGAAAATGGGAAAAATTCCTTTCCTTTAGTTGAGCACGAGCATTGATGGCCATTGGATCTTGATCCAACGGGTACAGCTAATCGTCGAGTCCCAGTAGTTCTCGGACTGTAGCATGGTTATAGGGGGATTTTCCCCATCATTTTTCTCACAAACCAGTGCATGTGCACTCCTAGAAATTGGTTCCCTGAGTCCGGGACGAGGAGAGGAACCTTCTCGACCCTATGATGACAGGCTCCCATCGCGTGTACATGAAACACCCAATTGGGCTAAAGGGGAGTTGGCAGAGGGGTTGATAAAACCCTAAAGGAGCCCCCTACGTCCTATATAAAGGACCCCTTTCACTTCCTCTCACCCATGCGACCTCGGACGGTTGCTTCCCCAGTCTTAGAACCCTCCCTCTCGCTCTATTGCTCTTGCTCCGGCAAAGGACCACCGCGGCACCGCCGCATTGTCAAGAAAAGAAAAGGAGGAAGACGAGAAGCATGGACCCTTGGATCGGGGTCCATTGTGGAATCGAACGGGATCCAACAGACTGCCGATCGGAGCAGGGCGCGTGTTTGAGTTAGTGGGTGCAAATAACGCGGAGCGTTTGATCATAGTCCATTGTGGACATGAGGAAGATCCAACGATCGCCAGCAAGCAGCAGCACGTGCAATCGGGTTAGTGGGGACAATCGACATGGAATGTCAGATCAAGACGCGGACTAGTGGCGCACCGATCGAACGACCAACTAAATTTGGTAATTAGCTCTCACTGCTTGAATAATCCAGAAAAATGTTTTTCCTTGTGAAATTCATAGAAATAGCTAGGAATCTCCAATGAGAGAACTTTATACATGAAAGTTGCATAGCAAAATATGAGGAAAAATATAAAAATAGTTTGGCAATCTAGTTCTAACTTGTTTTTACAAAAGTACATTATTTTGGTAGAAAATGTATTAAAAGAAAATTAGAAACCCTAATTGTATACAAAGGGTGAATCCTTGTGGATTAATAGGTTGAGATGAATAATATTAACCTACTAGATATTAAAATAAAGTTTTCATCCGTTTTGAATACAAAGTTGTCTGATTTAGGGTTTTAATCTATAAATAAAGGGTAATACATATGGAAACCCTAATTTAGGATAAAAGAAGAGAAAAACCTTCTTGATTTTGAATTATGGAAAAAGGTTGTTAAATAATGATCCTAAGTATGATTAGGAGTATTAAGGTGAGAAATTTAGGGTTTTTATATAGTTTTGATAAATAAGGATTCATAATGTTAAAAGTGGAGACAAAACCCTAATTTCAAAGGAAACCCTAAAATTGGAGTAGAAATCCTAAGGAATAAGATGAAGTTGGATAAATTTTGATAAAAGGAAATTTGTATATTTATTTCAGGATTTGTGTGCATAATTGGTTGCTTGGTTGAGAATTCTCTGTTTGATTGATTCTGTCTCAAAATATGCAATCACATGTATGTTTGAGCATTTTTATCAGTTGCTTGAAAATAACTGCTTGCATGACTTTTATTTCATTCAACTATAAATTGACTATGATTATCACTATAAATGTATATATAACTGACTTAGATCCGGGTCCTCCTCTGTGGCTTTGCAAAGGCTAAAAAGGGTAACCTAGAGCAAGGTCTAGGCTATCATGAGTTAGAAATCGGGCTACCTACGTGTAGTGCCATGAGACTGTTAGCATACCATGAGTTAAGGAGTGGACTACCTGTGGGTAGTTCCATGTGACTCATCCCTAGAAACTGATTCACCTGTTAGGTGGGATCATGAGGGGTTTAATGGGGATCTACCATAAGGAAGGTAGCATCCAGGTCCATTGTAGGGATAGAGCAGAGGATAGGGTACGCATGGATCGTGCAGTTATATTTAAAATGTAAAGTTGCTTGTTAAACTGTAATTGACTGCAATACATTGTTATGTATAATTGCATGATTATTGTTTGCCCCACATACCAGCTTTATGCTGACCGTCGTTTTGTTTGTCGGCATTTTAGATACAATGCCAAAAAGTCAAATAGTAAATCGTCATATTGTGAAATACATGAATTAAAATACAAGGAGGATTAGTTAGAATAGAATTCATATGTGGATAGAAGTTTAGAGATCCAAGTTTTTAAAAGGTATGCAGAAATTTTATTTTATCACAGCTTTTCAATATAGTCTGGTAGAATTTGATAATTGTTATTTATTATTTGTCAAACATTTGATTCGAGATTTGGGATAATGGGAGGCGGGGTCGTTACAACATACAACCGCTACACATCACTCAGTACTACTCCAGGCTCATGTCGACATGGGCCACACATTGTCCCTACCACAATGGAGAGAGGTCGTTGAAGTGGTTAGCTCTTGGGCTCAGGGTCATGAGAGAAGTCATGTAGGTTCTATCTGCATTCGCCTTGGCCATGAAAACTCACTGGTAGTGGAAGCAAAACCAAAATATGAGTTGAAGGGGAAGAAAAGCAGGTCTCCATGGTCATGGCGCTAGAGAAAAAGAAGATGGTTGGGGAGCTAGGGTACTCGATAGCACAAAATAAGAGAGGGGAAACGAGGTGGGGGAGGAAAATAGTTGGAATGGGGTTTCAATTGATCCAGAACCCTTTGCACTAATGCATGTTGGCCATTGCAAAATGATCCTATTGTAGAAACCGTTATAGTACGGATAAAGGTAGGAGATGACCCCCTAACCATTAGATTAAGGGTCGGATCTGAGGGAAGCATATCTAACGGCCAGGGCCCATGGTGCATACATCCCTACTTCATGATTGATTGGGGAAGTAGGCTCTATATTTCAAAGGAGAGACTAAGGTGGGGAGTGGTCCGAGCGCGCCTTCCATTCAGCCCAACAAGGGTACAAAATCAAATTAAAAAGGTTAAATCAAGACAAATTTTAAATGGGCATATCTCCTTCCTCCCAGCTCTAAATTTTGTGAAACAAGATGATTTGGAACCGTATGAGGGATTTTTATAACAGAAGTATAAGAACAAGGAATATATGTATTCAAACATACAATCAATATAAAAGTAAAGGATGAGATGAATGTTATGTTTTGAAACTAAATTGGAGTCATGTTTGAAAACCTCTAGAGGGGGGGTGAATAGAGTTTTATAGATAATTTAACAATTATTGCACTTCAACAACCACAAAGAAAAATATTGGACAAGGAGACACAAGGTTTAGAGTGGTTCCAACTATAGCAAATACTATAGCCGTCAGTCCACTACCCGGTTGCTTACCCAACCGGGATTTGAAAAGAAATTTATTTTATTACCTCTTCAAGGAATTTACATAAAATACAATCTCTTTTCCTAAACCCTTCAAGCAGCCTTCACCTAGAAGTAATCGCCAACCTTGAAGCAGCCTTCCCTTGAAGTAGATGCACCAACTCCCGTTGCACCAGCCTTCTGAAGTAGCTTCCCCTGCGATAGCCTTCTTGAAGTAGCTTGAAGTCCCCTTCTCCACCTGAGAAGTCAACCCTCTCCAATCCGCAGCCTCCAACCCTAGGAGTAGCAAGGAGAGTACACAAGATAAACAGGAACAAGAAAGGAAAACAGAAATTACAACTTATCCTTTAAGCCCAAGGCTTGATATGCCTAGATCAAGCGTAAGATCTCCTAGCCAAGTATGTGAACTTGTGATTGCTGTAGGTAGGAGAATCTAGCCTATAGGACACGAGATTGAGCTAAGGAGAATGTAGGCCAATGATCACAGTGCTCAAATTTTGCTTGCAAAAGATTGCTCAAGTATGCTCAAGTGTATTCTCAAGTGTAACAAGTGTGTTCTAGTGTCCTATGGCTTGTCCTATTTATAGGAATGGCCTAAGTATGCTTAAGGACGTTCTAGACAACTTCTAGGGGGTTCCTAGTGCTTAACTAGCCGTTAGGAATAAGTTAGGCGCATTAGCAACGGCTAGTTAATTAATTCTGCAGTTGCTGTCAGAGACCATCTCGGTCGAGGACTTGTCGACCGAGATGCCCAGTCGGTCGAGGATTTGTCGACCGACAGGCTCTCTGGATTAACGTTGATTTGCAACTGTCAACTGCTGTGTCTAACGGCTACTTTTGGTCAATCTCGGTCGAGAAGTTTGTCGACCGAGAGTGTCTCGGTCGAGGAGTGTGGTCGACCGAGATTGACTCTGTTTTCAATCTTTTAATTAAGATACTAAGTATGTGCATGAGTGTGCATTATGTGATCTATTAGAAGGAGATGACCTAACTAAGTGTGGTGTTTAGCTAGGGAGATCTAACGCTTGATTTACATGAAGTCTAAGTACTTGTACATTATATATTTGTACAAGTTTACAAATGATTACATTGTATGACATTTATAAACATTCAAGCGTAAGGATTCCCTAGAACTTTGTCATCACCTTGTTCCTGCACACTTAAGTAGCTCGTTAGATTAATAAGAATGAAATGTTTTTCATCATCGAAACAAAGGGATTTATCATAATATCCAATTTATCCAACAATATCCCCCCTTTTGAAGATGACAAACATTTCCTAAATATGAAATAAGGAAATATAAAGCATGTGAGTTTCATACCTGAAAATTTACCTTTTGTAGCTATTTATGTTTTTCAAGTGAGTGCTGGCCAAGATGTGATGAAACTCTTTTATATTCTTTCTCCCCCTTTGTCATTTCAAAAAGATATCCAAGTTGAATGTTTTATTTTTCTTTTCCCCCTTAATATAATGCTCCCCCTTAATTAGATATCCTATTAGGAACATGGATTTTTATCTAATTTATCCACAATTTGTTTCTTAATCATTCGCAAAGGATGTTAAGCCTTGAAATGATATGAGATTCCTTTAAGCATATGATGAATGTATATTGATTTCTCATGAATCAAAGGATGTTAAGCCCTAGATTAAATGAGAATCCTCTAAGCTTAGATTACATAAAAATGTCTCCATCTAAAAGCCCTATTTTGGGTAGAGAATTCCTGTAAATACAAGATACCATTTTCAATAAATTCATAAATTTCTTGAAAATTTTCAGCTACACATAATATTTTTGTAAGCTTCTTTAATCAAATGGTCAAAGTTTTGATAATCTCCTCTTTTTTCTTATGCTTTGCTCCCCCTTAGATAGATGAAAGTTTGAATACTAAGCAAATATATAAGATGTCCAAGATTTAACAAAGATGTATGCAATTTATGTTAATCTGGAAAAAACAGAAACCCAGTCGGTCGACAGTTGCTCGACCGACAATGTTCTCGGTCGACTAGTTGCTCGACCGAGAATGTTTCTGGAGAACTGTTTTGTTATTTGAAAATTTAATTTTGATTGTAATAGTTGCCTGTTTGAATTATTATTCCCTTATTTGTTATGCTCTACAATAATGAACTTATAATCCATGTTTTGAAGATGTCTCATATGCCAAACAAATAACCATGTGAATAAAAAAATGGCAAATTTCATTCAAGAGCATGAAGAAGATTACAATCATATAGAATTTGACTAATCATTTTCATTACAACTATTACAACTCCAAAACTTCACAGGAAAGATTTAAGAATTACATCGATGTCCGGATCTTTCCCAAGGAATGGCTCGGCTCCATAGTATTGGACCAGAGTTTGCCAATCCAAAGCACCAGTTGTAGTCAACGCATATGCTTCCAGGAAAGTGGGAACTCGGTCAAATCGGAAGTGAGCAGCTATGTCTTGCAATTGTATGGAAGAAAATTGAGTATGTGCAAGATCCATTGATGGTGAAGATGGAGGTTGGTAGTAGTTGTATGAGGGGTTAAATGGGTTGAGCATGCCAGGGTTTAAAGAATGCGGATATTCATCGGTTTGGCCAGGAGAAAGGTTTTGCATTCTTTGATTTAAGTATGTCATGGCATGGTGATTGTAGTTTAATTGTCTACTAAGATGATATTGGGAGCCAGCAATATAAGTAAGGGTATTTTGGATGGGATCAATGGAAAGGTTAGTAGGAGGAGGGGGTGGTATATCCTGATGTGATGACTCTCCTTCTACTCTTGCCCTTTTATGGCCAAAGTCAATTCCCATCTTCTCTACGGTGTTCTTACTTATCTTTGGTGGTCTACGCTCCCATATGTATCCCATATCTTCAATGTTTGACTTAAGAAAATGTTGAGTAATCTGGCATACAAAATCGGCATATGGTGGATTGCCAGAAAACTCAAGCATATTTTTAAGTATTATGCGAATGAAGTTGATGGGAATTTCTTTTATGATAGCATAAATTAGACACATACGGAAGATAGGAACCTCGGATTTATTGGCTCGTGGATGTATGTTGGTGGAAACAATGAGGTTTACTATTCTACATGCCGGTTTTAGGTTTATTGCATAATAGGTTCCCCTATCTTCATGACAAGTGGTATTGGCTTGAAATATGGCTCTTTTTATATCACTAAGACTAGTGGTGTGGTCATCATGGGAAAATAAATTTATTGGATTTCCGGTGGTAAGGTCAAGGAAATCTTGATATTCATCTATATCAATTTCAAGCATGTCAAGAATATCCCCTTCGGAAAATTTAAAACTATGCCCATTGACCATGGTGTAGAAGAATGTGGTGTCATTTTCGGTGTGGGATAGAAGATTGGCATAGAATTCGTTGACTACCTTAATAGAATAGGAAGGAAAGGATGGATTGATGAAGTCCTTCAGCTTTTGTACTCCAAAGAGATGCTCCAGGTCGACTATGTTGATGAAGTCCATCACTTCGACCGGACGTCGGGGAAGAGGAGCTTTAGAGGAAAGCCGAAAGTATCTATCTCCAGCATCTCCGTCGACGAAGGCGATGTCATTGATGATCGTCTGTGGCGGAGTGGCTTCCCGATCTTCTCTTCTTTTTCTTCCAGCAACTTTCTTCTTCCCACGGACAGTTGATGATGAGGCCATTGTGTTTCTTGAGAGTGGAGAAGAAGCAAGGAAGATTTGAGTGTAAGAGTGCTGAAGGATTGCACGAAATTGCACTAGAGATGGACTATGGAAGCAAGGAAATGCAAGTGTGAGTAAGTGGCTCGTTTTTGCACTTATTTATAGAATTCCAGCGACCCGGTCGGTCGACGACTCGTCGACCGAGCATCCGCAACGGTCGAGTTGCAGACGCGCCACTTGGTCCTCCAACGGTAAAGAAAACGGTCATAACGGTCGGGTCGCAACGGTCATATCCAACGGCTATTTCTCGGTCGAGCGCTTGTCGACTGATATTGTCTCGGTCGAGCACTCGTCGACCGACCGTTTGTCCGATACTGAATCTGTTTAGAATTTGTCGGTCGAGTGAGATGGGCTGACCGAGTGGTTCTCGGTCGACGAAGTGGTCGACCGACAGACTTACTGAGTTCAATTTTTTTTTGACTGAATTTTAGAACATTTTTGTAGAGCATATGTATATGTATATTCCAAGGGAGTAATAATATTTAAGGCTTCTAATTTCCACAAATGATTTGATGTTTTGATTTAAAAATATGCTAAGATTAAGTTCAATAAAATAATGTTCAAATAAGTAATTTTTTTTATCAAAGTTTATTTTAGGTCGCCCTTGATTATGACCATGGCGCCCCTTGGTCAAATTTTATTTTAACCAAGAGGCATATTCTGCAGGTTTCCAGTATGAATCATTCATATGCGAAGTATGAGTTCTGCAGATAGCTTGCAAATATCAATTTGAGACTCATTAAAGTGTACTAATTATGAGAGCTTAATAAGGACATCAAATATGATGAAGCATATTCAAGAATAATTTCCATTCATGAATTTAAGATTACTTTGGATAGACTAAAATAAGTGATGCTTAATATAAAAGCACACAAAAATTTATTTGAAACATTTTATTTATTGCAAGTATTTCTGAAAAAGAAATGTGCAATAAAAGAATGATTAAATAGAAATGTAAGCATGATCAGTTAATATTTATTCCATATAATCTTTCAAGAATAATTTTCACATACAATGTAAAGATTTACAGCAGTCTGAGAACAGTGATATGCTCGGTCGACAGTTGCTCGACCGAGGATTATTCGGTCGACAACTTCTCGACCGATCAAGTTTCTGGAAACTGTTTCAGAAATATATTTCAAGTGCAATATAGGCTGTATCTTATTCAATTATTTCAAAGATCAGTTTGAGATAAACATATGTGTATCAAGGTGCTATTAAATCTTTTAATTTTTGATTTTGTTATCCCTAAATGTTAAGTTGAGATAGACATAAGGATATACAAATTAAGGTCTTTGGTCATATCTCAACTTAGTCGAACCTATTTAATTTGGGGTTTTTGGAACCCATACCATCTCGACATGCTTTTTCTTGTATGGGCATGAAAAAGAATAATGTCCAAGGCGTGAGCAATAATGACAACAAATTGAATCAACCTCAAGCCTTTTTCTATGGTTTTGATCTAGGTTATTCTTGGGTATATACATTTTTGTGCCTCTAGGTATATAAGCAGATTGACTCGCTTGTGTTCTTCTAGGTTGTTGATGGGATTTCTCATTAGGCTTATAACCTAGTCCTCTTCTCCCTATTTGATGATAGGAATTTTCTAATATTCTATCAAGGATTCCATTGTTGCTTAACTTACTAACTTCTTGTTGCAACTTAACGATCTCATCCATTCTTTTCTTGATATCTAATTTTGCTTGGTCTAGATTGGATGATAACATATTTCTTTCTTTCACTATATTGTCATAATCTACATGGGTGCACAATATAGGTTGTTTTTGAAAATCATTTAATTTTGTAAGCAATTCAGCTTTTTCTTGACATAGAAGATCATAGTTTGTTTCTAGAGTAAAGATCTTTACTTCACTGTTACTTAGAGATGATTTCAAGGTACGATTATCAGACATAATGCTGTCTTTTTCAAAACCAAGAGTATTCAATTTAGCATATAAATCGTCATTTTCGGATGTAAGAGCAAGAAGTCTAGCATTTAGATCATCATTTTCTTTACTGGATTTCTTTAACTTCTTTTTGCATTCAACATATTTATTATGTGTTTCTTCAATAATAGCAACTAACTCCTCCTTGGGTAAATCAAGCAAGCTTACCTCTTCTTCTTCTTCCTCACTTATTGTAGCAATGAAACACTCTTTATGTGCATCTCCTTTCTTTGACCTCCATGGACATTTAGACGTAGAGTGCTTTGTTCCTAAGCACCAATTGCAACTTGTCGAACTTTGGTCCATGCTCCTTTTCTTGTGGTTGTAGTCACCTCCTCCTTTTATCTCTTCAAGACCTTGTTAGGGCTCCTTGAAGCCTGCTCTGATACCAATTGAAAACCTCTAGAGGGGGGGTGAATAGAGTTTTATAGATAATTTAACAATTATTGCACTTCAACAACCACAAAGAAAAATATTGGACAAGGAGACACAAGGTTTAGAGTGGTTCCAACTATAGCAAATACTATAGCCGTCAGTCCACTACCCGGTTGCTTACCCAACCGGGATTTGAAAAGAAATTTATTTTATTACCTCTTCAAGGAATTTACATAAAATACAATCTCTTTTCCTAAACCCTTCAAGCAGCCTTCACCTAGAAGTAATCGCCAACCTTGAAGCAGCCTTCCCTTGAAGTAGATGCACCAACTCCCGTTGCACCATCCTTCTGAAGTAGCTTCCCCTGTGATAGCCTTCTTGAAGTAGCTTGAAGTCCCCTTCTCCACCTAAGAAGTCAACCCTCTCCAATCCCCAGCCTCCAACCCTAGGAGTAGCAAGGAGAGTACACAAGATAAACAGGAACAAGAAAGGAAAACAGAAATTACAACTTATCCTTTAAGCCCAAGGCTTGATATGCCTAGATCAAGCGTAAGATCTCCTAGCCAAGTATGTGAACTTGTGATTGCTGTAGGTAGGAGAATCTAGCCTATAGGACACGAGATTGAGCTAAGGAGAATGTAGGCCAATGATCACAGTGCTCAAATTTTGCTTGCAAAAGATTGCTCAAGTATGCTCAAGTGTATTCTCAAGTGTAACAAGTGTGTTCTAGTGTCCTATGGCTTGTCCTATTTATAGGAATGGCCTAAGTATGCTTAAGGACGTTCTAGACAACTTCTAGGGGGTTCCTAGTGCTTAACTAGCCGTTAGGAATAAGTTAGGCGCATTAGCAACTGCTAGTTAATTAATTCTGCAGTTGCTGTCAGAGACCATCTCGGTCGAGGACTTGTCGACCGAGATGCCCAGTCGGTCGAGGATTTGTCGACCGACAGGCTCTCTGGATTAACGTTGATTTGCAACTGTCAACTGCTGTGTCTAACGGCTACTTTTGGTCAATCTCGGTCGAGAAGTTTGTCGACCGAGAGTGTCTCGGTCGAGGAGTGTGGTCGACCGAGATTGACTCTGTTTTCAATCTTTTAATTAAGATACTAAGTATGTGCATGAGTGTGCATTATGTGATCTATTAGAAGGAGATGACCTAACTAAGTGTGGTGTTTAGCTAGGGAGATCTAACACTTGATTTACATGAAGTCTAAGTACTTGTACATTATATATTTGTACAAGTTTACAAATGATTACATTGTATGACATTTATAAACATTCAAGCGTAAGGATTCCCTAGAACTTTGTCATCACCTTGTTCCTGCACACTTAAGTAGCTCGTTAGATTAATAAGAATGAAATGTTTGTCATCATCGAAACAAAGGGATTTATCATAATATCCAATTTATCCAACAATGTTGAGGGTCATTAAGGTATCAACTGCACTTAAAAGTTAGCAATTACACATCATATCATATTCAAACATGAAACTGTAGGTATGGACAAGAGAGAGGTCAACACTAGAACTCATATTCAAAGTTCAAAGTTCAAAGTTCTAGGTTATTACATCCTCCCCACTTGAAAAGAAATTTTGTCCCCAAAATTAAGTCAATCCATAAGTTAAGAATTGACATTTAATATTCAATGTCAAAATCATAACAATGTCCTGTAAGGTATCATCACTTCTTACCAAACTAATGTCATTCCAAAATAGATAAATCGAGCATCAAGGTCAACAAATAGTCATATGGATAATCAAATTGGGAAACATCATTACATGAGACATGTATTTGGGGAGATTTTCATATATATATATATCACCACATTTGGATAGGTCACATTTTTAAGTCAAATGAATAAAGATCTTTTAATCAAGAGTAAAGAATAATTTTCATTTACAACATCTAGGGTCCTATATTCTACATTGACCTAAGTGGAGTTATACATCCATGATTGAGATATCATATTTTAATAATTTGATACATACATCATATTTCAATATTGTGATTTCATGCTCAAAATCAATGGAAGGTCCCACCCTAGTCCACATGGAGCTTAACCCTATGTCACAAATAGAGAAAGTTAAGATAATCATCATTTTACATTTTTGAGATTTGGGGACATTAAAGTCGCTAATAATATTCTGATGGTGACCTCAATATCCAAATAGGGCGATCATAAGATTCAAATCAATATCTATATCATTAATCACGAGTCAAGATTTCATTCATCAATGTAAAGAATCAAGTTTGGACATTCAAGTCATAGGTCCAAACAATTTCTGAAGATAGGTTTAGATTCCTAATTTAGACCTTAGGTCTGATCATTCATCTGTATACACAAATCAAGCAACAATTGAGCAACATTTCAAGCAGTATTCAACATTTTATGGCATCAATGTCGATTTCATTTTCATGATGTTCAAGGTTGATGAATTATCTTGGCCAAGGTCTTTCTCGGAACTTAACCACTAACTATAGTCAACATCATCATCTTTCAAGATCATCATCAAATCGAGGTTCAACATTTAGCATTAGTATCATCACAAGTCTAACCCATTAGAGACTTAGGTCAAGAAACCATAATCGAGTGGAAGGGGTTACCTTACCAAACTCTAAATAATCAACAAGATGAAAATTTCAAGGCAGTCATAATGGGGATCTAACCTAGGTTAGGGGAGTCATAAGTCAACTTCCACCCAAATCTGGCACATTAGTATATACTAATCATGAGACATTAGGTATATCCAATAGGTAGAGTAACATTTATCATATCATACATCATAGGGTGATTATATCGAAGATCAAGATCACAATAGAGAAATCATATTTCAAGAATTTTCAAGATCAAGTTCGTAATAGGGAAACCTTATTTTAAGATTTTGTAAGATCAAGGTCATATGCGTGTTTCCGTCCTTTCATGGTCAACATAAGGGTATATTTTAGAAATTGGGAAGTCATATTGAGAACTCAATTGTTTGAGTAGAATAGTGCAAGATTGAGATCAGTATTCATCATATCATTCATAATCGAGATTACAAAGAGACATGCAAATTAATAGGAAGAAGTCTCTTGTATCAAAGTCTTTCATCATGATTTTAAGAGTACAAGAGCATACTCATTCCAGGGCATAAACATCGTACCTATCAAATAGGGGAAATTTGCTTAATCATGTTTGGGGTTTGGTGAAGAATAGGGCACCATGGATTCAATCAAATAAGGGAGCTTGTCAAAAGAGGTATAATGTACAAATTCTCCTTATCTCATCATATCACAATCATTATCATTTTACCTCAAACATAGAAAGTATGTAGTTTAGACTTGTAGAGTCGAGTTAACATGATCAGAGAGGTCATACATGAGTGCTTAACTACAAGAGTACTTTAATGTCATAATAAATTTTTCAATTTGAGTTCAGATCATAGAATCACTATTATGTTACTAAAATTATACCATTTCATTCAAATTTTAGTATTTCCCCATACATAAGTTACTTGTAACCGAGAGGTCATGTCATTATTAGGTACCAATAGAAGAATCACAGAGCAGATGAGAAACTAACTAATGATAATTGAATGGGTGGCTTAGGGTAGTCATTAGAGAGGAGATGAGATACTAGCAGACTCTATAACGTAGGTGGAATTGGGTTGTTAAACATAAAATAGAGGATATGTGATTTCTCTGATACCATTTGTCATGGAACTATTTTTTACCCTAGATCCAAACTCCACATGGCTACATGCCAAAGATAAGTGGAATTGGGTGTTCTCCCCTAGAATGGATCACTTAACATATGCATGAATAAAGCCACAAACAAGAATAAGATAAGAGACAAGATAGCACATAAAGAAAACTAAAATAGTACCTGACAAGATCTTAGTCCCATATATCAACCCATATGAGTTCCATTTGCATGACATTAGATGATCCCAAGAGTAAGAGTAGAAAATTATCATAATATAGCAGAAGCAATGATCATAGCATGAGAGGATTATTGTACATGTTATGTAAAATCATAAAAAGGGTACACATCATCACAACTATGTTGAGTACACTATAAAATACACAAAATCGTAGGTTTAAGAAACATATATGCTTGATAAAACTTAATATGATAGAAAGAAAGAAAAAACCACATTAAAGACTCTTATTAACATGCTATAGTGTTTTATGTGCATTTCTATTATACTTAAACAACAATATATGGCCATTGACCAACTTCCTCAAAGCAAAGGTCCTTAAGGGTGCTCAAGATTAGCTATCCCTTTTATATACATGAGGGACCTCAAGGCCTAATTCAATGAGATAACCTTGTTTCAACATGCCTTGTGTCCTTACCTTGAGAATTTAGGCAAGCACACAAGGTTACTATAATGGACAAGTTCAATTATGTTCAAGGTTTGTTCAACATATTTCAAGCAAAATGAACGTACTAATCATAGGGAACAAGTAGATCAAACAAGTATATAAATCCAAGTAGTTTAAGCATACAAGCATAAAAGCATGTCCAATACCACTATTTTGGAAAATAGGAGGATAAAGTGTACCTTGATTAGAGCACAAGATTAACAACTTTATTAGAAAACCAAAATTAGCAACTCGACTAGATCTTGGCAATTCAGTCAACATACATATACTGACATTTCAAATGAGTGCAATTGGATTAATATCAACAAGATTAGGTATCATTAATCATTATAATGATGGTTGGATGTGTCACCAAGATCGAGGTATCATATCATCAACATAGGTTTCAACATCTCAACTAGTAATGCAAGTGCATTATCAAACTAAATAGCAAATCATGGATTCATCTAGAACCAAGGGTGACACATCACCACTAAGAAAGGGATCATATATTAGGGTTTCATGATCTTAGAAGATAAAACATAAGGTTAGAGTAAGATTAACCACCACAAGTTTTAATGTAGTCAAACTAGTGATTATTGTGACGTCCCCAGATTTTGATTTCTCCAAACCCTATTGGGAATGAGATGTCAGAATCCGAAAACATCATCCAATCATATCAGAAAGCGATGCGGAAGCATAATACGCATACATGAACATACAACCATAACATTCTCATCATTCAACATATTTGTATTACGACATGAATTAAAATTGCAACTTACATTTACATAATTTGAAGAAAAGTATCCTCTATTTTACTAGACCCCTAGATCAGAGCATTGAACCACTTTCAATGATGATAATTAATTTAGAGTAAAAAGCTCCTTTTTAGGATTCATTAAATGAAATAAATAGTATCCAGGTGATATTAATTCTTAGAAAAATTTTCCTAGAACCCTAATGATGATATACATTTATATTTAGATTGTAATACGAGTAATACAACTAAATAATAGGTCTTTTTATATTCAAGACTATTTAGATGCTTCCAAATCTCATTTTAATTTTAGAAAATAGACCAATCATAAGAAAAATATGAAACTTGGACCAGACCTCTAAAATGACAGCATGATCAATAGAAAAATACCAGATACCATCCTAAGATTATATGGAACCTATAATTGGCCAAAACCTAATTTGGGCCTAAAATACCTAGAATATGATGAACATTTATTAATGATGATTAATTGCTATTAATTAGGTGATGACCAGAGATGTAGATGATCCAGAATATATATATAGGAATCTCTAAACTCAGGTACGTGAGTTTTTTTATTTAAGTATATGAATATGGTTTTCTTGCTTGCAATCATGATATGTATGTATGCTCTCTTCTATTTGCAAATATTGGATGTAGTAGCACTATATAGTACTCGATGTTTTATCACTAGTAAACATAAATGATAAGTAGATGCTTTGTAGTTATTTAAGGTGTTCATTATCCCCCTTATGAGGGAATGGATTAATGTTGGCTAGTACACCTCCCTAGAGCACACGGTGTACAGGGAGTTTCCCTAGAGTACTTGGTACATGGGGATGGGCCCAATATTTATGTTTTGGTACTAGTCCACCTTGGTAATGCAATTCATCTAGGAAAATGACTTAAATTGGCGTATTTCGCTGAATAAAGAAGTGTTTTCTAGTCCGGCCATAGTAGCCCGGGTGGTAAGAGCTCGGTAAGACCCAATGAAGGACCTGAGTTCGAACCTCACCGAAGGCACTTTGCGAATGGAAATCCATGCTGATTAGGCGCGGGAGGGTGGTGACCGGACCACACTCTCTCATGCCTCGAGAGTTTACCATGTCGGGCTCACCCGGGGTGGGTTCTCTCGGTTACCAAAAAAAGAAGTGTTTTCTATGATTTTCTTTCCTTCTGCCAATCTTTTTCAAAAATTATGAAAGCCATAAATATATGTATCTTTCTGCCCATGTACACAACACCTTGTGTGTTGATTTGTTGTTTCTCGTATGTTTTAGGTTCATAGATAGCATGGGAGAAAAAGTACAGGATGCGAGCAAGTTGTCCAGGTTGTACCTATTGTCTAAGATCTTGTTAGCATACATGTTCAGACTTGTAGAATTTTCATTCAATATGTAAATGTAAATCATTTGTAATAATTCATATTGTTAAAATTTACATGTTGAATGTTGAGAATGTTATGGTTGTATGTTCATGTATGTGTATTATGCTTCCGCATCGCTCTCTGATATGATTGGATGATGTTTTCAGATTCTATCATCTCATTCCCAATAGGGTTTGGAGAAATCAAAATCCGGGGACGTCACAGTTGGTATCAGAGCCAGGTTATCACATTCACCCCACCTAATATGGAATTTTGTCCTCGAAATCAACTAATATCATATTTAATAGGAAATTGGGGGTGTCAAATGAGGGGATATATGAAATGCAAGTTCTTGGAGTAAAATGCATTGTGCATAAGATACTCTCACATGTTGTCTCTTCTTCTTCTTCTTCTTCTTCTTCTCTTTCTTAATATATGATGCTAGAAACCTCACTTGAGCTATATAGATGGTTTATACATGAGGAATCACTCATATAAGTTTGACCTATTCTATATTCCCTTCCTATATCATACATGAAATATCTAAGTTGAAATCATGATAAAATTGGCTTAGTATATCCTCCTTCCCTCTAGGTCATGCATGAAAGATATAAGTTGAAATCACGAACTAGAAATAAATATATCTTTGGATCATGGGTTACATGATCACAACATATAGTTCTTAACTTCAAATCTTTTGACTCTAAGCTTCTAGTTTGGTAATAACTCTTACATAATAGGGTGAAACCCTAATATTTAAGTATGATAAGCAATTTTTCTCCATTGATGAAATCATGGTATGATGTTGATCATAAACCACATTAATGATGTAAACATGATAATTCTAGTGACTGAAGATGTGAGGTCTTGACATCATCTTACATAGGCAAGTATAATGAAAGATGAAAACTTTAGTAATACCTCCTTAACTTCTTACGAGCAAACAAAGCCCTTATCCTTAAGGGACTATGAGGATGTAATTCATAAAATATAAGAATGCATACGATGACTAAGAAACTAAGTGATACTACGATCCCTTCAAAAAAATGCTTTCACCTATATAAGGTGGGGTGGGTACACCCTTGCATGCTTAAATATCCTAAGATAACAACTTAGGGTATATCCGGAACTATGATGGCTTTGAAGCCTAGAAGTGTTGACTTATATGAGGTTGAACTCCTTGTTTTCACCTTAAATATGAGATTAGTTGAATTTTGAGGACGAAATTCCATTTAAGGTGGGGTGAATGTGATGACCCTGATTTTAGAGTTTTGATACCCGATATGATATTTGTGGACAATGAGTGTTCTTGAGGTGGTTGAACTCAGTTGAGGAATTAAGTTAGATGACCAAATGTTGTAAGCATGGGCTCAACCTTGGATATACAAGGATTCATGTGACGAGGAACACGTGGATTAAAATTCCATCTAAATTGGGGATTCCTATTAGGAAATACAAGAGTTTGAGTTATGAAAGATTATGATTGAATGAGTATCTTGAAACTAGGCCATATACCACTCGAACAAAGTCCAAGCTGGCAGGTTATTATGTGTGTCACGCGGCCCATTCAGTCATAATCCCTGGTCACGCTCACAATCCTAACTATTCAAACAGATCCAAGACCAGGTCATCCCTAAGCCCCGCATATGGAGGAACAAAACTCAGCTGAAGCATCCTCTAGATCTGATGAAGGCGAGGTAGTCTGAGTGAATCCCTTGGCAAACCCATGATCTACACAACACTCGGGATAGGTTGAACCTTCACTTGACGCTAGAGACCCACATCACTGAGAGACTAGAATCCTCATCCGTACCTTCCCCATCATCCATCCCGAGCCATCGTCTCACGCCATGGTGTCAGCACAATCCAACAGCCACGGTAACCTTCTTTCTAGTACTGCCATCCTCCACCGTGGTGTTCAAGCAGCAAGCGAACTTGGAGACTAGGAATGCTGGTAACTCATACTTCCTTTTGGCGGAGAGCTTTCCCATCCATGACAGCCATAGCAGCGGAGACCACAGAGGGTCATCTAGGAGTTAGGCCTTCCAATGGGTTATCCAAGCTGCAGTCGAGAAAGGAAGCAGCGGGTTACCAGATCTGAGATCTACACATTGACGACGATGAGCCCAGACGAGGTTGCGCCGTAGATGGTGATCACCCTTATGAGTCGCCCCACCATGGTCACCGGAACCAGTGGATGTTGGGGAAGGAGGCAGAACTGAGTGGAGAGATTGATGCAGATTTACCTATTTTGGAGGGTACGGGAAACATCCTTGAACCTCCACATATCTTCTCATAGCGTCGGGAGTCGAGTTTGCAGAAGCCACTTCTGCTCCTGCATGGAAACAGCCAACAACGACGAACCTCAGGCGCGAGGAGCTTCTCAGGTCTCACAGAGTCGAGGCAGCATTCCCCCCCCCCTCATAGCCTGACGTTGAGGACATAACACATGCCGGAAGGTACGAAGGTTGCTACTCAGACTCCCTTACGGGAGATCTGGTGTGCGGAGACACCTAGAGAAGTCCTACTGAGGGAGACACAGCGGAGCCTTCTTTCCCCCTTTCTTCATCTGTTGTGCCAGTATGCTATGACAGCAGGCTCATCTGGCCTGACCTTTGGTCTTCACCGTTGCACAACTCTTAGGAAGCTAGGGCGGCATCCTAGACCCGGAGGATGGAAGCCGCTTACAGAGGTGTCGAGCGGAGAACTGACGGAGAAAACATTGCCATCGCGCGAGGGAGAAAGGGGAAAGTAGGGAGAGCCCTGAACCAGCTAAATCACACCAAACCAGATCCAGGCCAGTGAACCAGACTGGCCGAGCCAAGGAAGGGTTTGCACCACTTCAGGGACACGTGGCGAACCTTGATAGGCTGCCAAAGGTAATCTCTATTAATATTCCCAGAAAATGTCTTGTTCTTAGAAAATACCTAGTAAATAGCTCCCATGGCCAATAAATATGGATAAAATACCCACAGACTCAGAAAAACATTACCTTTATTACTGGACCTTTAGATCAGGCTTTTAAAGCACAACTAATGACGATATTTTATTTAGATGATAATGCTTCTTCTTGAGATTATACTATTGGTATAATTAGCATACCACAGAATTTAAATCTGAGAAAATTAATAATGAATCCTAGTATAATGTGGAAACCAAGTATAAACTCAGATTTGACTATTATGTCAAAATGATAGGCCGTTTCTCATTAAAACCCAATTGCATGTTTTAACCTCATATTAATTTTAGAAAATAGACCAATCATCAAAAAAATATGAAATTTGGACCAGACCTCTAAAATGACAGCATGATCAGTAGAAAAATACCAGATACCATCCTAAGATTATATGGAACCTATAATTGGCCAAAACCTAATTTGGACCTAAAATACCTAGAATATGATGAACATTTATTAATGATGATTAATTGATATTAATCAGGTGATGACCAGAGATGTAGATGATCCAGAATATATATATAGGAATCTCTAAACTCAGGTACGTGGGTTTTTTTATTTAAGTATATGAATATGATTTTCTTGTTTGCAATCATGATATGTATGTATGCTCTCTTCTATTTGCAAATATTGGATGTAGTAGCACTATATAGTACTCGATGTTTTATCACTAGTAAACATAAATGATAAGTAGATGCTTTGTAGTTATTTAAGGTGTTCATTATCCCCCTTATGAGGGAATGGATTAATGTTGGCTAGTACACCTCCCTAGAGCACACGGTGTACGGGGAGTTTCCCTAGAGTACTTGGTACACGGGGATGGGCCCAATATTTATGTTTCGGTACTAGTCCACCTTGATAATGCAATTCATCTAGGAAAATGACTTAAATTGGCGTATTTTGCTTAATAAAGAAGTGTTTTCTATGATTTTCTTTCCTTATGCCAATCTTTTTCAAAAATTATGAAAGCCATAAATATATGTATCTTTCTGCCCATGTACACAACACCTTGTGTGTTGATTTGTTGTTTCTCGTATGTTTTAGGTTCAGAGATAGCATGGGAGAAAAAGTACAGGATGTGAGCAAGTTGTCCAGGTTGTACCTATTGTCTAAGATCTTGTTAGCATACATGTTCAGACTTGTAGAATTTTCATTCAATATGTAAATGTAAATCATTTGTAGTAATTCATATTGTTAAAATTTACATGTTGAATGTTGAGAATGTTATGGTTGTATGTTCATGTATGCGTATTATGCTTCCGCATCGCTCTCTGGTATGATTGGATGATGTTTTCAGATTCTAACATCTCATTCCCAATAGGGTTTGGAGAAATCAAAATCCGGGGACGTCACAGTTGGTATCAGAGCTAGGTTATCATAATTATCATGTAAGATCGCCATCATTAGAGTATTGGTGAAGTCTACTTGAGTTATGTGTCATAAGAAACACCAAGATACTGATTTGAGATCATTATACATGATGGGTGATCATTAGGTTAAGATTTGCATAAAATTAGAGACTAGTTATCAACATGCATATTAGATCACATATCAAGTCAAGATTATAGAATTTTAGTCACGTAAAGCACAAGAATGATCACCATAGCATTTGGGGTTATGGAGCATATAGGTCACGTAAAGGACTCAAGTAGTATTATATCAACATATGAACAAAGTGCAAGATTTAATATCCCAAGTCTACATTAAACACATCACATAGGTCATTTAACATCATAAAGGACCAAAAATGTACAAGTATGAAAAAAATCGAATCATGGTATAATGTGAAGCAAAAACTACTAATTTTGATCAAGTATAAGGATTTAGGGCCCATTCAAACAAGGTTAGACATTTAAGAGGTGATCTTTAGAAAAAAGGCCCATTTTTAGGTAATCTTAGCAACATAAGACACTTTTTAGTATACAAGATGGGTAAACCATGAATCTTGATGCGTCAAGTGATTGAAGTTACTAATTTAGAGTAAACACAAAGATTTGAGGCACAATAGATCATATATATGCATCAAATGATACAATTATCTTCAAAAGATTTTTAAAGCATGGAATTTAGAGGAATAGTGGAAGTACGAGTAGAACTAGGTCCTCAAAGTATTCTCACTGAATAATTCATGATTTTCTGATAAAAATCATATATTACATGTTGCATTTGGCAAAAGGAGTCATGAGATATGAATTTTAAAAGTTTTACCTTATTGGGTAATCTAGACCCTTGGATTTAAAACCAAGGATCGAGAAGTCTCTGGTATGCCTCCCTAGGCTCCTCTGGTACCGGATCACTTGACTTGGACCAATGGTTATGAGTGGTTCCCTAACCATGCCCAACGCTCTGTGCGAGATTGCCCACAGCATACAGGCGCTACGCGTCATTCACCACTACTCCAAGCTCACGTCGACCAGTGCCACACATCATCCTAGTAATGATGGAGAGAGGTCATTGCAGAGGCTATCTCTGGAGCTCGGGGCCATGACTGGAGGCACCAAGGTGTTTTCCGCGTTTGCATTGGCCCCACAAACTCACCAATGGTGGAAGCTAGACAAAAAGAGGACTTGAATGGTAAGGAAAACATGCCACCATGGTCATGGTGCTAGAGAAGCAAAGATGATTGAGGAGCTAGGGTTCTCGATAGCACAAAATAAGAGGGGAAATGAGGTGGGGGAGGAAAATAGTTGGAATGGGATTTAAATTGATTGAGGAACCCTTCGAAACAATGCTCGTTGGCCATTGTAAAAGAAGCCTGCTCAAGCAACTGATATAGTACGGATAAAGGTAGGTGATGGCCCCTTAGCCATTAGATTAGGGGTCAGATCTGAGGGCAAGAGATTTGACAACCAGGGTCCATGGCCCATACATCCTATCTTAATTATTGGTCAAGAGAGTAGGCTCTAGTTTTTCATGGAGAAACCAAGGAGGGGAGTGGGCCACACACGCCAACCATTCGACCCAACAAGGGTACCAAATTGAATAAAGAGGGTTAAAACAAGGTTAAATCAAGAAAAATTTCAAATGGGCATATATCCTTCCACCCAGCTCTTGGGTGAAACAAGATGCATTGGAACCATATGAGAGATATCTATAACTTGATCACAAGAACAAGTCTTATATGTATTCAAATATATAATCAACATAAAAGGAAATGATGAGATGAGTGTTATGTTAGAACTAAATTGGAGTGAAGTTGAGGGTCATCAAGGTATCACTTGCACCCAAAAGTTATCAATTACACATCACATCATATTCAAACTTGAAATTGGAGGTAAGGTTAAGAGAGACATCAACATTAGAAGTCATATTCAAAGTTCCAAGTTATCACAGAACCACTCGATGGTGACAAGATTTGTTGGTTTGTCAGATCCAATCATATTCCTTCCTAAAATTGTCGATAGCCTTTCTAGTTTCCGATTCTCTTCTACCTTCTGACGGTTTCACGAGATTCATTATATTGTGTTGCCCCCATGAAGCGTTGATTTATAGTCATTAGCTTGACTTTCTTGCTTAGAACTTAAGATGTGTTTTGGTAGTGTAGACTGGGGTTCCTCCAATGAGAGTTGAGTTCTATTTATGAATGATTCATCTTCATAATATCTCTTAAGACTGTATCCATTCACCTTAAACATTCCTCTTTTTCACTACTAAGCTTAAGCATCCCCTAGGGATATATCATTATCATAATGAAAGGACCAGACCGTCTTGATCTGAACTTCCCCAGGAAGATTCTGACTCTTCAGTTAAAGAGGAGACCCCCTCCCCTTAGAAACATATTTTACTTTTAGATGGACATCATGCCACACCTTGGTGTATTTTCATATGCATAAAGCCCAAGCTCCTCCAGTTCTTGTAGCTTGAAAAACCTTTTCTTTCCAGTTAATTTTGGGTCTATGTTTAACAACTTGATCAACTAGAATGCCTTATGCTCTAGTACAAGAGGTACGTCACACACTTTTCCATATATTAGTCTGTACGGAGTGGTTCCTATCGGGGTCTTGTAAGATATGTGATATGCCCATTGAGAATCATCCAACTTCATTGACCAATCCTTTTTAGTCAGTCCGACCGTATTCTCTAAGATTTTCTTTATGACACTTTCACCTGACTAGATGTCAGAGGGTGGTGGGGGTGGTGACCTTGTGCATCACTCAATACTTTTAGAGTAGGGTTGAAAACTATCTTCCACAGAAGTGGGATCCCTCATTTAAGATGACGGTATGTAGGACCCCAAATCTTAGAAATATAATCTTTCCAAACACATTTAGCACATTCTTAGCATCACATGAAGGGGTAGCTATCACTTTCACCCATTTTGATATATAGTCAATAACCATAAGAATATATTGGTTACCTCTAGAAGAAGGAAATGGTCCCATGTAGTCTATTTTGCATATGTTAAAGATTCCCTCCTCTATCCAATTAGACAGTGGTATCTCTTTTCTTCTTGAAATGTTCCGTATGAGTTGGCACTCTTTACAAGTTTTCACATAGGCTTGGGCATCCTTGAAGAGAGCAAATAGTAAAAATTGGATTGTAGGATTTTTTTCTACACTCCTTTCTCCTCTCAGATGTCCTCTGATAAGGTGAGGAGTGACAATTATTAAGAATTTGTGGAACTTCCTCCTCTGCACTAGTAGAGAAATGACGTATAACATCGCATTTTATGTCATCTCTTAATACAAAAAACCGACACCCATGGCCTACAACGTTGGCGCATAAACTCAACTGACACCTATATGTGAACACCAGCTGATTTACAAAAGACACGAGTATCGCTTTTATTTGATGTATGTTGTTAATAAACCAAACTGACGTCCAAAATCACCTGTGAAATACAATTTTTAGTGAAAAAAATTTGGTTTGAAATATGCTAAATTCAGCATCGGTTGTGGGAAATCTGATGACACGTGTTCTGCGCCAATTCCGTGAAACTTTTCATCCTCCCATATATCGTCGGTTTTTAAAAAAGAACGGACAAATAAATACAGTTCGTGAGGCAAAAATTCATTACCTTATGTATCGTAGATTTTAAAGGAATAACTGATGTTGATAGTTAACTTATGAGCACCGAGCGAGCCACACTCTTCCCCTTCACTGTCTTGTTCCCGATCCTCTCCCCCCATATCTTGGTCTGGAAATTTTTCTACCGCCTCCCTTCTCTACTCACCGCCTTCGCGTGAAGCCACGACAAGCTTGAAGCTGCTCGCCGCCTCCGTGCGCTGCCTTGACAAGCTTGAAGCTTCTCACGCTAGAGTTGATGCTACTATCCAGAGCAGCTGCTGCTGTTGTACCCAATCGCCGGCCGTCACTACCTGCTCCCATCGCCACCACCACCTGCTCCAGGCCGGCCGCCACTACCTGCTTCATCTGTTCCGCTCACCGCCACCAACCACCACCTGCACCTCAAGCACCGACCACCTCATCTCCAGCCTGGCCGGCCTCCTCCACCTCTGGGCGTCGCCACCATAGCCTGCAGTTCCACCAATGCGGTGAGTGGTTTAATCAGTACAAGATTTGTACTTAGGGTTAATAATTCCACCATTGTATAGTTGATTAATATTGAATTAGGGTTTAATAATGAATGAATAAACACAAAATGGAAGAATGAATTGAATTAATTGATTAGGATGATGAATGATTAGGATCAATATGATCATGATGATGATGATTATGATGATAATGATGACGATGATGTTGAGTATGGTGATGATGACGATGACGATGGGGACGGTAATGATGATGATCAATCATCATCATCATCATCATCATCATCATCATCATCATCATCATCATCATCATCATCATCATCATCATCATCATCATCATCATCATCATCATCATCATCATCATCATCATCATCATCATCATCATCATCATCATCATCATCATCATCATCATCATCATCATCATCATCATCATCATCATCATCATCATCATCATCATCATCATCATCATCATCATCATCATCATCATCATCATTATCATCATCATCCCTCATTATCATAATTATCAATCATCATCATCATCACGTGATCATGATGATGGTGTGGGATGATGATGATGAGGATGTGGATGACGATGATGATAATGATATTGATGATGGGAATGACGATGATAATGATGATGACGACGAAGACGACGATGATGATGAGGATCAACATCATCTTCGTCATCATCATCAACATCACTATCGTCATCATCCTCAACATCATCATCATCCTCATCATTGTCGTCATCATCCTCGTTGTCAATATCGCACATCATCATGATGATGATAATCGATGATGTTGAGGATGGTGATGATGATGATAAATCATTATCATCATCATCATCATCATCGTCATCATCATTATCATCATCATCCCTCATCATCATCAATCATCAATCATCATCATCATGTGATGATGATGGTGTGGGATGATGACGATGAGGATGACGATGACGATGATGTTGATGACAATGATGATGGTAATGACGATGATAATGATGATGGGAATGACGATGATAATGATGATGATGACGATGATGATGATGATGATGAGGATCAACATCATCGTCGTCATCATCATCAACATCACTATCATCGTCATCCTCAACATCCTCGTCATCCTCATCATTGCCATCATCACACTCATCGTCATCATCCTACATCATCATCATGATGTTGAGGATGGTGATGATGATGATGATGATGATGGTGACAGTGATGATGATGATCAATCATTATCATCATCATCATCATCATCATTATCATCATCATCCCTCATCGTCATCAATCATCATCATCAATCATCATGATCATCATATGATGATGATGGTGTGGGATGATGACGATGAGGATGAGGATTATGATGTTGCTGATGGGAATGATGATGATAATGATGATGATGATGAGGACGATGATGATAATGATGAGGATCAACATCATCGTCATCATCATCATCAACATCACTATCGTTGTCATCCTCAACACCATCGTCATCCTCATCAACGTCATCATCATCCTAACCATCATCATCCCACATCATCATCATGATGACGTTTGATGATGTTGAGGATGGTGATGATGATGATGATGTTGAGGATGGTGATGAGGATGATGATGATGATGGTGATGATGATGATCAATCATTATCATCATCATCATCATTATCATTATCATCATCATCCCTCGTCATCATCAATCATCATCATCATGTAATGTTGATGGTGTGGGATGATGATGATGAGGATGACAATGACGATGATGTTGATGAAAATGATGATGGGAATGACGGTGATAATGATGATGATGAGACGACGATGATGATGATGATGATTTTGAGGATGACGACGATAGTGATGTTGGTGTTGATGACAACGATGATGCTGATGAGGATCAACATCATCATCATCATCATCATCAACATCACTGTCAACGTCATCCCCAACATCATCTTCATCCTCATCATTGTCATCATCATCCTCATCATCATCATCCCGCATCATCATGATGATGACGATCGATGATGTTGAGGATGGTGATGATGATGATGATGTTGAGGATGGTGATGATGACGATGATGATGGTGATGGTGATGATGATGATGATCAATCATCATCATCATCATCATCATAATCATCATCATCATCATCATCATCCTCCCTCATCATCATCAATCCTCCTCATCATCATGTGATGATGATGGTCTGGGATGATGACGATGAGGGTGAGGATGACGATGATGCTGATGACAATGATGATGGGAATGATAATGATAATGATGGTGATGACTACGACGATGATGATGATGATGAGGATTAGTATCACCGTCGTCATCATCATCAACCTCACTATCGTCATTATCCTCAGCATCATTGTCATCCTCACCATTGTCATCATCATCCTCATCGTCATCATCCCACATCATCATGATGATGATGATCGATGATGTTGAGGATGGTGATGATGACAATGATGCTGAGGATGGTGATGATGACAATGATGATGGTGACGGTGATGATGATGATCAATCATTATCATCATCATCATTATCATTATTATCACCATCATCACTCATCATCATCAATCATCAATCATCAATCATCATCATCGTCATCATGTGATAATGATGGTGTGGGATGATGATGATGAGGATGAGGATGACGATGATGCTGATGATAATGGTGATGGGAATGATGATGATAATGATGATGATGATGATGATGACGACGACGATGATGATGATGAGGATCAGCATCATCGTCATCATCATCATCAACAACTTCACTATCATCTTCATCCTCAGCATCATCTCATCCTCATCATTATCATCATCATCCTCATCGTCATCATCGCACATCATCATTTATGATGACGATCGATGATGTTGAGGATGGTGATGATGATGATGATGTTGAGGATAGTGTTGATGACAATGATGATGGTGATGGTGATGATGATGATCAATCATTATCATCATCATCATCATCATTATTATCATCATCATCCCTCATCATCTTCATCTTCAATCAACATCATCATCATATGATGATGATGGTGTGGGATGATGATGACGAGGATGAGGATGACGATGATTCTGATGACAATGATGATGGAAATGATGATGATAATGATGATGATGACGACAATGATGATGATGAAGAGGATCAACATCATCGTCCTCATCATCATCAACATCATTATCGTCATCATCCTCAACATCATCGCCATCCTCATCATTGTCATCATCATCCTCATTGTAATCATCCCACATCATCATGATGATGATAATCGATGATGTTGAGGATGGTGATGATGACGATGATGTTGAGGATGGTGATGATGACGATGATGATGGTGACAGTGATGATGATGATCAATCATCACCATCATCATCATCATCATCATCATCATCATCATCATCATCATCATCATCATCATCATCATCATCATCATCCACCATCATCATCAATCATCATCATCATTGAGGATGACGATGATGCTGATGATAATGATGATGGGAATGATGATGATAATGATGATGATGATGACGACGACAATGATGATGAGGATTAACATCATCATCGTCATCATTATCAACATCACTATCATCATCATCCCCAACATCATCGTCATCCTCATCATTGTCATCATCATCATCATCATCCTCATCATCATCATCAACATCACTATCGTCATCATCCTCAACATCATCGTCATTCTCATCATTGTCATCATCATCCTCATCGTCATCATCCCACATCATCATGATGATGAAAATCGATGATGTTGAGGATGGTGATGATGACGATGATGATGGTGATAGTGATGATGATGATCAATCATCATCATCATCATCCATCATCAATCATCATCATCAATCATCATCATCATCGAGGATGACGATGATGCTGATGATAATGATGATGGGAATGATGATGATAATGATGATGATCATGACGACGACAATGATGATGAGGATTAACATCATCATCGTCATCATCATCAACATCACTATCGTCATCATCCCCAGCATCATCGTCATCTGCATCATTGTCATCATCATCATCATCCCACATCATCGTGATGATGATGATCGATGACGTTGAGGATGATGTTGATGATGATGATGTTGGGGATGGTGATGATAATGATGATGATGGTGATGGTGATGATGATGATCAATCATTATCATCATCATCATCATCATTATCATCATCATCATCATCATCATCATCATTATCATCATCATCATGTGATGATGATGGTGTGGGATGATGAGGATGAGGATGAGGATGATGATGATGTTGATGACGATGATGATGGGAATGACGATGATAATGATGATGATGATGGGGAGGATCAACATCATTGTCATCATCATCATCAACATCACTATCGTCATCATCCTCAGCATCATCGTAATCCTCATCATTGTCATCATCATCATTATCGTCATCATCCCACATCATCATGATTATAACGATCGATGATGTAGAGGATGGTGATGATGGCGATGATGTTGAGGATGGTGATGATGACGATGATGATGGTTGTTACAACCCCAATTTTTGGGTTCATTTGGTGAGAAATGTAATTTCCCATATTAAAGATATTGGAACAAATAATGATGTAATTTGTTTTGAATAAATAAATTTCATTTGCAATATCCTTGATGGTTGTTTTGTGGGCTTTATCGGCTATTGCGCCCAATAAAGGAAAAGAAAAAAGAAACTCTATTATTGAGTAAATAAGAAAATAGATGAAAGAAATATGTGGAAACATCTAGAAGG
This sequence comes from Alisma plantago-aquatica, assembly GCA_963693085.1. Classification (NCBI taxonomy): domain Eukaryota; kingdom Viridiplantae; phylum Streptophyta; class Magnoliopsida; order Alismatales; family Alismataceae; genus Alisma; species Alisma plantago-aquatica. Next base: position 928,307,251 of record OY856410.1, on the reverse strand, counting down.
CAAAGGAATATCCTCCAAAGGTGGATATCATGCCTTTTGGGTTCCTTGGGTTCCAAGGAGTCCAAATTGCAAAGATAATGCAACAAGAAAGAGAAATGATTAATTAAATATTGCTTTATTTAGAAGGAATGTGAGATAATGATAATATTACAAGAAATATGTGAAAAGATGGATAATGACTCCATATTGGAAAATATTTTGGGGTCACATGGTTTCTAAAATGAAAAGGAATTATTTACTAAAGGAATTGGTACGATTGCATAATTGAAATATAAGATGATATACAAAGGTTCCAAAAAGAAAATAAAATGCACGATGTTTAAATAATTAAAGGAATACTTGGAGGACAAGTATGGATTTATGTGCAACCTATTTAATATCTTGTGCTACTTTTCCATGCATGCTCTGTATCAAGCATAAGAAAGAAAAGATGGAGATCGAATGATGTCCTTCCTAGTTGGTATCGAATTGTTGCGATAATATAAAAGGAAGTAATAGTATAATGGTGCCACAATAGTATCTAGCCTTTTGGTTTCCTTAAACCCCAAGGATAAAAAGAAAGAAAGAACAACATCTATATATATTGTCCACACGGTACACAATTGGAAAGCAACCTTTTTTCCCTGACCCCTCCCTCTTATTCCATCATTGTACAACACCATAACATGACGCCAGAGGGTTGTTGAGGCTGTAGACTCGATCAACAAGGATGGAAATAACGTCCTAGAATGAGGAATTGATGTATGATTACCTCCCCGGCACCTAATCCTCTTCCCCACCTTGCTGTGAATGAGAGAGGGCACCTACACACCCTGTTGTGGATGTTTTCTGCCATGGACACTAGTTGTCGTACTGAACCCTGGCCTTGGCCGTCGCAACCGGTGGCTGTGGAGAGAAGGTAGGGCAATGAAATTTTGCCCATCCTTGGGGACGAGAAGGGCGATGGAGAGAGAGCGGTGGATATGGCGTCTTCGATACATCTTGTGTGCATGGAAGCATGGCTATACGGTGGGGTCTGCATCACAACGTTAGGTGCTGGTAGTTGGACATTGGAAGTTGGAATCGGGTCTGGTAATGCAGGGATGACCATAGGCAGCCTCCGTGCCATCGTGGTGGTGGTTCTGGAGTAAAGGGTTGTAGGAGATGTGTTTGGCCACTGTTGCTCCAGGGCGTGGAGGCCATGCTGGCCCAACCGACGTATAGACAGATGCACTCGAGGAGGAGTCTTACTACTATGTGGGCAGTTGAGTGCAGCTATGTAGTGGAGGCACCCTATCCGCGACGGAGGAGGAACTTGGTGAATTGCACCCGAGAGGCCACCGATGTCGCTAGGTATGCACGTGCGGCTGGATCAGAGATGAAGGGGGGTGCGATGGTTCTCTCTCACAGTCGCTAGCAGGAGACATGCCCGTGTGAGGAAGAACCAAGGCTACGAGTGGGGAGCCTAGGTGGTTGCAGAATCATCATCATCCGTGGTCGGAGTTGATGGAGTTGTGGTTGCAGCTTGATCTCGGACGATTATGGCTCTGGCAGCGACGGTGGACAGCTTGGTCGTGCACGGTGCTTAATTTGCTTTTCTTTAAATTGAGGATAATGAAGGAGAATTAAAGGAAAAGGAAGGTTCCTCGTATCTATGGGGTTGAGGGGGAAGAGGCGGCCGTGTTTTTGGAATTAAATGCATTTTAATAATGCATTTTCTCTCTCATCAATTTCCTTATAAAAGTGCCTTTTTCCAAATCAATTGAAAGGCTTTTTCGGCCCTTTCTTCTTCCTTTGCTTTGGATGAGCTCAAGGGGACTTAGGAGAAATATGCGGATGAGCCCCAACCTGTTGGTAAGCCCTTGACCTTCGTTCTCCTTGATTTCATGGTGGAAATCAAAAATAAATTATGGATTCCTTCTTATTTCGATCTCCTCTTCAACCCTAGCCAACTTTTATAATCAAAAGCTTGAGGACGAGCCTAGGGGGAATTGCAAGAGCTTCATCCACCATTAATGGCGTGATCTTGGAGCTTTGGAGATCAATTGGAGGTGGGTTTTATAACTTTAAACCCTAACTTTGTTATTGCAATCAATTCCTTATCAATTGGTGATCATTTCTACATTTCCGAAATTAACTTTAGTTGATTTATGCAATTTACATGGAAACCATAGTATATTTCGAAGGTTTGAAGGTTGATGATGATGACATCATCATAAGTAATCACCTCATCAAATATCAAAGCCAAACGGTTTGATTTGTGTTCCGCCCAAACGGTTTCACCAAACCGTTTGGTGACCAAACGGTTTTGCAAACCGTTTGGGAGCAAATGGTTTCAAAACCGTTTGAGATGGTTGACCAAGGGTTAACCGTTTGGTATTCCTGTTCATAATTATGTTGGTTAATAACCATCCAATGTTGAGGGGTTAACTCCAAAGGAACCGTGAGTTGAAGCCTAATCAATTAGGGAAACCTAATTGAATTAAGTGCTGATTTTCAACCTGATTAACTTGACCTTTTTGGGCAAACGGTTTCAAAACCGTTTGGTGGAGTCGACCAAGCATTGAAAGTTTGGGATTACTGTTCCTAATGATGTTGGTTAATGACCCTCCAAATTTTAGGGGTTAACTCGAAAGGAATCATAGGTTGAAGGATAATCAATTAGGTAATCCTAATTGGATTAAGTGCTGATTTTCAATCTGATTTAATTGAACTTTTTGGGAAAACGGTTTCAAAACCATTTGGTGGAGCTGACCAAGCATTGACCGTTTGTGATTCCTGTTCCTAATGATGTTGATTAATGACTCACCAAATTTGAGGGATTAACTCCCAAGGAATAGTGAGTTGAAGTCTGTTCAATTGGGCAAACCCTAATTGAAAACAGTGCTGAAATTCCAATGAGTTATTTTGAGATTTGGGTTAAATGACCCAAACGGTTTCAAAACCGTTTGGGGATTACCCAAACGGTTTCAAAACCGTTTGGGGATTACCCAAGACCATTTTAAGGTCTAGGGTCAAGTATGGATATGTGTTTTAAGGCCCAAAGATGTGGTATGAACCCTAATCGGCTAAGTGCTGATTTTGCAAGTGATTGAGATGATGTTTTGGGTTGATTGGGCCCAAACGGTTTCAAAACCGTTTGGGGATTACTCAAACGGTTTCAAAACCGTTTGGTGGTCATCCAAGACCGTTTGGAGGTCTAGGGATGAGTATGGTTAGGTGTTTGAAGGTCTAAAGGTACCAAGTTGATTTGCAGTCAAATGCTGATTTGGTGATCAATCCAATGACCCAAACTCTAATTGGTTGACTTGGATTTTGAGTGATATGATGGGCAAACGGTCTCAAGACCGTTTGGAGGTCATCCAAAAGACCTCAAGACCGTTTGGGGTCAGGTCATACCCAATTTGGATGATGGTTCAATGGTTTCAAAGTAACTAGTCTTACATTGATTAGTGTTGTTGAATCATCGATTCCAAACCCTAATTCAATTGAATCAAACCCTAATTGATGATCAATTGAGGGTCAAATCAGTTGAAGATTGACTTATCAAACTCAATTGAAGTATAAATATAGGTCCAATTGATGATTGGTTCCATGAATTCAATGATTGAAGGAATCAACATTGGAAACCCTAATCCAATTGGATACCTCATGTTATTGAAGGTCCAATTGGTCAAACCTTTTTGGAAACCTAATGTAATTAGCTGAGAGATACCCTTAATGGTACTAATCAATAATGCATAACAAATTCATGGATCCAATACATGATGTAAATCCTAATTGAGGTTGATTCCATGTATAACCTAATAAGAGGTTGTCTACATATGAAATCACTAATTAGGATGAATAGTAAACCCTAGTTGAGGGTGTATCCAAGTGAAACCCTAGTTGAGGATGTATACATGTGAAACCCTAATTGAGGGTGTATCGATGTGAAATCCTAATTGAGGGTGATTTCATGAGAAACCCTAATTGGGAATGATTAGTAAACCCTAATTATGGGCAATGTGATATGAAATCCCTAATGAAGGGTGATGCTATATGCATTCTCTATTCTAAAGAAGGGAGACGGTATGTGAAACCCTAATCCCTAATGAAAGAATAGAATTCATACTTGAATATGATTCATGAGGTGAACTTCTGTAGCACGACCGTGTAAGGTAGCACGGCCATGGTAGCTTCACTTTGCACGACTGTGCAAGGTAGAACGACCGTGGTGGCTTCCCTTTGCATGACCATTCTTGGTTACATGGCCGTGGTGCTCTATGCTTGACTTAGAGCTGAATTGAAAGTGACCTAACATGGTTGTTTGGTTAATTCCCAACTTAAGGATGAGAGAGAAACTCATACCTTGTGATGATAATCATTTAATGATAAATGATGAGAATAAATAAGTATGATTGAATACTTATGGTATAAATGTTGGTCCTCAGATGTGGGGAGCAATGAATTAGGGTTTGATCATTGATAATATGATCTTGAAAACCTAAATGGTTAATAATGGAAAACCCTAACCCTAATGAAGGGTAATGATATGTAGGAGAAAACCCTAATCGATAAGAAAGGAAAATCCTAAACCTAATGATGGGAAGGTTGTATTTATCTTAATACATAAGCCTTGTAAGGCATGTTAAATACTTGTATAACAAGTATAATGATTAATGGCCTTGTGAGCCATGTGAATAAAGTTGTTGCCCAGTGAGAGGTGACAAGATGTGAATGGCCTTGTGAGCCATGTGAATAAAGTTGTTGCCTAGTGAGAGGTGACAAGATGTGAATGGCCTTGTGAGCCATGTGAATAAAGTTGTTGCCTAGTGAGAGGTGACAAGATGTGAATGGCCTTGTGAGCCATGTGAATAAAATTGTTGCCTAGTGAGAGGTGACAAGATGTGAATGGCCTTGTGAGCCATGTGAATAAAGTTGTTGCCTAGTGAGAGGTGACAAGATGTGAATGGCCTTGTGAGCCATATGAATAAAGTTGTTGCCTAGTGAGAGGTGACAAGATGTGAATGGCCTTGTGAGCCATGTGAATAAAGTTGTTGCCTGATAGATAATTGATGTACTGCTATTATATGTGCTAACCATGCAGGTATCATGAGATGATGAGCATAGCCAGGTATGAGCTATGATGTTTTATTAGTTTGAATGTGTTTATTGGGCCTTGTGTGCCATAATATACCTTGTGCCTGGTAAGAGGTAGCAAGAGAGTTAATGGGCCTCAAGTGCCACGATGGATGCTTGTATAACAAGTATCATGCTTATCTTGGTCAGATGACCTAAAGGTGTTAGTTACCTGAGAAAGAGGTAACAATGCTCAGGTGATGATCTATGGATTTGAATAACCAGGATTTCATGTTTATGGTATTGAAATTGTGAAGGGATGAGAATTCCCAGTGTTGAAATGAGGGATTAAGAACCCAACACCTTGTGAAAAGAGTATGGCTAAGGGCCATGACTCCACAATGATAATGCCAAGCTTAAGATATATGATCTAAGCCTGAAGAGAGAGTTAATGCAGTGGTAATGATTCAGTAATTTGAATAGCGGTTATACATGTTCTTCATATTCATTAAAGGATAAGTGACATGTTGATTCTATCAAGTTATAGTTGTAATGTTTCTGATATAGAATAATGATCTAATCTGTTTGACATTAAAATATCTGCTGTCAAAATAAATATGATTCTCTGTTCATATTTATCTTTTTAAGTTGCAATAATAATGTTACTGGCGGAGAGTTATATCTCTCGCTGGGGCAATTTTTATAATTGTCTCACCCCCTTGGGAACCACATTTTTAGGTGGACGTGGAGGAGGAGATAGGAACCCTTCAGTAAGGGAAGGACAGCAGCAGTAGCAGGGACAACAGTAAATACCAGGTGGGGATATGAGCTGTCAAGTTGTTTATAGATAGTCCTATGAGTCGTCTCTATACTCTCAGGTCCTAGGAGTAATGTTTCAAGGATTCAGTCTGAGATTTTGGCTTTAAGCCTCGAGGGTTTTATACTACTTATGTACAGTTAAGACAGAGTAGTTGATGTTTGTATTCGTCGAGAAGTAATAGTACATGAGATGTATATATGAACCAGGATGTAAAGTTTTACTTTGGTTATGAATGAAAGAGTTTTCCTGTGAATGGATCTCTTTGCAAATGGTTTTAATTTTTAGTGATTTTTGGTAATCTGCTGCTTGATGAACGCTTCTGCATTAGTTAATTATGTTTTTTTATGAGTTGTATGCCACATCAACCAACTCTCACCTTTTTTCTATTTAATTTGGAGGTAGAATATAACCAAAATTGTCCTTTGAATTAAGGGAAACAAACAATCCAAACATGACCACCTCTCTTACCTTAGCACCCACTAGAGTAGGGTTGCAAGACACATCAATTGGCCGTAGACTACTTACTAAATAATTGAATGAACAAGGTTTCTAAACATTTATATCATTTACCACCAACTTAAAATAAATACATCTCTTGTTAGACATCTCCAATAATTATAACATTTCAGACATACTCTCATAATATCCTAAGACATGTTCTTACAAAAGTCTAGACACGAGCTTTGTTGTTTGGTCATGAAAATAAATTCTTCAAACAACATTACAAAATAGATGTATAATCCTTGAACCAGATTTAGGTAATCATCAAATATTGCTCCAACAAGTCCAACAACACTTGTTATGATCCAAACATACCTCAAGGCTCATCAATTGATCATCTGAGTTCGTTATGAGTACTAAATGGGCTATTGGCCTCACAAGTAGCCAACTTGATCAATAAAAGTTATTCATCATACTTGAGTTCAACTATACATGTTAATCATCAAATTGGACATCTAGTTACTCTTTTGAGTTACAATATTCCATTATTATATAACCAATTCTTCTATTTGGTATCAAATATCTACATAACACTCATGGTCTTAAAATACTATATTTGTGCATCAAAACCCTAAATTTCAAGGCCATCACAAAAATCAACTTGGATCATTAAACTTTGATACGACCCTAACAGGAGGTTCTTCGAAGTTGTTTGGGTGTGTTTTAGATGTTTATTAATGTTGTCCCACCTTCCCTCCTTCCACTAAACTGCTAAAATACTTAGTTACATGGATTAGAATCCTTGATCTACCACTATAGCTTTACATCCCAACAGTCTTTGACTGAATAGGATTGGCACTAGGATGACTAGTGAAGGTTGACTCACACACAATGACAAGAAAAAAGAAGTAAATTTTCTAGATTAGTTGTAGAGGTGGACACTTCTAAACAACTCATTCACACCATCCCCATCAATGGCATACTCTAAAAATGGAATATTTAGTGTTCCCAATCTTGAGTGATTAATATAGCAAGCTAAAACATGAAAAATCATTGTCGATCTTATAGAAAAAACAAAAAAAACAAATCATCTAAAGTAGGGGAAAGTACTATACCTACTTAGAATCATGACCGATGTGGCGGGAATAGATAGCAAACACAAATACAAAAAGTTGTAGTTTATAGAAGTCATAACCATCAAAAGGAACCCCAAACACATGAAGAGGGTGGGGAGATTGAGTTTGAGAACATGTTTACAAACCTAGATGACCTTGAAGAAAATAAAACATAAGGGGTACAAGAGACATCAACGCTAATAGAACTTGAAGGTAGTGCACATAAGGAAACTACACATAAAATTACTAAGACATGGAAAAAGAATAAAATGAACATTGTTGATGACAAGAAAGTAGTCACAAAGGAAATCAATAGAAATGCTACTGGAAAGACAAGCAAAAAAAACTTCATATTGTGGTGCATCAAGATGTTGTTGAAGTCGTATAGGAGGTCATTAATGTCAAAGATAATGAGGAAAACACAAAATCGATCCATGAGGAAGCCACCTATGATGAAAACATAGTGTAGGCTACATTGTTTCCTCAACGAACAATGTGGAAGAGTCAGTTGAAAAAATTACTGACACCTCCCCCCCCCCCAGATGTAGAAGAAAATATGATGGAAAATTTTGATAATATCAATGAATCCAATACTGGAAACATCTCAGCACCTCTATCCCTCAAAAGGAAAATAAAGGTTAAGGGTCGTAGATTGAAGTCGTCTAGGTCAAAAACACCATAAAGACCCTAGGCTGATCTAGGAGTCCATAGAGACTCATTCGATTGTAACTGAAGAAGGAAAGGAGAATCAAGATCTAGCTCAAAGCGTGTCTGGCATTTGAGTCTGTTGATGCCACCCCACCTCTACTCCATACATTGTTTATGTTAGATACACTCTATTGGAATACTAGTGGGACCAGAAAGTGTGGCACATGCATGGTCCATAGAGACAAGATCTCACAGAAGAAACAAAAAAAGTATCTATCTTAGAACCCCCACTTAAGTGGTTTCCAAGCAACAAAAACCGTCCGAGATTTGGGTTTTACCAATCCCACCGTAGTGAAGTCAGGGTATTTTTTGGGGGGATCTAGGTCCTTTGGAAGAGTATTGAATGTGAGGTCCAAATTATCAACTTTCACGGCCAATTTATCACATGTAAAGTAAATAGAACCACCTTAATTACCTATGTGTATGCTAACTCACATATCTTGATTGAGATACTAGTTTGGAAACATCTTTTTAATATGGCAAGTAGTTCACTCTTCCATGGATTGTCATCAGAGACTTGAATACCATATTGAACCCAGAGGAGAAGACGGGGAGCATCCATTATGGTTTCAGTGAAATGTGCCTCTTTAGTAACACACTTCTTGAACTTGGATCAACTAACCTAGTTTACTCAAGGATGAAGTACGCCGATATACATGGCTCTCTTTAGGAAAGGTTAGATGAAGAGGTGGCCAACTTGGATTTTTTCAGTAAATTCCCTCATTTCATTGTTGAACACTTGCCACATTCAACTCAGATCACAAAACTATTCTTATAAGATCCACATCACATAGCAACACCCAACCTAGTTTCATGGTGAATGAATCCTTGTCCAGGGACAATAGTTTCCAAGAAATGCTTCATAGACACTGGAACACAGATTTGACTTTCCACGATGCACTTGGGGAAGACAAAACAAACATCATGAATTGGGAATCTAAGAGAAATCATGTGTTTGGTAAAGAAAAGAGAGGGAATGTGAGAAATCTTAACATGCTGCAATCCAACCTTTCTGAACACTACCATGCTATCACACACAATCTTATTTTAGAAATGTAGGTAAGTATAACAAAATCCTAAAGCATTTGGAAGATGTCTTGAAATAGAAAACTCGCATAAACTACCTCACTAATGGGGACAACAACAAAAAGTTTTACAATGCCTATATCGAACAAAAAAGGTGTTTCAACATTGTCACCATGATAAATAATGATTTTGGAGAATGAGTCACTAATGAAGAAGAAATTCATGCCATGATTTGTAACCACTTTGTTATCCTATTCACACACCCGAAACCTGTTAATCCTTAGTGAAAATTTAGAAATTGATTGGCACCTACAAACTGTTTACTAATGCACAACACCAAGCTCTCACTAAAATATCTAACCTGAATGAAATTTACAGGATCCTTCAATCCTCAAACCCACATAAAACAATAGTTCTTGATGGTATTGATGGTTCTTTTGTGCTATAAAACTGGCACAATCAACAATGCTATCGAGGGAAATAATCTAGAGGAAATTCTCTGCAATAACAGTTCTAATTCCTAAGATCATGAACCTTATTCTATGTGAACAATTTAGGCCCATCTCCATAAGTAACATCATCCTAAAATTAGCGCCAAAAGTTTTAATTGAGCGACTAAAATGCTACATGTAAAACTAGATCTCACCATCAGAAATTGCATTTTTTCCTTGTAGAAGAGTATCTGACAACATTGTAGTGGCCCAGGATATCATCTGTATTATAAAGAGAGGATGTGCCACAAAGATGATGGCCATAAAGATTGACCTGCCTATAGCCTATGATAAAATGGAATGCCCATTCATTTTTGACACACTCGATAAATTTGGACTCCCCAATTTGATCATTACCTATATTCTTAATTCAATATTCAGAGGTAAAGCTTGAATCATTTAAATGTCAAGCCATTGGTTGATTTTAAAGAATGTAGAGGGCTAAAGCAAGGAGACCCCATTATCTCTGAACCTTTCCATTCTTTATTTAGAATGCTTGATCCAAAAGATTGACAACTTACTTAAAGATAAGAAGTAGACTCCAACCAAGCTATACAATAATGGTCCTCAAATAAGGCATCTTTTCTTCACAGATGACTTGTTTCAATTCACGAAGGATGGTATTTCAAAAATGAAGACAATTATGAAATGCTTCAAAGATTTTGGTAGGGTATTTGGATAAGACATATTGGTTAAAATATCATGCATAAACTTCACAAGGAGTGTGCCTAAAAGTTTGAAGAGAAAGATATGTATAACCAATAGCCTCACACAATCAGATAGATTAGACAAATACCTTGGGGTGCCTTCGATCCATAGGAGAGTAAAGCCTAATACATAGGTGATATTCTGAACAAGGTCTCACCTCACATCAACTCATGGTCAGCCAAGTGTCTTTCCTTAGAGGGAGGGTCTACCAAGCCAAATACACATTGACACCAATTCCCCACTATGTCATGCATACAATGGTAGTGCCTTCAAAGACCTGTGACAGAATTGATGGCAATACCAGGTCGTTCATCTGGGGAGGAAATCACAAGGACCATCCCCTTTCTCTAGTTGTGTGGAAAAATTTTACCTACAATAAGAAGCTTGGAGTTATGGGCTTAAATTTGATTAGAGAGTTGAATTTGGCCATGATAGCCAATCATGTGTGGCAATTGATCACAAATAGAAGATTGCTATGGTGCAAGGCCCTAAAAACAAGATTCAATAACCATCAGGTCAAAAAAATTCCCAATATTTCTAGACTAGGGAGGGAAACACTACAATGCAATGAGTTCATCGATGAGAATTTTATAATGATACCATTAAGCAGTGAAAACACAAGCGCTTGGTGGGATAAGTGATGGGGAAGTGATAAAACGCTACTAAGCCTATCTAAAAGGCCAATCTATCAAGAGTTGCTTGATCTGTAGATTTCTAGCTTGGTAAATCTAGAGAATAAGTGGGACACTAAACTCCTCACAAATTGGTTCCCAGATGATGTCATGAAAAGGGTCACCAAAATGCTATCCCAGAGAGTTATAGTGAAAAGTATGTAAATGCATAGATTCATGCAGATTCTAGTATCTTCACAACTAAGAGTTCTTATGAAACCCTAGTCCTATAGAATGATACTAAAACCCCAGGTCAATGGGATATTATATGGCAGACCAAAGTCAAGACTAGCATCAAAAACATTACATGGCTCGTCAAACATGATGCCATTTTAACTAACAATCGTAGAGCCGCAAGACACATTTTCCTCGACAATATATTCCCTAGATGAAAATTTCATGAGGAATCAATCCTATATCCCCTACGAGACTGCTCACAGACAAGTTTAATGTGGAGAAGATTCATGCACAATAAAAAATGGAATATTTTTTTCACTGACATGTGGAAGTGGATGGCTTTGAAAATTAACTTAGATTCTAAAAACATGTTATCCTTCATGTTAGGTTATTGGAAATTATGGAATAGTTGGAATCAAGAGTATTTGAAGACATCAAGATGTTGTCTATTCATTAAATAATCCTAATTATTAGAGAAGTATAATAGTTTAATTGGTGGAAGAAGGATTAGAATCTAGGGCTGAACCACCCACAAAGCTGGTGGAGTCCACCTAAAGAACATCTTAAATTCAACACATATGCCACTTTTAAAAAGAAACGATCATGTATTGATGTTGTTTGCCATGACAATGAAAGAAGTCAGGTGTCTGGGAAAGATGATAGAGGATGACAATGTGTTGGAAGTAGAGATCTGAGCTATCGTTATGGCCCTACATCTTACATAGGAATAAGGTATTCACCACTTGAACATAAAAATTGATTTGACTCTAGCAAATAAATCTATTGAAGGAAGTCCATAGGACAACTCGAAGCTAGCTAAATGGACTATGAAGGCCAAGAGGAAAATGAGAAGCAATTGGTACTGCACAAGTATCAAAAGAGAAGGTAACAAAGTGGCTTACCTATTAGTCAAGTTGCACCAAAAAATAAACACTGAATTCTATTTTAATAGAAGACCACCTAGAGAGTTCGTAAATTTTATTGATTCTAAATCATGTGGTGGTAGTAATACTACCCAATTTCAATATAGTTCAGATAATCTAGACTATATTTTAAATGATCAGTTTTGTTGTACGGAGGTGAGATGAAAACCTCCAAACTTTACCCAAAAAAACATGGAGGAAGATTGTATATAACAATCATGATGGGCCAAGTGCTATGTGGGTTGTTTAATGTTCCATATGGATTCATACTGTCGGTACAAAATCCAAGTTTTAAATTTTTGACTTCTTTACCAAATTCATGATACAATAAATTAATAATCTTCCATTGTGGGAAAATAGAGCATGTCATAGAATACCATTGTTTTTTCTTTACCTATTCATGCCAAGATAATTTTTTGGCATCTATGATGTTACCAAAGATGTGTTGAAACAATGGTATTATAGGCAAATATCACATCACCGTTACAGGAGAATCAATTTTGTTCTTACCTGATGTCATTCTTTTGTACCTAGATGCCCCACATTTCAGGCATTCCTTCAAATTTATATAGTCCTTTTAAAACAACACACAATCATTTGGGCATGCATGTGTCTTCCTAGCCTCCATTCCCTTTGGGTACAATAACATTTTCATTTCTTGTGTTGATACTGGAAGCTCGTTTCCTTTAGAGAGAATTTATTTCCACAAAGACAATGGAGAAGTATCGCTTTTGCGCTCCATCTATTGTTAGCCTTCAGAGTATACAATTTCAACACAATGCTCAACTTCATAAACTTAGTACAACATAAGTATAACGATTTCTTAACATCATGCACAATGTTTCTTAATAAGGGAGGTGGATCTGTAAAATTTACCCTACAACTATCTTGTACTGCATCAACCATGTCTGTTGGACTTGGTCCCTTCACATCAACATCGATTCTTCTTCAACACAACTACCACTAATGACATATATTGTTCTCTAACTAGTAATCTCGCCATACGAATACCATTTTTTATAGCCCTATACAATCCCATTAAACAAGACGTGATCTTTGATCATGTCGACAATGACAACTTTCAAGTTATTACTATAATTCCTATAGGGGAAACAGACCATATCTCCATGTTGTTTTCTATCTTCCTGTACAAATCTTGCAAACTCATCAAGACCACTAATAAACTGTGCAATGTAATGATATGGACTAGACATCCATGATTGATTCATCCTATTTGATTAGATGAGAGAGTAGTATCTCATCAAGTGTTAGCTAATAAGTTAATTTCAGAATAAGAGATGTTTGAATTGAGCCCTAATCATCTATTAGAATTCATATTAATGATTGTGTACCATCTATCCCATTCTTGAGCACATCATCTCATTAGAAAGTGTATAATGTGTGTTTGATTTCAATAAATTCGGCAACATTTTCCCACAAGTCTCAAAGTACACTGATGTAGATGGGCAAATACCCACCCACATATGTACCAAGAGAACAAAAAGAGAAATGTTGTGGAAATTTATTGAAATCAATCATTCACTATACACTTACATCCTAAGTGAGATGAATTTCTCAAGAACACTCTAAAATAGGGGACTATCCAAGGTTTACTCCTAATGCGTAAATCTCATACATGTTTCTAGGCCAACAACATGGTTTAGAAATTAGGTTTAGATACTAGGGTTTATGGACTAGAGTTTATAGAGTAGTGTTTGCAAATTAGGGTTTAGAGATCATGGTTATATATTAGGGTTTATATTTTTCTCTACAACTTGGCAATGTGAAGATGAAATCAGACACATTATTCAACCAATCAAACAAAATATTCAAACAAACCAAATAACCAATTAAAAAAAAACTAATATTCATACCAAATAATTATAAACAAACTAATATCCAATGTACATGCATTTTCATCACAGTTTGTAGGAAATATTCATATTTGTATATGTATATGTGTTGAAAATCAGATTTTAAATGGGAGAGGTGGAGGAGATACGTCTAATGGAGAAGTGGCAACACTGGAACCATGAGGAGTAGTAGAAGGAGTAGGAGCAGGAGGTAGTGGCAACACCATGCCAAGAATGAGGAGGAGGCATAGAAGAGGGGGTTGGTGGAGGCAGTGGTGTCGACTGAATGGAGGAGAAATAATGGTGGCACTAGGTAGATGAGGCAGAGAGCAACAATGACACTGACTGGAGGAAACAGTGGTTGGAGACGGATCAGTAGTGGCAAAATGGAGAAGAAGTGATGGCAAACTGGAGGAATAAGACCAGCAGTGGCAGACTTGAGGAGGAGCAGCAATGGCAGACTGGAGGAGGAGGACCAACGGTTGCAATGTAATTGCATGGCTAGGTCTCCTTTCCCTACAAAGGGTAGGTCAAGTTTTATGTCTTATAATGGAATATAAGTATGCAATGGTGGAAAAATCCTAAATCATTATCTCTCTAGGTAGTGGAATGACTTTCTCATAGTTTGGAGATTGGAACCGCTCTACATAGCTTATCCTTGTGCCTGTTCAGTCTCTCTCTCCCTTGATATGTATGTTTAGATTTCACATCATATATCCTATTTGCAATATTCCTACTTGAAGTCCCCCCACTAGAGCCATTTGATCCAACACACATTCACCCCATCTTATATGAAATTTTGTCCTCGAATTTCAACTACTCTCATACTGCAAAATTATCTTTCACAACCTCTAGGCCACAACTTCTAGGTACCAAGGCTATCATAGTTGGAACATTCCCTAAGTTTTCATCTAAGTATTTAGAGAATATAGGGTGTACCCAACCCACATTATATAGGTCGAAGAACTTTATAAGGAATCATAGTATCACTTAGTATCTTAGTCATCACGTGACATTCTTATATTTTAGTATTTACATCCTCATAGTCCCTTAATAATAAGGGTTTTGTTCATACATATGAAGCTAAGAAGGTACTACTCAAGGCTTCATATTTCTCCCTATTAATCATACAATGATGTCATGGATCAATGCCATTATTTGTTTGAATTGTCAGACTTAACATCCTTAGTGTGCTTTATGATCAACATGGTATTAATATTTCAACATTAGAGGGATTGATCTTCATATTTACATATTAGGGTATTCATTCTATTGTGCAAGAGTTATCCTTAAACATAGAAACATCAATTCAGAAGGATTGAGGTTAAGAAATACATTTTGTGATCATTGGTCTATGATCCATATATATCTTTATTTTTATGTCATGATTTCAAACTTACATATTTCATGTATGAAATGAAGGGAAAGAAAACATGCTAAGTCAAGATTATCGTGATATTAAACATGGATATTACATGTATTACATAGGAAGGATATATGGAATCGGTCAAGCTTATATGAGTGACACTTCATACATAATCATCAAATATTTCAAGTGAGGTTTTTAACATCATATGTATACAAATATAAGAAGAAATATTAACATGCATTTTTGAGTATTTTATGCACAAGGAATTTTACTCTAAGAACTAGAATTTTATATATCACCTCACTTGCAACAAATGATGAGCATATCCAACTTATGTCACTAAAGCTAAGACCAAAGGTAGTCAAAGAATTTATTTTCTCATCATGATTTATCTACCCATCACATTATTTTAACCTAAATCTCACATATAAGATGTATATCAACTATACAATCATTCATAAGGACTCAACTTATCTACTCAGGAGTAATCTAGCTTAGGACAAGTTATTTTGAATGTATGTTTGATAAATATCATATATTTTGGAGGTTAGGTCCTATGATCTTCTCCTTGTGAGTCTCACTCTCTCGATATTTTACCACTTATTTCATCCTAACATTAGAGTTCCTCCTTTGTAAAAGAGCATGAGGCTCATTCATATTCAATTTTAGCTTAACTAAGTTTATCCTAAGTAAGAATAGAGTGTGAACTTTCAGCATCGAGACTTATCTTGGATTCTCTAAAACTATATTCAAACCTCATATACAACTTGCACTCTTATAAATCCATTTATTTCACCAAATATCAAGCTTATATATGATCAAATTTTCTTAAATCATCTATCAATCTATTGTCTATCTATCTATCTATCATATATATTCGTAAGGCTCTGGACATATAATCTTGATATACTCTCTCTTCTACACTGATGTCACTCCCTTTCACTTAGGTTGTATGAACACCTCCTCCTCTCCTATGCGGGAGACATATTTTAATTTTTACAAATATATAGTAAAATATTGTATAGTATTCTTTAGAGAAAGAGGACATCAATGAAAATTGTGGAGGCTCAAGATGATAGGAAACAAAACCAATCATAAAACTGAGTGTCCTACACATAGTAGATAGTCTAGTGCCATATCACCTAGTGAAATGGATTGAACAAGGTTTAGACTGGTGTAGCTACACAATACAATTGAGCTATATATAGAAAGGGTATCACACACTTGTCTAAATCTAATTCTCAAACATATAGGTTCTAACCTAGAGGTTAAGTAAAACCTAGTCCATATTCAACAACTTGCTGAGTTTCAAGGGTTTTAAGTTGAAGGTAAAATTAATTTTGTCTTGTTTCATCATGAGAAATTGCTAGGTGTATCTATTGATCATTCTCTAATACCAATTGTATCAAAGTGTGATACATAAGTGACATTCATAGACATGAAAATTCAACCATAACATAGACCATAAAGTTTACAATATTAATGCACATTATAAGAACAATGATGATTATAACTTACATTTAAATTTTGAAAAGAGAATTTAAACATTTTGTACATGTATGCTAATTAGGATCCTAGACAATAGGTACAACCTATGCAACTACTCACTCCCATCTTATCTCCCATGCTAACTCTGAACCTAAAACATATGTGAAACAACGTATCAAGACACAAGGTATTGTGTACATGGGTATATATATAATATAATATTATATATATATTATATATATATTATATATATATAGATATATAATATGGGCTCATCTTTAATACCCACGCGAGTAGCTACCTAGGCATTCTTCCAGATATTTTTTTGTTTTTTCTTCTCACAATTGTAGAGGAGCATTTTATCTAGCTCCCCAAAAAATTTGATCCACAAATAATATCATTGCCCCTCCCCCCCCAAATCAAAAAACCCGTCTATATATTTACTGATAGTATATTTTCTGCGCAGTTACTCTTTTGCTCTCAGAGTTACTCTACATATCAATGCAGTTACTCTTTTGATTCAAAAGAGTTACTCCAGTGTACCATATAATTACTCTTTTAACCCCGAGTTACTCCAGCAGGTAGCAAAAATATGGCTACCCGCACGGGTAACAAATGAACAGCCTACACACACACACACACATATATATCTGGTCCATATTCAAAACGCGCACAGGTTGCTACCCGCCCCCTATGTCGGTTACTTTTTTTGGAGTATCTTACTTTTAACATGTAGAGGGTTACTTTACCTTGCAAACGGTTACTTTTCATGCATAAATAGTCACATTTGCAACAACATATTCAAAAATACACACACACGCGCGCACACACACACACACACACACACACACACATATATATATATATATATAGTTTATTTTTCCCAAATTTACTTTTTGAGTTGTATAGTTACTTTTTCATCATAATAGTTACTTTTTAGTTCACAAAGTTACTATCTGGTCAAAAAGTTTCTTTTTTGGATGACGGGCAGTGAAAATTCTAGGCTACCTACCGGGTATTGAATGAATTCCCATATATATATATATGTATGTGTGTGTGTGTCTATATATATATATATATATATATATATATATGTAGATATATGTATATATATGTATATATATTTATATGTATATATATGTATATATATATATATATGTATATGTATATATATGTATATATATCTATATATCTATCTATCTATCTTGCTCTCTCGTCTTCTTTCTTTCGCATTCCTCTCATAATTGATCTTTGAGACAAGACCTGAGAGAGAAAAGGGGTTCGGAACGGTAGTCCGCAACCCGTGCACGAGTGTATATATATATATATTTATATACATATACATATATACACATATATATACACACACATATATATACATATATATACATATACATATATGTACATATATATATACATATATATATACATATACATAGATATACATATCTATACATACATATACATATATATACATACATATATCTATATATATATATATATATATATATATATATTCAATCTCTCTCCCACAAACCTTTCTGAGTGCATCATATTCAATTTTCTTTAAGAAATACCTTGGTCTGAGGCCTCCTTGTCGCAGTAGTTCAACTGTTGATAGGCCACTAGGAATCAACTTATTGAAAAGAGAATAAGATTACTCAGCAAAATCATTATTTATATCAAGCTCCTTTGGTTTTAAATTTTTTAAGATTTAAGCCTCACATCTCTTTATTTTTGATAACTGTATCTTCAGCTATTTAAAAATTTTCATAAAAAAATGTTGAATAAAACACTTAACTCACTAACAGGTGTCAATGAAATAGTAAATAACCTTCAAACCATAAATGAAAGTATTTCAATGGAAAATAAAAATAATTTCATCATCGATAAAGAAAAGCTAAGAGAAGAATTTTTATCTGATAGAAATAAGTTCAAGACAAAACAATTTCATGAAAACTTTTATAGAAAAGAAAAAGATTACATTAGAGAAAAATAGTATTCACAAATGCAATACCATAGAAAAAATATACATTTCTTTGAATGGTATAAAAAATATTATATCAAAGAACTTAAAGAGAAAATCTATTGGCTTGTTCCACCGTGGTATGAGCCTAATAAGTCTGACAATAAAATTAGACCATTGCGTCATGAAAACCCTCCTGAAAACCTGTCAGTCCAAAATATTACAAACAAAAGTAATCTACAATTAAAAGAAGAAAGTTCTCATTCTTTCAATAAAAATATGATTGATAAAGTAAATAATCTATCTAAAACTAAAAGTAAAGAAAGCGAAGAGTACTCTGTAAAGGTATTAAGCACAGAACAATACTTCATTCTTGAAACTATTAATAATGTTAAAAGTGATCAAGAAAAATTAAAATTATTTTCAAAATATATCAAAATGAATAAAAAAGAAATCAACTCTAAAGGTAGTCCAAACCAAAATATTTCATTAAAAAAATGAGTCATCAAGGAGACTTCCTCTCCCCGACCCCTCATTAACCTATGGAGGCCCGACATAGGAGGAGTATGGTAAACCAAGTGTGCAACCCATCGGTTCCGACGCAAACCATCTCAGACATAAATCCCAGTTTATTCGTCCCCGTAAGGATTCAAACCTGGGACCTCTGCCTGCATTCACAGTCCGATCACCAGTGAGCCACACCCTTGCGGGCAACCAAAATATTTCAGATGATACTAAAAAAGCAACTGAAAAACAACCAACTCTAAAAGACTTCAAAAGAGAACAAAAAATTATTTAAAAGGAAATAAAAGATTTAAAAGAAACTTAAAAGATATATGAAAATTCGGAAAGTCAAAATAAATCCAATAACAAATCCCTAAATAGCATCCAACAATATATAAAAAGGAAATGGAAGGGAGATGTTATAATTAAAATTAACCTAGATTTCACTATTAAGAAACTAGCTTTATTTGATTCTGGAGCAGACATAAACTGCATTAGAGAAGGTCTAATACCAACCAAATATTTTGAAAAAACCACACACAATGTCGATTCATGCACCAATGACAAATTACAAATTAATTATAAAATCCCTAATTTCCATGTTTGTATAAAATATATATGTATTAAAACTACTTTCATGCTAGCCATAAAAATGTAACTGAGGATATAATCATAGGGACACCATTCCTGAATAAAATACTACCTATTATAGTAGATACAAAAGGAGTACATGCTAATATAAATGGAAAAATGATTACCTTTAAGTTCAAAAATGAACCCAAAGTATCATTTATACAACAAATAAACACTTCAATCAAATACAAAGAAAACTTCATTAGCGAACTTAACGAAGAAATAGAAACTGAAAGAATTCATAATAAAATAAAAAATAGTAATTTTCAAAAACTAATAATAGAATTTCAAGAAAAGGTTGAAAAAGAAATCTGCTCCACACTACCCTCAACATTCTGGTATAGAAAGATACATGAAGTTACTTTACCATACATTAACAATTTTGATGTAACTGAAATTCCAACAAAAGCCAGACCTATCCAAATGAATCAAAGACTTTTAGAAATATGTAAAAATGAAATAAAAGAACTTGAGACAAAGAAAT
>OY856410.1:927901834-928281834 GCA_963693085.1 Alisma plantago-aquatica | reverse complement strand
TAAGTGTTGTAACGTTGTGGCATACTAATGTGTTTTTCTATTTGAGAATAGGTACTTATAATTTACACATATTTTGTTAGGTATTTATCATTTTCAACTGACATACTTGTAGATACCAGTGAACAAGCAAAGAAACATTTTCCCACGTCTGTCTCCACGAAAAGAAACTTTTTCTTATCAGTCTCTGATATGCGAGCGCAAGATACATATGGAAGTGCATGCAATCTTGATAATAAGTTCCTCTTTCTAGTTATTACCTTATACCAAATTTTTATGTTGGCATTCATGATAGAATACTTTGTGCATATGAATATAGACAACGGTTTAAGTCATGTTTGCTATGTAATTATGCGTTCTGGATGTAATGTGTAATGGAAGAAGGAATTTAGTGCATGCTATTGTAACATCCCTGACCTGGGTTATACTTTAACCCTAGGTGTTTTGATTAAGAAATATGATTATATGCTTAATATCATCTTGTGAAAAGTAATTAAGGCTCAAGAGGAACCTATGTTGCAATTCTAGTCCTTTTGAACATTGTTGAAATCAATGTTTTGCTTGTTTTGGACTAAAGTGCAAATTACCCAAGTTGAGGGGTTTAAGTGTAAATTGTGCATGATAATATGTTCCTCATGTGTTGAAGCATCATGAGAGGGAAAATGATGCAGAGGTATGGCTTGTGATATCTTGAATACCAAGAAAGAGCTGATAAAGCAATGTTTGTGCTTTAAAACCTAGTTTTGGTGTAATGTGCAATTTACCCAAAATCTAGGGTTCAACATGCAAATTACCACTTATAAATGGTCCCTACTGTTTCTTGGGATCATGTGGAGAAAAAGAAATGAGAGGGGCGTCTCATTTGTATCTCTTTGAAGGAGAGAGAAACTTGATATTAAAATAATCAAGATTTAAGCATAATTGAAGCTTTAATTCAATTTAATGCAAAAATAATTATATTAATTGGAAAGCCTTTCAACCAAAATGATATTGGTTGAGTTTGAATAAGGATGGACGTTCTTTTTCAAAGATAAGGAACGAAAATATCTGAAGGAGGTGAAAATTCCACTCACCTTATTAAAAGGAAAAGTAATTTCCACTCACATATGGGATATTTATATAATAAGCATTAAGGTGCTTAATTTGCTTTTCTTTAAATCATGGATAATTGAGAGGAATTTGAGACAAACAAGATATCCTCGTACCCAAGGAAGTTGAGGGGGAAGAGGCGGCCACATTTTTGGGATTAATTGGATTTTTATAAAGCATATTCTCTCTCATTGAATTTGTATAAAACGACTCTTTACAAGCCAAATGAAAGGCTATTACGACCCCACTTCTTCTCTTTTCTTGGGAAACGACCAAGGGAGCTTGGGAGGATCAGGAGGACGACCCCCAACCTGTTGGTAAGGTTCTTGATCCATTTCACCTTGATTCCATGGTGGAAATCGAAAATAAATTATGGATTTCTTCCTATTTCGATCTCCTCTTCAATTCTAACCATTCCTTTTCACTCAAACCTTGAGGACGAGCCTTGGAATGGTGAAAGGAGTTGGATCCACCATTGTTGAAGTGATCTTGAAGCCTTGCTGAGAACCAGAAGGGGAAGAGGAGCTCGAATACCTGAGGCTTGGTTTCACCTAAGGCCAAAGAAAAGAGGGAAAAAGAATGATCATAGAGTTATATAGGGTAGGAGGGATTGATTAGGGAAAAGAAGGGACAGAAAAGGGTATTGGATTAGCACCTTGAAGGGGCGAGTAGGTGTCCACTGGCACCATATGCGCTGCTACTGGTACAGAGGTGGGAGGTGAGTTCGTGACTAATAGATCTGGGGCGTAATCCACAGCTAATGCATCTAATGCATTACATTTTGTGGTCCAAAAGTCAAAACACTTCATTGGTCCAAAAGGGGCACATGGATAGCTGACGTATCAAGTGAAAAGCAAAAGGGGGCTCACATCTTGGCTGGGCCACGCCCCGTATTGGGCCCAACAAGGGTAAAATTTAGATTTAAAGGGGATAAAGCAAGGTGATTTCAAATGTCCATATCTCCTTCGCCCTAGTTCCGATTTGGACGAAACAAGATGCATTGAAACTGTGAGATAAAGATACATAACATAATAATAAGAATATGTTATAGTCATGTACAACAGTACGATCAAAAGAATGAATGAAAATGATTATGTGTGAAGTATCTCAAAACTTGGTTTTAAATTTAATTGGGTATCACCACAAGACATAAGTATCCAAGATGTTTCGATTTAGCATAAAATCATATTACCATCATGAAATTAAGGTCAATAGTGTGGTACTTATCCAAGTAGGAAGTGCATAGCACCTGTATGAGGAGAGGGAGAACTCTAGGATGTTACAAAAGACATTTTTTCCTTAATTTGAGATTAAGAGTGAATATGATATCAAAAGTAGGTTTTGTACATTAAAAATCATTAAATGGATCCTCGGGAATTTAGGTAGTGACTCTCAACTTGAAGGTCTTTAATTACTTGGGGGACGCTGAAAGTGAGAATGGTATGTGCATTATTAGTATTTTAATAGAAATATGAGGGATGCTAAAAGTGAGTCATTAATTGTACTTATTTGAAATTAATGTAACAAACTCATTTTCAACATCCCCTGATTAAGGAAAGACCTTGAAGTTGTGAGACATTACCTATATTAACACGGATTTAGAATTAGTAAATAATAAATAACTTCAAATATTTTCATTAATTTCGTAAAAATTATTTTAAATGTATAGAATTAAATACCTCATGACTGTAATACAAATTGAGAAGAAATAATCATCTATCTAATCCTCCTTGTTATAGCTCTAATACATTCATTATGTTTCTTCTTATTCTTCATGTCCTTTATCATGCATATTGTATACCTAAAATGTCGATAAATAAAATGCAGTCAGCATATTGCTATACTATGTATGTAGGGTGCAACCACAATGTGTAAAACTAAGATAGTCACATATAAAGCATCAAATATTGCAAATAAAACTAGCATATTCCTTATGTACTCTAGCCCTTACTAGATATATTATCTTGGGAGTGATCATTGTCCCTTCCCGGGCTCGCCTGCATCACCCGTTGACACTTGACAACTTAGGCTTCAGAATATGATATCCAAATTCATGTGATACTCATAGTGGCATTATAATTGAACAAAAGGTATAAATAAACACTCAATAATTTATTTGAACAAATCTTCAAGAAATAATCGAAAAACTCCAACAATCAATCTTGAGGGTATTCATAATTGTAACCATGTACCTTTTGTAGAACCAAGAAGATTAAACAATTATACTTTAAGCATATTCAACTAACCAACATATCCAAGCAATTCAACATTTAATCTACATGTATGTAAATCCTAGAGTGTCACCTTCATATTACTCAGATAAAAATCTACGTCCCCAATCTAGGATTATAGTTTAGATAAGGAATAAGGTACAAACCCTAATTACATCACATATACTTTATTAAAGTCTTTAATCCACATTATACATCAAGTGCAACTCTAATTATTAAGTCAGGCCTTTTGTGTCATTAGGAGAAACTATGTTAGATTATGAAACTTTAGATCCTTATGATAAATAAGTGATTAGATTCATCATACCCTTTCACTAGGAACACTTGGATCACATTAAGTTCATAAAACACATGAAAAACTAAGATCCTTAACCCTAATTTTACATATGCATGATTATTCAAATTAGAAACTCTAATGATCATCAATATGGCCATAATCATGTTAGATCACCATTATATTCCACATTATCAGTTTACATCTAAAAGAATCATATTTAACATGATTAATAACTTGTTCATTAAAAACTAGGGTTTATATGCATTAATCACCTTTTTTAACACATATTTGCATTACTTTTAGAATTGAGATTAAATATATTTCTCAATAATATTTCATTCACATTTCCCACATTTTTTGATAAATTTTCATGTAGAAGTTGTTTTCATCCGAGTTATCAATTATTTTCTATAAATATTTCAAGATTAACCCCCTTTCAACCAATAGTAGTTGATACGTCAACAACACCTCCTTTTTTTATTATTTCCTGAGCTAAAATAGATTTTAGGGGAGAAATATATTGATTCCCTCTTACCTTAAGTGTACCCTCAGTGTACCTTAAGTCTCATACTGTGAAATTGCTTGGGAATTAGACTCCAGCCCGTGTAAGATGACTATTGGGTTGATTCCCTCCATTTCTCTTGGGATCCCATCACTGTGAAGGGGTCAACCACCTTCATGGGCGCTAGGCACAATTGGACGTCCATTAATAGTGGTTGGGGATGGGAAGTGTATGCATTAGGTTACTAAGCATCGCAACGGGTTACTCAACGGGAAAAGCATGGTCAAAGACCTTACCTCGGAACCGCTTGTGGTCGTGTGAAGTTGTTGTTCGCATGCTGCCAAATGATAGTCCAGAGCACTAGATTTTGTGGTTAGGGGGCCACTACCTATCTTCTCCCTCATATGACATCTTCCTCTTATGCAAGAAATGATGTGTGGTTGTTGCCTCTGACTGGAGCAACCTACTCTGATATGTCATCCTCTCGACCCTACCTATCATTGTTGTCGTCTTGAAGAAACATCCATGGCTAGGAAGGAGGAACTAGGAACCCCTGGGGTTTTCACACATCTACCATACAAGACCATCCACCTTCTCCTCCCCCTAGATGCCCACCTTTTCTACAAACATTGAAATGCACATATATATGAAGGGAAAGGTGAAGGGGAAGGAGATAATATGATGGGGGTGTCATAGGGAGAGGGAAAGATGACTCAGTTTATTTGGGTGTGGATTCTTCTTGTATTTATATGTAAATACCCCCTCATAATCTCCTTTCTTGTTTCCCTCTCTTCTCTCTTACAATAGTGGCAAGGCATATTATAATTTGCACCATTACCCCTTTTTAAAAGTATCAAAAGGCATATCTTTTATATAATAACTTAACATCCACTATGTATTAATGGAACACAATGCAAGATCTAAGGAAGGAGTATATTCCATCTATTTTCATAAATTATTTAGTTTTCTTCTACAAATCCCCATTCTAAGACAAGCAAGCTACTGCCTTCTTCTTTTAGAAACATGTGAGCATAAAGGAAATCAATTTATATTTTTCACAACTTATACTTGGTCCTTTTAATCATATTTTTAAAACAATTACCATTATATCATGAAATGTCCCTTTTCTCCCAAACTCTAGAATTCTCTTCTTTTGTTATTATTTTCAAGTATACCAAAAGGTAGATTAGGATATTCTTATTTGATGCCGCAAATATTGTGATACCATTCGTGTCTAGATAAATACTCTTGTCGTTATCCAAAACATCACCCATCCTATTTTCATGTTGAAACTTGTATATTATTTCATATTTTTACTATCCAATAATTCATAAAGCTATTAATATATATTTATGCACACAATCTCTTATTTCTTTGTCATGTGCCCCAAGGACCTATTTGCAATGCAAATACTCTCATGGGCCTCACTTGGGCCATTTGGTTCCACCCATGCCACAAAGTGGGAAACATTATTATTCTATCAAATAACACCATTGGGGAAATATTTATCAATTCATTCCTTATATTTATATATTTCAATTTCATTAAAATTGAGGACATTACATTCATCCCTCTTTAGATAGAATTTTGTCTCGAAAATTCACACCTAGTAAGATTATGGTGAATGATAACTCAACTTAGTTCCAAACCTTAGGGTTAGCAACCCTACTTAAAAATCTTTAACATTGATATGTGAATTTCTCATATTATTACTAGGATTGGTACCAGAATTCAATTCAGGGTATACTCACATCCTTAGTATTTACACAATACTATCTCTTTTTAATTACATTTTCATTTTGTGATTTCAATTTTACTTGGTGATTACCTTTTCACCTCTACTTGAACCTATTATTCATTTATTTCCACATAAGGGTGAGGTAACACCTCAAACTCTAAATCATGTCATTAACCTCAACTTAGGTTATTCATTTTCATATGTCAAAATTAAGCATAATGTGTGCCTACCCAATTTCTCTCTCACTCATAATGAGATGAAATAATCACTTGACTGCAGCCCAAATACAATGTACGTTTTATTCTAAGAGTAGAGATAGTGTATCCACACATTATCTCAAAATTTCACATTTGAGGTTGAATTATCCTTAACTATAATTTCAAATCATAAATACCTTTCTGATGTCATTATATTCTAATGCTTCAGAAATCAAGAGTCTTTATTACTCTTGAGTTGGTAGACAACTCCCTTATGTTTTCATTATTAAACGACTTCTTATTTCTTTGAACTTTATGACTCATGTCTCATTAGCCTTAATCATTTCCTTAATGTTTATAGGGGCATAGGAACCTTTGGAGTTCTCATAAACTAATGCATTTAGGGAGTGCCTCTCTCATTTACCCCTTGGGCCACATTAACTCATGAAGGTGGCCAATCGCGTGACCCATGGGCCTTACAAAATCATAGCTGGCTAATTACCGACCCTATGGTGTTATGCATTCATCTCATAATCACCTTCTAATCTCATCAACTTATGTACCTTTAATACTCCCTACTTCACCTTAGGATTGACTTAGGACTACTCTTCCTAGGGTATATATCCCATCTTTATTTTTTCCAAGCTTTATGTGACATTCAGGGTTACCTAATTTCTCACAATAGATTTGTGAACTCATCCTTCTTGGGAAGTTACTAACCTAGGGTGTCTTCATGACTCACAAGAGGATGTTAGGCTCTCTTAGCCACAACCTGACCCTACAAGTTTAGGGTTTTACCTAATCCATTAGGTCCTTTTCCCACTCTTAGGTTGACCCATCCCAGGTCGAGACACCCACCCTAAAAGTTGAATTGAGGTTTTTATAATTTTGAACATGCATTTTCTTTTTAACTTCCCAACCCTTATCCTTTTTCTCTCATGGTGATACCTCTTTTTAGGGTAGCATCTTTATGGGGAACCCTCTCTTTAGGGTTTGGTCCCTGTAGTGGACATTCATAACCTTAACTCACTCATGCTTGGTTTTGTTAATATGCCTTTCTTTTCAGGCTTGGCCTGAGGTGATCTTTGTTTCCCTACTGTATCACCCATCATTGTCATAATGACTTTCTTTGGAAGGACTCCCTTTTTGGTCTTGGCTTGAGGTGATCCTCCTTTCCAGGCTTGATCACCTATAATTCCCATAATGACTTTCTTTCATAGGCCTTCATTTTCGCACTTTTCCTAAGTTGATCTTCCTTTCCGAGCTTGATTACTTGTCATTCCCTTAATGAATTTCTTTTATAGGCCTTA
The DNA here is from genome assembly GCA_963693085.1 of Alisma plantago-aquatica. NCBI lineage: Eukaryota > Viridiplantae > Streptophyta > Magnoliopsida > Alismatales > Alismataceae > Alisma > Alisma plantago-aquatica. The sequence goes on along the minus strand of OY856410.1, from coordinate 928,274,493 downwards.
CTTTTTGAGTTTGTCTTGAGGTGGTCATCCTTTCTGGGCTTGATCATCTGCCATTCCCATAATGACTTTTTTTTCACCCCATGCTCTTTAACCCGGTCGAGATATTTTATTTAACATTTAGACAAGTTATATTGATGAAATGAATTATTCATAGGTTGCTTATGTTTCTTGAAACTTTTCTCATGAGTCGTGAATGAATTTCTACATGCACATGTATTCATAGCAGGTTGTATCACGTAGATTTTGACCTAAAATTTATATATATTCCATATATTGATAATGACTTAACCATTCCATTCATATGTAACTAATGTGTCTATTTGAAATTGATTTTAGGTATTAGGTACAAGAAAAGGATCAATTTGATCAAGTTTAAGTCAAAAACAAGGCAAATGTACTTTTGTAGAAATTCTCTAAAACCCTAAGGACAATTTTTGTAATCATTTATGTTGATGCTATGACTTGTAACTAAGATGAGAAAAAAATTGGAGCACTTAATTCAAAAGTTTAATCACTGTAGTGACAATTTTGAAAATTCATCATAGAGTGTTTGTTCGATAGAATTTTATCCTTGAAAAATGTGACGGACACCCTTGATGAATTTTGGGAATGTATTGGTTTGGCTGAGTTTACCTCATGACAAAGTCGACTGAAACCCTACACAAGCAAACTGATTTTAAGCCATCAGTCGAGTCTAATCCAGGATAAACTTGACAGACAACTCAAAATTAGCTTGTCGCATAGTGCTATCAGCCAAGTTACCTTCATGAAAACTCGAGTGACAAACCATACAAAATGTGTATAAAAATGATTCTAGTAGTTGGAATGTTCTAAACATCAAAAATAGATCTATTGCTACACGTCAAATGACTAGAAATCATACCTAACTACTTCTAATGAGTAGTGGACATCTCGAACTATGAATAAGACCTCTTGGAATTCCTTCCAAGGTTGCTCTTCAATGCTATCCAAGATCCTAGCTATTGGTGAGTGATTTATTCTACTAGAGCATCATTTCTCTCTCTTACTTACAAAACCAAATGTCCATTTGAGTGAGATAGGATACTATGAGAGAGCTACTTCATTGTAATCTTATAAAACTATCAAATATTCTCTTTCCCCAACCCCTTTCTTCAAGAAATGTTAGTGAAAGATTCTCCTTGGTGACGGAGAAAGTGAAAGATATATATCCTTGAGAAGAGTGGGTAATTCCTTCAAGGGAGAATACTTGTTGCAAGAAGGGGAGTTCGTTGGTCAAGGTGTCCATCTCCTTGCAAAAGTAGGTAAGTCCTTGTAGAGGTTGAAGATTATTTCTCGAAGGATAGGTAAGTCCTTGTAAGGTTCATAAACTCCTTTTGATTCTTAAAAAGGAAGTCTAGGTATCCTTGACCTACACAAGGAAGGTCTAATTGTATGTCTTATAATGTAATATAAGTATGCAATGGTTGAAAATCCTGGAGCTTGACCTCTCTAGGCAGTGCACTGACTTCCTCTAGGTTTGGAGATTGGAACCACTCTACATAGCTTGTTCTTGGTCTCATTCAATATCTATCATCATTTCTATTTATGCTTAGTTGCACATCAAGTTACATATTTGCAATAGTTCAATTTGAAGTAATTTGAAGGAGTAACAAATTGTGTGTGAGTGTTTTTAGCTCTATTCACCCCTAGAGCCCTTTGATCCAACAAGTGGTATCAAAGCCACAGTTTACTTTGACAAAATCTGCAAAGAGATAAGGTGATGAGTAACAACCTTCTAGGTTATCTCAACTTTGAGGGAGGGTTCTCCATGAGACCTCCAATCTTTGACAATACCAACTTCCTCTATTGGAAGAGAATGATGCAATTCTAATTGCAAGGATGAGATATGAGATTTGGAAAGTAGTCACCCTTGCATACAAGGAGCCAACTGAATATGTTGGCACTTGGGATGAAGCTACATTCCAGAAGGCACATATTAATACAAATGCTATAACCATAATCTATGAATTCCTCACTTCTTCAAAGTTCAACCAAATTTCTTCTTAGGATACAACCCATGAGATATAGAACAAGTTATGCATCACCTATGAAGGGACCAAGAAAGTCAAGGAGTCCAAGATCTACATGCTCAAGGGTCTCCTTGAGAACTTCAAGATGGAAAAGAAGGAGAGAGTGGCTAATATGTACACAAGGCTCAACACCATCATCAATGAACTGGATTCCTTGGGTCATCCTATGAATAAAGGAACCATCAACTTAAAGATCCTTAGGTCTCTCCCCAAAAGGTGGGAATCCAATGTGACTTCTATTGAAGAAATAAGAAGCCTTGGTGACATTGCCACCGAAGAGCTTGTTGGTAATCTTCAAGACTATGAGCCAACACTTGACAAATAAGAGGAAGATGAGAAGAAAGAATAAAAGGAGTCAAAGAAGATCAAGGACAATGAATTCAAAGCTCAAGTGGAGGCTATTGATATGCGACAACAACTTGCTTGTCATTCTAATCCTCTTTTCTCAAGTGAAGATGAATCCCCTAGTGACCATGAAGATAGCTACTCCAATGGGAAGCACTTAATGGGAAAGTCATCCTCCTCATCCACTCCAATGTGCTATGAATGTGGCCATAAAGGATATTACAAGGATGATTTCCCTAAGGAAAAGAAGTCCTACCATAAGAAAAGATCCAAGAAGAAGGAGGACTACAAGAAGGATTGAAACTACAATTGGAAGGACAGGAATAAGCAAAGATGAAGCCCATTCCCCATGGGAGGAATCCTCGTCTAATGATTTTAGCTCAAATGAGGGATAATGTCACCTTGTTCATTTGGCATCAACTAGTGATGACATATGTGAGGTAACTGAGGTAAGTTTCAATGAACTCTCTAAAGAATCCCTCATAGATATTCTTAATACTTCCCGCTCCTCTTATTATCAATTAAAATTTAAGAAGAAGAGGTTAGGGAAGATCATTGATGACTTGTATGTTAAGATTGATTTCCTTGAGAAAAATGAGAAAGTGCATCTTGATAGCGTTGATTCTTTGCAAGGATGGTTTATTGATCTTGATATCCAATAAAATGGAGTTGAAGAAGAGAATGGTGTTTATTTTAAGAACATAAATAGTCCTAAGGATGAAAACCAAATTCCCCTTCATGGGCTTGTCTTGCTTACATGTGATGTTATTAAAGATGAAAGTAGGATCTATTTTTATGAACTTATCTTTCTTAGAATTGAAAATGCTAGATTTCTTGCTCAAATAAATGATCTTTCTTCTAGACCTTTATTGGCTAGTAATTAAGCTCTTTGATTGCAGCTACACTCGATACCTCTGGAGCAGATGCTGGTTGAATATGAGTTGGGGCGGGGATCTCCGTACCTCCCTTGTGGAGTTGATTTATGGCGCTTTAGATCAGACCAAATACAATTCTGGTCTGAGGCCTTTTGTTGGGCTGTGCGTCATGGGTCTTTGTTTTTTGATTTGGAAGGAGCAAAATAGTAGGCTCCATGGGAAAATAGACACATATATCCTGGTTTTTTTTATACTTTTGTCACCTTTTTTAGGTTGGCTTTAAATGCCAGACCTAAGCTAGGTAGAGGGGTCAGTAGGGAGACTCTGGCCTGGTGGGATTTTGTAGTTTAACCCACTTGTACAGTGTATGATGGTTTCCACCATCTATATGATTTTTTCTGATATAGTATTACGTTACCTACTCCAAAAAAAAATAAGTTGCTAGTATTACTCTTGAGAGTGATTCTTATCATACTAAAGCTCTCTCGTTAGAGGCCATTCTTTCTTCATGTTCAAGATGAGTTAGCTAGTATTTCTTATCATACTACGTATAGCTCTCTCGTTAGAGGTCGTTCTTTCTTCATGATCAAGATGATTTAGCTAGTATTTCTTCTACCATTATTACTCTTAGTGATGATAAACACAAGAAAGGAAAGAAATCCCTCAATAAAGTTCTAGATCACTTTACCTAACTAGTTGGTACAAGTGGTTTGGGATTTGTAGGGGGAGCTCTGAAGAGGAAGAGTAAGGGTAAGGGTAAGAAATAGAGCAAGGAACCTCCTATCTTCCATGGAGATTCATCTGGCTCTAAGAACCATATGGTTTGTGTACATTGCAAGAGTGATGACCATTACTCTACTTAGTGTCCTTACAAGGAAAAGGGTACCAACCCAAAAATGAAATGGGTCCCCAAACTAACTCTAGATCCCAAGGTTTGAGGTGGGCACTAACATCTGGCTTTTTTGTAGGTAAAAGGAAATTGGATTGTTAGTAGAGGATGCTCTAAGCATATAACTGGTGAGATAAGCCATTTCAACAACTTCAAAAAATAGAAAGGAGGACCAATGACCTTTGCTGATAACAAAAAAGGTAAAGTGGCAGGTGTGGGTGATATGGGAGATTCACTATGCCTCTAGAATGTTCATATTTTGGATGACCTACATAACAATTTAATTAATGTTAACCAACTTTGTGATAATGGTTATCTTATTTTATTCACCTTACTTAATTTCTTTCTTCTATATTTCCTCTCCTAATGTTATATATAAGGGAACTAGAAATGGAAATCTCTATGTTATTATTCATGATTCTCTCGAGCCTATTGTTGGTAGATGTCTTATTGTTGATAAGAATGATATAACTTTGTGTCACCACAGGCTTGGTCATGTAAATATGCATCAATTGAAGAAGTTGAGCAACAAGGAATTGGTGAAAGGACTTCCTAAATTGGATTTTGAGAAGGATGAGGAATGACAACGTTGCATACTAGGAAAGCAAACTAAGTCCTCCTTTAAATCCAAAGGAGTCCTTAGTACTGAGAGAGCTCTTGAACTTCTTCATATTGATCTACTTGGACCCATGAGAACTCAAGTGCTTCGTGGTAGCAAGTATTGCCTTGTGATTTTCAAAGACTTCTCTTACTATACTTGGACTTTCTTCTTAGTTTCAAAAAGTGATAGTCTCGATCTTTTCTCAATTTTTTTCAAATGAGTTGAAAGTGAAGATTCTTTCTGAATAGTTTCTATACGTAGTGACACTCTCCTTGTTTTGTTTTAAACATCAAGTATTCTCTCAGTAAGTTTGATGCAAAATCATACAAGGATTTATTTCTTGGCTATAACACTACTAATAAAGCTTATAGAGTGTTTAACATTGAATTGTCTAAAGTAGAAGAATCTATCAATGTTGAATTTTACAACTCCTCTATCTCCAAGAATATTGTATATGATGATGTTGTAGATGAGTTGATTCTTGGATTAAAAAAATCTCAACATCAATGACAAAGGAAAATAGGTGGTAGTAGAAGCAAAAGAGAAAGAAGAAGATAAGAAGGATCCAACTCAATGTTTTTATAAAGATCATCCTAAGGAGATCATAGTAGGCAATCCTTTTGAAAGGGTGAAGACACGGGACACATTCAACAAAGAACAATCTGATAACACCTTCATCTTAGGACTTGAGCCAAAGAACGTTAAAGAAGATCTCAAGGATGATGAATGGATCCTACATGTGCAAGAAGAGTTAGAGAAATTGAACAAGAAAAAGGTGTGGAACTTAGTGCCAAGACCAAGTGATAGGAAGATCATTGGCACCAAGGGGGTCTACGACAACAAGCTTGATGAAAATGACAAAGTGGTAAGAAACAAAGCAAGGTTAGTTGCTCAAGGCTACAATCAACATGAAGTTATTGACTTTGATGAGACTTATGCTCTTATTGCTAGACTTGAATCTATTAGAATGTTACTTGCCTTTGCTAGCTATAATAATTTCTTATTTTATCAAATGGATGTTAAAAATGTCTTTCTATATGGTATAATAATGGGGTAAGTCTAAGTGGCTCAACCTCCTGGCTTTGAACATGACATGATTCCCAACCATGTTTATTTGTTGCAAAAACCTCTCTACGGACTCAAACAAGTCCCTAGAGCTTGGTATGAGAAATTAAGAACTTTTTGTTAGACAATGGCTATGTCATGGGAAAAGTAAATTCTACTATATTTCTTAAACACACTTCTACCAACTTTTTTATCATTTAAATTTATGTTGATGATATCATTTTTGGTGGAACTGGTCTTGATCTTTGCAAGGAGTTTAGTTTTCTTATGTAGAGTGAGCTCGAGACAAGCATGATGGTGGAGCTTAATTTCTTCCTTGGATTTCAAATCAAACAAATGAAGGAAGGAAACTTCATCAACCAAGGTAAGTACACAAGTGAAGTTCTTAAGCTCTTTGGAATGGATAACACCAAGCCAATGACACTCCCATGTCAAACACTGCTAAACATGATAGAGATGAGGAAGGTGAAAAGGTAGATGAGAAGCTCTATAGAAGTATGATTGGTAGCTTGTTATATTTAATTGCCTCTTGACCTCACATTATGTGTAGTGATGTCTTGTGTGCTAAATTTCAATCAAACCCAAGAAAATCTCATATTATAGTGGTTAAGAGTATTTTGAGGTATCTGGCCAAAATAAAAAATTATGGACTATGGTATCCCAAGTCATGGGACTTTACTCTTGCTGCGTATATTGATGTAGATTATGCATGGTTCTTAATTGATAAAAAGTGCAAAAGTGGCACATGTTTACCCTTAGGACCATGCTTAGTTTCTTCGTTCTCTAAGAAACAAGGTATTGTGGCTCTTTCAACTACCAAGGATGAACACATTGCAGTTGGAAGTTGTTGTTCTCAAGTCCTATGGATGAAAATAATGCTCCAAGAATTTAATGTTTGTTATGATGCTTCTCATATCTATTGTGAAAATACTAGTGCATTCAATCTTTCTTACAGTCCTATATTGCATTATGGAGCCAAACATATAGAGGTCTGTCATCATTTCCTTTGTGATCACATTTCCAAAAAGGATATATATATCATGCATGTGGACACAGAGAATCAACTTGCAAACATTTTCACAAAAAATGTAGATAGAGAGAAAGTTACGTTTATCAGATAAAAAATGCTTATAGATGTTCTTGATTATATTGGCATGCATTATAGCTAGATGTTCTCAGACCTATATGTTCTTACTATAGTTTGGCCATCTCTTTCTTGAAAGTGCAATATTTGCCTTATTATTATGCCTTGTTTTTCTTGTTTTTGTCCATTTATCGCAAACAAATGTTTTATCACAAAATAGTAGTCAATGATGAGTGGAATGTGCCGCAATACATTCAAAATACATGTTAGGATAAAAAAAAATATATAGCACTCTAGTGGCTTAGAATTAAATGTTCTATCTTTTGGATATACTGACCGATCGGTTGAGTTTGACTTAGGAGAAACTAGACTGATCATAGGCTCAGAACTAAACCATAGTGTTAGTCGAGTTTCCCAAAACCTAACTCGACTGACAACACCGTTGGGAAGAAAATATATATGATGTCAGCCGACATTTCTCCCTCTCAACTAGAGAAAGTAGATCGATAGATACTCTCCTACATTCTACCTCCAACCCTAGGAAAAACCCAACCTCTATTCCACCCTCTCTAGTCCTAGATCAGCCATCCTTGCCTCTCCCAAACTCCACCTAGGTGGTTAGGCATCCTGGATCTTGTGCTATCTCTTTGATTTGTGGTCATTTCTTCTCCATTCGATCTCCATGGCCTTAAAATAAGGGAAACACACCAGACCATCTTGAGTTACATCTTCTTCCACTTATAGGCATGTCTCCTTTAATGAAACCTCTTTCATCTCCTCCCAAGTCGTGAATAGGTATAATGAATTCTTCTGAGAACTCCTGTTACTTTTTGTGTCTTGCTTACACCACATGGTGGAACTAACCAGTGATGCAAGAGGTTGGTGAGGTTTTCAAAGCACACCACCTTAGTGATTTGTGTGTAGAGTGAATTTTCTACAATAATTCCATGTCTAGCACAAAAACAGTCTGCAAATTTTATGCAAATATAGCGTGGAACTACAATACCCTTGTGCCACCACCTAATTCTCAAATTATCTTGACATACATGAATGTGGGTACCAAGATTACAATCTCTTAGGATTATTTGAATACCAACTTCATGGTACCAACTTTTCCAATTCATGGATGACATCTTACCATAGATACGTTGACCGTCTTGATCCCCAAAGTTTCTACAAAAGCTTTGACCATGTGATTACACTTCCTGGTATCCACAAGTTTTTGAAGAAACCCAAAGTTTCATGTAGAAAGATATTCATCCTTCCTACCTCTTCCCCAGACATAAAGACACATGTTATTGCATTGTAGTGAACTAAAAAATCCATTCGAATAAAAATCAAATGGATATTTTAAAGAATTTTATTGTGATCATGTATCTGTCTCTTAAATGATGCTGAGTCAAATGGTCTCATTATATTTGTCATCACGTGACTTGTTTTGACTTAGGGAAGGACACCGCCGAAACCCACAAGCCTTGTCCTAACATGGTATGTGGTGTGTTTTCTCATCATATGAAAAATCATGTTTCTATGACCTTGGTTACAAAGTGAGTAGAAAGGTGTTTATATCAATGAGACCACTATCAAGAAGTATTTCCATCCTACCTACTCTATGACATTAGGTTCTTCCGCCTCCACCCAGGATCCTCCACCTCTTCCTAGAACTAAACGTGCCTTGTTTTTGGTGTGGAACAAAATCCTGATGGGCTACATGATACACCAATGGGCATATAACCTTTAGGTTCAAGAGAATATCTATCAAGATTTAGTCAAGATCATGTCTAACATGTACTTCTCCTACATCCATCCATACCCACCTACCATCCCTACCCAGGTATTGACTATGCTTTCTATTGATACAGTCATTTCTACCCTGACAATCACCCTACTACTTTTGTTGTACCTCCTACCTCTGATGATAGACCTACCTCTTCCCGTCGGCCATTTTTCCACCCTGCTTGTTGGTTTGGACTGGGTTTCTAAACCTAGTTCTGATAAAGCCAATTCATTACATGCATGTTGTAACATCCCTGACCTGGGTTATGAATTAACCCTAGATGTTTTGCCTAATAAGGTTGAGTAGATTCTTAATCTTGTCTTGGGAAAAGTAATTAGGGCCCATGAGAAACTTATGTTTCAATTTTGGTCCTGTTTGAACAATGTTGAAGCAATGTTTGCTTATTTTGGACTAAAGTGCAAATTACCCAAGTTGAGGGGTCAACTTGCAAATATTGCATGATAAGATGTTCCTATGATGTTGAGACATCATAATAATGAATATGATGTAGTGGTATGGTTTTCACAAGCTTGGGCACCAAGATTAAGCTTGTAAAGCAATGTCGTGCAATTTACTCAAAACCCAGGGTTCAATATGTAAATTACCACTTCAATAAGGTCCTTAATGTTTCTTGGCATCATGTAGAGCAAAGAAAATGAGAGGGGAATCTCATTTGAATTAAGTTGGAGGAGAGAGAATCTTGATATTAAAATAATCAAGATTTAATCTTAAGTGAAACCCTAATTCAATTTAAGGCAAAAACGAATGTATTAATTAAAGGGCCTTCAACCAAAATGTTATTAGTTGATGTTGAATAAGGATGGAAGTTCTTTTGCCAAGATAAGGAACGAAAATATCTTAAGGAGGTGAAATTCCACTCACCTTATTATAAAGAAAAGTAATATCCACTCAAGTTATGGATATTAATATAATATGATTAAGGTGCTTAATTTGCTTTTCTTTAAATTGAGGATAATGAAGGAGAATTAAAGGCAAAGTAGGATGCCTCGTACCCAAGGAAGATGAGGGGGAAGAGGTGGCCACATTTTTGGGATTTATTGGGTTTTTATAAGGAATTTTCTCTCTCATCAATTTCCTTATAAAAGTGCCTTTTCCAAATCAATTGAAAGGCTTTTTCGGCCCTTTCTTCTTCCTTTTCTTTGGATGAGCTCAAGGGGACTTAGGAGCAACAGGAGGACGAGCCCCAACCTGTTGGTAAGCTTCTTGACTTTCGTTCTCCTTGATTTCATGGTGGAAATCAAAAATAAATTATGGTATCCTTCTTATTTCGATCTCCTCTTCAACCCTAACCAACTTTTACAATCAAAAGCTTGAGGACGAGCCTAGGGGGAGTTGCAAGAGCTTCATCCACCATTGATGGTGTGAACTTGGAGCTTTGGAGCTCAATTGGAGGTGGGTTTTATAACTTGAAACCCTAACTTTGTTATTGCAATCAATTCCTTATCAATTGGTGATCATTTCTACATTTCTGAAATTAAGTTTGGTTGATTGATGCAATTTCCATGGAATTCACAGTAGATTTCGTGAGTTTTACTGGTTGATGATGATGACATCATCATAAGAACACACCTCCCCAAATATCTTGGGCAAACGGTTTCAAAGTTTGGTTGGACCAAACGGTTTCACCAAACCGTTTGGTGACCAAACGGTTTGCAAACCGTTTGGGAGAAAACGGTTTCAAAACCGTTTGGTGGAGTTGACAAAGGGTTGAACGTTTGGGAATCTTGTTCCTAATTATGTAGGCTGATAAACCACCAAAGTTTATGGGTTAACTCCAAAGGATCCATAGGTTGAAGGCTAATCAATTAGGCAAATCGAATTGAATTAAGTGCTGATTTTCAACCTGATTAACTTGACCTGTTTGGGAAAACGGTTTAAAAACCGTTTTATATGGTTTACCAAGGGTTGAAAGTTAGGTATTACTGTTCATAATGATGTTGGTTGATAACCCTAAAAATTTGAGGTATTAACTCCCAAAGAATCGTGAGTTGAAGGCTAATCAATTAGGTAAACCTAATTGGATTAAGTGCTGATTTTCAACCTGATTAACTTGACCTTTTTGGGGAAACGGTTTCAAAACCGTTTGAGCGCGTTGACCAAGGGTTGACCGTTTGATATTAATGTTCGTAATTATGTTATTTAATTAATCACAAAATTTTAGGGGTTAAGTACCAAGGAATCATGAGTTGAAGGCTAATCAATTAGGAAAACCCTAATTGAAATTAGGGCTGAAATTCCAATGAGTTAATTTGAGATTTTGGGTTGATTAGCCCAAACGGTTTCAAAACCATTTGAGGATCACCCAAACGGTTTCAAAACCATTTGGGGGTCACCCAAGACCGTTTTCAGGTCTAGGGTCAAGTATGGATATGTGTTTGAAGATCCAAAGATGTGGTGTGAGCCCAAATCGGCTAAGTGCTGATTTTGCAAGTGATTGAGATGTTGTTTTGGGATGATTGGCCCAAACGGTTTCATAACCGTTTGGGAATCATCCAAACGGTTTCAAACTGTTTGGGGGTTCACTTAAGACCGTTTGGAGGTCTGGGGTCAAGTATAGTTGATCAATTGAAGGTCCAAAGGTACCAATCATATTGCAATTAAGTGCTGAATTGTTGATCAACTCGATAGACCAATCCTTGATGAAATTTCACTAGAATCGAAAAGTTGGATGAGCCAAACGGTTTCAAAACCATTTTGAGCTCATCCAAACGGTTTCAAAACCATTTGGTGGTCACCCAAGACCGTTTGGACGTCTATGGTTGAGTATGGTTAGGTGTTTGAAGGTCTAAAGGTACCAAGCTGATATACTATACAATGCTGATTTGGTGATCAATCCAATGATCCAAACTTTGATTGATTGACTTGGATTATGATGTGGACATGGGAAAATGGTCTCAAGACCGTTTGGAGGTCATCCAAACGACCTCAAGACCGTTTGGGGTCAGGTCATACCCAATTTGGAAGATGGTTCAATGGTTTCAAAGTAACTAGTCTTACATTGATTAGTATTGAAGGATCATCGATTCCAAACCCTAATTCAACTGATTCAAACCCTAATTGATGATCAATTGAGGATCAATTGAGGGTCAAATAAGTTAAAGGTTGACCTATTAAACTCAATTGAAGCATGATTATAGGTCCAATTGATGATTGGTTCCATTAATTCAATGATTGAAGGAATCAACATTGAAAACCCTAATTCAATTGGATACCTCATGTTATTGAAGGTCCAATTGATCAAACCTTTTTGGAAACCTAATGTAATTAGGTTAGAGATACCCTTAATGGTACTAATCAAAAATTCATAACAAATGCATGGATCTAATACATGATGTAAACCCTAATTGAGGCTGATTCTATGTATAACCCTAATAAGAGGTTGTCTACATGTGAAATCACTAATTAGGATGAATAGTAAACCCTAGTTGAGGGTATATCTATGTTAAACCATAGTTGAGGGTGCATCCATGTGAAACCCTAGTTGAGGGAGTATCCATGTGAAACCCTAACTGAGGGTGCATCCATGTGAAACCCTAATTGAGAGTGATTTCATGAGAAACCCTAATTGGAAATGATTAGTAAGCCCTAATTATAGGAAATGTGATATGAAACCCTAATGAAGGGTGATGCTATATGCAATCCCTATTCTAAAGAAGGGAGATGGTATATGAAACCCTAATCCCTAATGAAAGAATAGAATTCATACTTGAATAGGATCCAAGAGGTGAACTCCTGTAGCATGACCGTGTTAGGTAGCACGGCCGTGGTATCTTTCCTTTGCACGACCGTGCAAGGTAGCACAGCCATGGTGAATTCACTTTGCACAAACGTGCAAGGTAGAACGGTCGTGATGACTTTATTTGCACGGCCGTTCTTGGTTGCATGGCCATGTCACTCTATGTTTGACTTAGAATTTGTTTTGAAAAGGACCTGACATGGTCTTTTTATTAATTCCTGACTTATGGATGAATCCATAGTATTGGCAATAGTTGTATATTTCAAGTGAGTGACTAATGATCACTACTTTACATGATGAATGTGATAAACTTGTGCATAAAGTATTAGGATGGGTAATACCCTATTACAATCTAAGTATATGAACTTAAGAAAGTTAATGGTGTTGAGGGAAGTGATACATCAAGATATGATAGATATCATATCCAACACCCCAAATAGTGGTATACCTTGTTTTGTAATAAATCCAATATAATTGGATGAATGATACATGAGATGTGTGATGGAAATCCTAATCCTGGTAAAGGATTAAGGGTAATACCCTTGAATTATTAATACATTGTTTTTGCTTGATGTTGATAGATAATTGATGTGCTGCTATCATATGTGCTAACCATGCAGGTATCATGAGATGATGGACATAGCCAGGTATGAGCTGTGATATGTTATTAATTTGAATTTGTTTATTGGGCCTTGTGTGCCATAATATATCTTGTTGTCTGGTAAGAGGTAGCAAGAGAATTAATGGGCCTCAAGTGTCATACTTACCTTGGTCAGATGACCTAAAGGTGTTAGTTACCTAAGGAAGTGGTAACAATGCTCAAGTGATGAGCTAATGGTTTAAATACCCAGAATCACATGGTTAGGGTATTGAAATTGTGAAAGGATGAGAATTCCCAGTGGTAAATTGAGGGATTAAGATCCCAACACTTTATGAAAAGAGTATGGATATGGGCCATGACTCCACAATGATAATGCCAGGCTTTAGATATATGATCTAAGCCTGAAGAGAGTTAATGCAGTGGTAATGATTCTGTAGTTTGAATAGATGTTATACATGTTCTTCATATTCCTTAAAGGATAAATGATATGTTGATTCTATCAAGTTTTAACTAAAATGCTTCTGATATAGAATGATGTTCTAATCTGTTAGACATTAAAGTATCTGCTGTCAAATAAATATGATTTCTCTGTTCATATTTATCTTCTTAAGTTGCAATAATAACGTTACTGGCGGAGAGTTATATCTCTCGCTGGGGCAATTTTTATAATTGTCTCACCCTCGTGGGAACCACATTTTTTAGGTGGACGCAGACGAAGTGATAGGAATCCTTCAGTAGGTGAAGGACAGCAGCAACAACAGTAGGGACAGCAGTGAAGTCTGAGGTGGAGACATTGGCTGTTATGTCATGTTTAGATGTATATAGAGTCATATGTGTCGTCTCTGTACTCTCAGGTTCTCGGAGTAGTAATTAGTGCTTTCGAGTGTCTCGAGATTTTATACTACCTGTGTTTAGCTTAATAGGTCAGCTGATGTTTGTAATTCTCAGAAAGAGATGATGCATAACATGTACCTTTGATCTAGAATGTAAATGTGTTATACTTTGGCTTTTGAAGAAAAAGATTTCCTATGTGTGGATCTCTTTGCAAAAAAAGTTTTAATTTTTAGTGATTTTCACTAATCCGCTGCTTGATGAACGCTTCCGCATTAGTTAATTATGTTTTTATGAGTTGTATGCCACACTTTAGTGGTATCAGAGCTCTAGGTTCGTTGAGTCTATAGAGACATAGGAGCAAGGTTGTAGAGTCTGTTCTAAGTGTCTTCCAGTTTATTTGATAGTATCTTCTACTCACATAGGAGAAGAAGAACTTGAAATTGACTGGAGAACACGAGGAACACATTGCTAAGGGTAATGTTGTTGCACCAGGAGAGGGTGCATGGGACCAGACAAGAGCAGAACAAGTGCCTGAGAATTCCCATCTTGACCTAATCAGGATAGAGAATCCTATGTTATGCTCTTGAAGGGCAGGTTAGGATAATAGTGATGCATAAAGAAGACTGGATATTGGTGTTACAATCTAGGTCACCAGTCTTTAATGCATAAGCTTTGGGCTTTGAAAGGATTCATGAATGACATACTCATGTTGGAATAGTGGAAATGTGGGAAAGAATAATAAATGGCAAGAAAGTAGACTCTGCCATAAGTCTGGACAAACAGTATATCTGTGATGGTAGTGCCCAGGGAGGGGTCATAAGCTGAGATTTAAGGTAAGGTCTCTACAATTTTAGAGACATTTGTCTGGATATTCAGAAAAAGCCAAAGTTTTTGGTGTCACCAGCGCAATAAATGCATAGTGCACCAGGACAGTAGCCACTAAGTAAAGGAAAAAGTAGTAACATGAGATAATTGGACTCTATGTGTTGAAATAAACCTAATGTGGTAGATGATCTTGAGGGGTAATAATTAGATGAAATATATTCATCCTGATACTTCATTTCATGTTTCTATGTGTTAAAAATATGAAAATAGTTATTTTTGAATTCTTTTGACTAGTCCTATAAGGACACAAGGGAGATGAGAACTTATATCTTACTCAATGTTCCTTAAAATGTTTTATAATCTCCCTTATCTGTATGTCAAAAGATGAGATTTAGAAAATGATGCCTGGAGGAAATCTAGGAATGGAAAATCTTGTATGTATAATGGCATGAAAAGTGAGGAATACAATAGTAAATAAGGTGCATACTACCTAATTTCAATACTTGTATACCCTGGCCAGGTATATGGTTATTGAAGATAAGGCAAGTATGGAACTCTTAGATTGATATCTTTTTTATTGCCCTGATCAAGCAGTCATTCTGATATAATCTAATGAGTATCATGAAATAAGAAATATGGAATCAATAAAGGAAGATGCTTTGTGCAATTACAATAAAGGAAGATGCTTTGTGCAATTCCAATAAAGGAAGATGCTTTGTGCAATTCCAATAAAGGAAGATGCTTTTTGCAATTCCAATAAAGGAATATGCTTTGTGCAATTCCAATAAAGGAAGATGCTTTGTGCAATTCCAATAAAGGAAGATGCTTTGTGCAATTCCAATAAAGGAATATGCTGTGTGCAATTCCAATAAAGGAAGATGCCATGTGCAATTCCAATAAAGGAAGATGCCTTGTGCAATTCCAATAAAGGAAGATGCTTTGTGCAATTCCTATGAAGGAAGATGCTTTGTGCAATTCCAACCCTAAACAAAAAGGGAAAAGCTATGTGACATTCCCAACTAATAGGAAGAACTATTATGAACATTCCCAATTAAATAGAGTTTGTTAAAGTATTAGTGAATAAATTATCTTTGTTAGACATATATGTTTTACCCCTTTGATAATATTCTTAGGTTATGATAGATTTATGTTCTTTTATGTTTTTTCCTTTCAATAATATGGACATCATATGTTAGGGGTTTATGCTCTGCATAAACATTGATGAGGTTGAATTAATGAAAGGAGCTTTGTGTGGAATCACAAAGTTCATGATATCTCCATGATATTAAGATGATATGTGGAGACTTGAGGGCATAATTAATGAATAATATGTCCCTCCTTTAGTCTGGGATTTTGAGGACGAAATCCTTGTTAGGGTTTTATAATTTGTAACATCCCTGACCTGGGTTATGAATTAACCCTAGATGTTTTGCCTAATAAGGTTGAGTATATTCTTAATCTTGTCCTGGGAAAAGTAATTAGGGCCCATGAGAAACTTATGTTTCAATTTTGGTCCTGTTTGAACAATGTTGAAGCAATGTTTGCTTATTTTGGACTAAAGTACAAATTACCCATGTTGAGGGGTCAACTTGCAAATATTGCATGATAAGATTTTCCTATGATGTTGAGACATCATAAGAATGAATACGATGTAGTGGTATGGTTTTCACAATCTTGGGCACCAAGATTAAGCTTGTAAAGTAATGTTGTGCATTAAAACCTAGTTTTGGTGTAAAGTGCAATTTACCCAAAACCCAGGGTTCAATATGTAAATTACTACTTAAATAAGGTCCTTAATATTTCTTGGAATCATGTAGAGCAAAGAAAATGAGAGGGGCATCTCATTTGAATTAAGTTGGAGGAGAGAGAATCTTGATATTAAAATAATCAAGATTTAATCTTAAGTGAAACCCTAATTCAATTTAGGGCAAAAATGAATGTATTAATTAAAGGGCCTTCAACCAAAATGTTATTGGTTGATTTTGAATAAGGATGGACGTTCTTTTGCCAAGATAAGGAACGAAAATATCTTAAGGAGGTGAAATTCCACTCACCTTATTATAAAGAAAAGTAATATCCACTCAAGTTTTGGATATTAATATAATATGATTAAGGTGCTTAATTTTCTTTTCTTTAAATTGAGGATAATGAAGGAGAATTAAAGGAAAAGGAGGATGCCTCGTACCCAAGGAAGATGAGGGGGAAGAGGCAGCCACATTTTTGGGATTTATTGGGTTTTTATAAGGCATTTTCTCTCTCATCAATTTTCTTATAAAAGTGCCTTTTCCAAATCAATTGAAAGGCTTTTTCGGCCCTTTCTTCTTCCTTTGTTTTGGATGAGCTCAAGGGGACTAATGAGCAACAGGAGGATGAGCCCCAACCTGTTGTTAATCTTCTTGACCTTTGTTCTCCTTGATTTCATGGTGAAAATTGAAAATAAATTATGGATTCCTTCTTATTTCGATCTCCTCTTCAACCCTAGCCAACTTTTACAATCAAAAGCTTAAGGACGAGCCTAGGGGAGTTGCAAGAGCTTCATCCACCATTTATGGCGTGAGCTTGGAGCTTTGGAGCTCAATTGGAGGCGGGTTTTATAACTTGAAACCCTAACTTTGTTATTGCAATCAATTCCATATCAATTGGTGATCATTTCTACATTTCCAAAATTAAGTTTGGTTGATTGATGCAATTTCCATGGAATTCACAGTAGATTTCGTGAGTTTTGCAGGTTGATGATGATTACATCATCATAAGCACACACCTCCTCAAATATCTTGGGCAAACAGTTTCAAAGTTTGGTTGGACCAAACGGTTTCACCAAACCGTTTGGTGACCAAACAGTTTGCAAATCGTTTGGGAGCAAACGGTTTCAAATGGTGGAGTTGACCAAGGGTTGACCATTTGGGAATTCTAATTATGTAGGCTGATAAACCACCAAATTTTAGGGGTTAACTCCAAAGGAATCATAGGTTGAAGGCTAATCAATTAGGCAAATCGAATTGAATTAAGTGCTGATTTTCAACCTGATTAACTTGACCTGATAGGATCCAAGAGGTGAACTCCTATAGCACGACCGTGTTAGGAAGCACGGCTGTAGTATCTTTCCTTTGCACGACCGTGCAAGGTAGCACAGTTGTGGTGAATTCACTTTGCACGACCGTGCAAGGTAGCACGGCCATGATGACTTTCTTTGTACGATTGTTCTTGGTTGCACGGCCGTGGTACTCTATGTTTGACTTAGAATTTGTTTTGAAAAGGACCTAACATGGTCTTTTTATTAATTCCTGACTTATGGATGAATCCATAGTATTGGCAATAGTTGTATATTCCAAGTGAGTGACTAATGATCACTACTTTACATGATGAATATGATAAACTGGTGCATAAATTATTAGGATGGGTAATACCCTATTACAAGCTAAGTATATGAACTTAAGAAAGTTAATGTTGTTGAGGGAAGTGATACATCAAGATATGATAGATATCATATCCAACACACCAAATACTGGTATACCTTGTTGTGTTATAAATCCAATATAATTGGATGAATGATACATGAGATGTGTGATGGAAATCCTAATCCTGGTAAAGGATTAAGGGTAATACCCTTGAATTATTAATACATTATTTTTGCTTGATGTTGATAGATAATTGTTGTGCTTGTATCATATGTGCTAACCATGTAGGTATCATGAGATGATGGGCATAGCCAGGTATGAGCTCTGATATGTTATTAATTTGAATTTGTTTATTGGGCCTTGTGTGCCATAATATATCATGTTGTCTGGTAAGAGGTAGCAAGAGAGTTAATGGGCCTCAAGTGTTATACTTACCTTGGTCAGATGACCTAAAGGTGTTAGTTACCTAAGGAAGTGGTAACAATGCTCAGGTGATGATCTAAGGGTTTAAATACCCAGAATCACATGGTTAGGGTATTGAAATTGTAAAAGGATGAGAATTCCCAGTGGTGAATTGAGGGATTAAGATCCCAAAACTTTATGAAAAAAGTATGGCTACGGGCCATGACTCCACAATGATAATGCCAGGCTTTAGATATATGATCTAAGCCTGAAGAGAGTTAATCCAGTGGTAATGATTTTGTAGTTTGAATAGATGTTATACATGTTCTTCATATTCCTTAAAGGATAAATGATATGTTGATTCTATCAAGTTTTAACTACAATGCTTCTGATATAGAATGATGTTCTAATCTGTTAGACATTAAAGTATCTGCTCTCAAATAAATATGATTTCTCTGTTCATATTTATCTTCTTAAGTTGCAATAATAACGTTACTGGCGGAGAGTTATATCTCTCGCTGGGGCAATTTTTATAATTGTCTAACCCCTGTGGGAACCACATTTTTTAGGTGGACACGGACGAAGAGATATGAATCCTTCAGTAGGTGAAGGACAGCAGCAGCAGCAGCAGGGACAGCAGTGAAGTCTCAGGTGGAGACATTGGCTGTTATGTCATGTTTAGATGTATATAGAGTCCTATGTGTCATCTTTGTACTCTCAGGTCCTCAGAGTAGTAATTAGTGCTTTCGAGTGTCTCAAGATTTTATACTACCTGTGTTTAGCTTAACAGGTCAGCTGATGTTTGTAATTCTCAGAAAGAGAGGATGCACCACATGTACCTTTGATCTAGAATGTAAATGTGTTATACTTTGGCTTTTGAAGAAAAAGATTTCCTATGTGTGGATCTCTTTGCAAAAAAAGTTTTAATTTTTAGTGATTTTCGCTAATCCGCTGCTTGATGAACGCTTCCGCATTAGTTAATTATGTTTTTATGAGTTGTATGCCACACATGTGGTATGTCTTGGCCTGCACAATATGCCAAGTGGCCTACCACTTACTCCTTTAGCCATTCTGAGGATGAGGAGATGGTAGAATAGGATGTTGAGGATGAGGGTGCTGATGATGATGGTGACGATGGTGATGATGGTTCTTCTAACAGAGATGATGGAGAGGTACACCTATTGCCACTAATGTACCTTCATATGGAGGTAAGGACTATTAGCCAGAAGATGAGGATGATGTGCTTGTTGACATAGATGCCCTATATATTTAGTTCTTAGTCTATAGGGATCTCATATATATCCTTTTTGTAGACTAATTTTTATTGAAGATTTGAGAAGTGTATCTGAGGCATACTATTTTTTTATCTCATTGTTGTTTTGTTGGTTTGTAGTTTTTCATCTAGAGCTGACACATCCTTTGTTGTAATCTAATCTTATGTACTGTAAATCTGTTATTGGCTTTATCTTATGATTTCTTCGTATGTGGTTCCATATTTTGATTATGACCCTAGATTGTAAGTTCTCTCTGTTTACTTATGTTTGGTGCATGTTTGGTTGTTTCTTGTGTAGTTGATTACTATGGATAAGACCTATTGAATTAAGGGAGAGAAATTGTGATTGTTCATTCATGTATCCCCTTACAATTCACAACGTAAATGTTTTAATTTCCAAGTCCTTTTCAATACGTTAAGGAATGGTTTGTCATCATCAACAAGGGGGAGAACGTTGACCTAAGAGTTATACATTGTCAATATTATGAAAATTCCTTAACCATTTCATTCATATGTATCTAAATTGTCTATTTGAGATTAATTTTAGGTATTAAGTATAAGAAAAGGGTCAATTCAATCAAGTTCAAGTCAAAAGCAATGCAAATGCACTTTTGTGGATAATGCCCTAAAGCCCTTATGATAATTTCTGTAGTAATTTGTATTGATGCTATGACTTGTAACTAAGATAAGAAAATTTAGGAGAACTTAATTTGAACATTTAACTACTCGAATGACAATTTCTAAAATTTATATTATAGTGCATGTGCAGTTGAGTTTCATCCCTGATAAACTTGGCCCACACCCTTGATGAATTTTGGGAATGTCAGGTTTGGCTAAGTTTACCTCAATATAAACTCAACCGACACCCTACATAGGAAAAGTGATTTAAGCCATAGGTCAGGTTTCATCCAGTATAAACTTGACTGACAACTAAAATTAGCATGTTTCACAGTGATGCTATCAGCTGGGTTACCTTTATGGAAACTCGACTGACTTCAATGTATGGAATGTGTAGAAAAAGTGATTCTAGTCATTGGAGTGTTGCAAACATCAATAGTAGATTTGTTGCAACACTCCAAATGATTAGAAATCATTCCTAAGTGCTTATAGTGATTAATGGACACCCCCAACTATATGTAGGACCTTGTCGAGTTCTTTCCAAGGTTGCTCTTCAATGTTATTCAACATCCTAGCTATAGTTGACTGATTTATTACACTAGAGAATTCTTTCCCTCTCTTGGTTACCAATCCAAATGTTCATATGAGTGATATAGGCTATTGTGAGAGAGATACTTCATTGTCAACTTTTGAAGCTCTCAAATCTTCTCTTTATCGAACCCTTTTCTTCAAGTAAAGTTGGTGAAAGCTTATCCTTGGTGAAGGAGAAGGTGAACGCTAAAGATCCTTGAGAAGAGTGGGTAATTCCTTCAATGAGGAAGACTTGCTACAAGAAGGGGAGTTCCTCAATGAAGGTGTCCAGCTCCTTACAAAAGTGGGTAAGTCCTTATAGAGGTTGAAGGCTCTTACTCGAAGGGTAGGTAAGTCCTTGTAAGGTTTATTGGCTCCTTTGCTCCTTAAAAAGGAAGGTCTAGTTGTATGTCTTATAATAGAATGTAAGTATGCAATAGTTATAAAAACCTAGAGCTTGACCTCTCTGGGTAGTGGACTGACTCTCTCCTAGTTTGGAGATTGGAACCACTCTACATAGCTTGTTCTTGATCTCATTCAATACCTCTCATCCTTTATATGTATGCTTAGTTGCACATCAAATTCCATATTTGCAATAGTTCAAATCGAAGTAGCTTGAATGCCTAATGAATTTTGTGTGAGTGTTTTTAGCTCTATTCACCCCATCTAGAACCCTTTGATCCAAAGATTTACTTGGATTTTCTCATTCCTTTTTTAGGTTCATATGGTAGTGTTACTATAACACCAAACTACTCTCATATCCTAGGGTTAGGGTCTGATGCTAAACCCTCCATCTTTGGGTTTCTATATCCCTTGATCCAGTAGGGTTTTCCTAAACCAGCCCATCTAGGGTTATTTTCACAAGGAAAAACGTATAAAACATCTTTCCTTACTATGTCATTATTTCCATATTACATGTACATTATTTTAGAGGAGGATGACCTAATCCTACTTCTTCTCAAAAACTCTAACATGATATGGCGAGGGAAGTTACTTTTTGGGTTTATAAAGAAAAAGGATGAGAAGTGGACAAATCAAGATGAGAAGAAAAGTTCAATATATTTCACTTTGGGCAAAATTTTCAACTTTGGCCGGGAAAGATTCATGAAGGCATGGGAGTCCTCATAAGCTGACTAGAAGTGCAAGAATATGAAAGTTTGTCACAGATATGTCCCTGTTGTGGAAATGTTGGGCATGACTGTATGTCCGATTAGGTAGGAGGATAACATTAATATCAACTTGGATGAAGGGGAGATGGAAAAAGGCTAAAATGGAGAAGGATGAGGAGTTTGGTACCTGGATGAAGGCCCCTCACAAGATGAGAAGACCAAGACAATCATCTCCCCAAAAACAAAAGAGAGGAAAATATTGCCAACACTCATGTCGTGATCCTTGCTAGACATCGTTGTCTTGGATAATTTCCTATTAATTCCCTCATATTTCTATCGATTACTTGAAATTATAAACCATTAAATATTTTTTGAAAAATATGGGACTCTGATACCAAATGTAACGACCTCACTTTTAATGTCCCCTGGTTATGGAAAGACCTTCAAGTTGAGATCCATAACCTATGTTCCCTAGGATACAGATTTTACAAATAATAAATAACAACAAAAAATTTCATAATTCCATAAAAAATTATTTACAAATGATAGAATGAAATACCTCATGAAACTAATACAAATTGAGAAGAGGTGCTCATCTATCTAGTCATCCTTGGTATAGCTTTAATACCTTCATTAACTTTCATATTATTCTTTAGTTCCTTAATCATGTGTATTGCATAAATAAAATGCCGACAAACAAATGCGCTCAACATATTTCTATACTGTGTACGTGGGGTGCAAGCATAATGTGTGAAACTAAGATAATCACATATAAAGCATCAAATATTGAAAATAAGAACTAGAATATTCGTTAAATATTTTAGCCCTCACTGGATATATTATCTTGGACTGGTTCATTGTCCCTTCTAGGGCTCATGTGCATCACCCCTCGATACTCGTTAGCATGGGGTTCATAATATGATAATTAAATTTATGTGATACTCATAGTGGCATTATAATTGCACAGAAGGTAAATAAAACTCAAGAATTTATTTAAACAAATATTTGAGAAACTCTTGGAAAAGCTCAAAAATCAATATTGTGTGTAATCATTATTGTAAACATTTACCTTTTGTAAACCCATGTATATTATGCAGTTATACTATAATCATATTCAACCAATCAACAAATCCAAGCAATCCAACATTTAATCTACATGTACGTAAATTGTAAAGTGTCACAATCATATTTAAAACCCTAATCACCCCTAATCTTGGGTTTAAGATTTAGATAAGGAATAAGGGTATAAACCCTAATTCTATCACATATACTTTATTAAAGTTATTGATCCACATTATACATCATATGCAACACGAATTATAATGTTAGATTATGCAAATTAAATCCAAATGATAAAGAAGATTAGGTTCGAAATACTAATCATTTGATCCATTGTACCCTTTCATTAGGAACACTTAGATCACATTAAGTTCATATGCATGATTATTCACATTAGAAACACTAATTACAATCAATATGGTCATAATCATTTTAAATTACCATTATATTCTACATTATCAGTTTACACATCAAAGAATTATATTTAACATGATTAACAACCTATTCATTAAAAGCTAGGGTTTATATGTGTTAATCACTTCTTTAAAACGTATTTGCACTACTTTTAGAATTGCGATCAGATTTAGGTATCAATGATATTTTATTCACATTTCTCTCATTTTTCGATCAATTTTCACATAGAAGTTTTTTTCGTCTGAGTTACCATTATTTTATACAAATATTTCAAGGTTAACCCCTTTTCAATCTATAGTACATTGACATGTCAGCAACGCTTCCTTTTCTCCTTATCGCCTGAGCTGAAACATGTTTAATGGAAAAAAGACAATAATTCCCTTCTACCTTAAGTGTACCCTCATGGGCTACTTGGTCAATTGAACTTAAATCTCCTCCTACCTCATGATCATAAGGGAATCATACTCCAAGTCATGTGAAATGGGTATTGTGTTGATTCCCCACCATAGCTCTTAGGCTCCCACTGTCATCAAGGGCTCGACCACCTCCATGAGCCATAGAATGACTTGGACATCGACTAATAGTGGTCAGATATGGGAAGGGTTTGACCTAGGTTACTAAGCATCGTAGCTAGTTACTCAATGGGGAAAACACAGTCGAAAACCTTACCTCAACGTCGCTCTCAGTCCTCATGAAGCCACTATTTGCATTATGTTGAACCACAAGTTAGAGCACTAGATGTCATTGTTAGTAGACCACATCCCTCTCTTCTCTCTCATACACCATCTTCCTCTTGTATAGGAAATGTCACACAATTTCTAACACCGACTGGATAGAAACCTATTGGATCAATGGGCTCTAGAGGGGGGTGAATAGAGCTTCACAAATCTCACAAGACATATTAGACCACCAAATTATATTAACGGCAGAAACTTAAACAAGAAGCAATTTGATGTCTTAATCTATCAAGCACAACAAGGATGAGAGACAAGGAAGAGCAATCACTTGGACATGTGGTTTAGAGTGGTTTCACATACTAACTATGAGCAATGTCAATCCACTACCTAGAGGTGGTTAATCTCTAGGATTTGCAATCTTGGTACTCTTATATTCCATCATAAGATTACATGACACAATAACCACACATCCAAGGGCTTAGTACCTCAAGCAAAGATCTTCAACCTATGGAAGGAGCTTACCCACTTGAACCATGGAGTCTTCAGCCATCAACATGGACTTACCCACTCCTTCCTTCAAGTCTTCTTCGTTCAAGGGATTACCTGTATTCCTTGAGCATCGCCTTGCCTATCTTCTTCGCTTGGAGATCTGGAACACCTTCCTTTCTTCAACCTTGAAGAACAACAATTCCTTCTCCTTCACTCAGAGAAGATCTTCAACCTTTTCTTCAATCAGAATTAAGGTAGGAAGATGGAGAAGGAGAGATTTACATCAATACATGGAGTAGCTCTCTTACATAGGAACCTATCTCACTCATACTCACAAATTTGAGTTGAAGGTAGAGACAGAAAGGGGCTTAAAAGGTTAGAACACTCTCAACTAGGCTAGAACCAAGCATGTAGTGAATGAGCAACCTTGGAATCAACTCCAAGAGGTCCTATTTATAGTTGAGGGTGCCCCTTTAAGTTGTGGGACACTTAGATACAAAAATAGCCATTTTTGTTCCAAGCAACGACTCTATTTTCGATCAAAACACACACCAACAGTCACAATCACTTTTTCTGAACATTCTGTACAGTGCAATCGGTCGAGTTGCAATAAAGATAACTCGACCGATAGAGTAAAAGACAAAGTCGATATTCAAACCATCGGTCGAGTTTGTCCTGGGGAAACTTGACCGACCATTGAAGATCGATTTAGTCAGGTACTCGAATGTTCGAGTTCTGTGTAACCACAACTTGATCGATGCTATCTTTCAAAACTTGATTCAGGAGGATCGGTCGAGTTTGCAACTTGACCGATTGACTGCCTATGGTCAATTTTCTAATGTGCATCTATAGTGATTAAAACTTGGTGTTTAATGTCCCAATCAATTTTATCAACTAATTTGCAAATAAATTCATCATTACAAGTGATTACAAAAATGTACTAAGGTCATTTACATAGATTTCCAAAATTGCACACTTGTAGCTCTTTTGACTTGAACTTGAGCCAATCTAGGGCTTTTGAATTGAGATCCTTTTCATGTACCTAATACCTAAAATAAATGTGCTTATATGTTTCTTATACAACTCAGATAAATGTTCTTAGATGTTTCTTATACAAAATAGCCTAAAAGTATGTATATGATCAGCATGCTAGACTAAAAACTAAGAAACAAGCTAAACATGTAAACTATGTATAACAACGACATCATCATCAGCAGCTCATGGCTCGTAGTCCTTGTCTCCATCAAAGGGTGCAACAGTAGTGCCTTTATCACCAGATCCAGCACCATCACCATCACCATTGTCAGGGGTATCCTCTCCATCACCGTTGTCATCAGCATCATCATCAACCTTAGCATCGTCAGCCTGGTCTGGCATCTCCTCATCAGTAGGAGGACCAAAAGCATGACCAGGCCAATGAGCATTCTGCTCAGCCCAAGACATACCAAGAGCGAGAAGCTCATTGGCTTGTGGAAAGGACGGAGCAAAGTCTCCAAGGCTGGCAAGCATGGTGGCCAGGTGTCCAACAGGCAACGGGAGGTAGGTAGGAGTGGAGCTACCAACAGCAAAGGGTGTAGGTGGAGGTGGAGCAGTAGTGGAAGACTCAGGAGTAGGGTAGTAATGATTGTATGCATATGAAACATAATCACTACCTGGGTATTGTTGGTAGTATGGGTAGGGGTGAGAACATGATAGGTTCTTCGTAGACATGATAGAACATAGATCCTTATGCAGATGGTCCTGAAGCTGTTGGTTGCATGCTTGTTGCATCATGTAGCCCATAAGGGTTTCATTAGATACACAAAACGAAGCATGACTAGGTCTAGGAGGAGGCTGAGGTGGTGGAGCTCAGGCAGAGGAGGTAGGGGCTACGAAGCAGAGGCAGAGGGAGAAGAACCAGGGGTAGAGCAGGTAAACACAGGCACAAATTTTTTGGATTGTGGTTTCACTGATACAAACACCCTTTCTGGCTACTTTGTAATGATAGTCAGAAAAGAGGAATTTGTCAGTAGAAAATTGGAATAAACCACAAATCAAAGTCGGGTAGGGAGGGTGGGTGCCTTTTGTGTTCTTACCAGTGTCAATGCAGGTCATGTGGTGTAGAATGTATCCGGCCCTCTTGGCACCGATGTTCTCTAACATGCAATACATAATGACAACAATGTTCTCTGCAATGTCTGTTTGATTTTTCTTTGGATGAACATTGCAGTTGATCACTAATGCCAGAATGTGCTTCCTAAGGTCAAGGGAGGAGGATGGCAGGGTGGAATTCTTCTTGTATGGAACGTTAGGTTTCTTCAAGTAACAATGAATATCAGGGATAGTCAATTTGTTTTTCTTATAGAAACCTTCCGGGTTCAAAAGGTCAAAAATACTCGCCATAATCCTTTTGGTAGGTGTCATTTTCCTCATCTCCAGAAAAGAAGACATTTATTATATCCTCAGAGTTTTGGAAATGCTTACCCATGATCATCGATGTGAGGATCACTTGAGTATTTGGTTGGGGTATGAGGGAGTCGGCGGGGGTATGAGGGAGTCATAGTTCCAACACAAATTTGTGTAGAACTTGTGAACTGCTTTGGTGCTAGACATGGAATTATTAAAGCAATCACATTCGACGACCAAGGTAGAGAGGTGATGAACAGTAAGCAACCTAGCGACTTGATCTATAACCGCTTGATGCCTAGGGGATGGATCAATCAAGGCGCGAAAAGGAAAAGTACTCCTAGGTAGAAGTTCTTTGTACCAATTAATAGCCTCAATCGAGATAAACAAGGTATCATCAAATGGAATCAAATGATTTAAAGATGAAGATGAAGGTGCATTACTTGGAGTAGGTCATTTTCTTCTTTGGGAAGCCATGGTGGCAAAAATAGAGAAAGAAAATGAGCAAACACACAAAGCACACCTCAAAAGCCATTCAAACACTGCTAAGGAGTGCCCGAGAAGGTCTAGGTCGAGCTATCTAGGTCGAACTAGGGCTAGGATAGGGAGGTCTAGGGCTGGGGGTGAGAGATTAGGGCTAGCGGAAGAGGAATCGGTCAGCTATTTTCTAGTTAAGAGGGAGAATATTCGGTCGATCCTAACTGTAAGTTGGCTCAGCCCGCGGATCGATCGAGTTCTAAGAGTCAAAAACTCGACTGATTGGTTCTCTGAAGAACAACTCTTGGCTCCTGATCGGTCGAGTTTGTCCTGCGGGAAACTCGACCGATGGTCAACCTGACCTGAAACCATAAAACTTAATTTCTAGTCATATACAACCTAATTAAATTCATTTTTTGAGTCTATTATGCATTTTGAACATACTTGGGCACATATCACTCATTAATGGGTACTATTTTGTGATAAAACACAAAATTCGATAAAACCCCCAAAAATTAGTGAAACTAAGCATGTCAAGCATATTAAGTAATTTTAGGCAAGCAAGGTAATTAAAACATGGGCAAGACATATAGGATAAGAACAACTATCTAGATCACATATCAGGATCATCCAAAGCAAGAATGAGTAGTTTAGATTGAATATAATTAGATTTCTCTCTAGCTAGAAGTTTAGTGAAAATGTCTGCCAACTAATTTTCTGTGTCCATATGTGTGATATAAATATCCTTCTTAGCAATGTGATCACAAAGAAAGTGATGACAAACCTCTATATGTTTAGCTCTACTATGCAATATAGGATTGTAAGAAAGATTAATTGCACTAGTATTATCAAAATATATAGGAGAAGCATCAAAATGTATGTTAAAGTCTTGGAGCATTTGCTTCATCCATAGGACCTGAGCACAACAACTCCCAACTGCAATGTATTCAGCCTCGGTAGTTGATAATTCCACGATGCTCTGTTTCTTGGAAAACTAAGACACCAAGCATGGTCCTAGAAGGAAGCAAGTGCCATTTGTGTGCTTTCTATCAACCAAACAGTCCACATAATTCACATCACTATATGCTATAAGAGTAAAATCCCTTGATTTAGGATACCATAGTCCAAAATTTTGAGTTTTGGATAAGTACCTCAAAATCCTCTTAACGATAATAAGATGTGACTTCCTAGGGCTAGGTTGAAAGAGAGCACACAAGCCAACACTAAACATAATATCGGGTCTAGAGGCAGTTAAATAAAGTAAACTTCCAATCATACCACTATAGAGCTTCTCATCTACCTTATCACCTTCTTCATCTCTATCAAGCTTGGCAGTATTGGACATGGGTGCATCCATCGGCTTCATGTTCTCCATCCCAAAGTGTTTGAGTAATTAATTTGTGTACTTGCCTTGGTTGATAAAGTTTCCTTATTTTTTTGCTTGATTTGAAAGCCGAGGAAGAAATTCAACACACCCATAATGCTCATCTCAAATTCACTCTGCATAAGAGAACTAAACTCCTTGCAAAGATCAAGATCAGTCCCGCCAAAAATGATATCATCAACATAAAGTTGAATTATAAGAAAATTGCTAGAAGTGTGTTTTAGAATGAAGGTAGAATCAACTTCTCCCATGACATACTCATTATCTAACAAAAAGTTCTTGAAATTCTCATACCAAGCTCAAGGTGCTTGTTTGAGTCCATAGAGAGCTTTTTGTAACAAATAAACATGATTGGGTAACTTGTTATTTTCAAAGCCAGGAGGTTGAGAAACAAATACTTCCTCCTCGATTGTACCATTCAAAAATGCACTTTTAACATCCATTTGATATAACAAGAAATTTTTGTAACTAGCAAAGGCAAGTAGCATTCTAATAGATTCTAATCTAGCAACAGGAGCATACATTTCATCAATGGCAATACCTTCATATTGATTGAAACCTTGTGCTACTAACCTTTCCTTGCTCCTTACCACTTTACCTTTCTTATCTAGCTTGTTGCGGTAGACCCATTTGGTGCCAATGATTTTTATATCACTTGGTCTTGGCACTAGATTCCACACATGATTCTTCTCAAATTGCTCTAGCTCTTCTTGCATAGCTAGGATCCACTCATCATCACCAAAGGCTGCTTTGATGTTCTTTGGCTCTTGTTGTGAGATGATGGCATTGTTTGATTGCAATCTATTGTAGGCATCTCATGTCTTCACTCTCTCGATTGGGTTGTCAATGATTAGCTCCTTGAGATGATTCTTAGGAAAGCGGGGAGTGGGATCCTTCTTCTCTTCATCTTCAGCTGCTATCACCTGCTTACCTTTGTTGTCGATGTTGAGGTCTTTCAAGATAGGAATTAGATCATCTGTAACTTATCAACAACATTCTTGCCAACAATAGGGTTAGTCTCAATAAACTTGAAATTTATAGGTTCTTCAATTTTAGACAATTCAATGTTGAAAACCCTATAAGCCCTGCTTGTAGTGCTATAGCCTAGGAAGAAAGCCTTATAAGATTTTGGATCAAACTTGTCGAGAGAATCTTTCATGTTTAAAACAAAATAAGGACATCCAAAAACATGAAAGAAATCAATGGATGGCTTTCTACCACGCCATAGCTCATAGAGGGGTTTTCTTGAAAGAAGGATGTGTAAAAACTCAGTTCTGCACAAAACAGGCGGTGTTAACGGCTTCAGCCCAAAACTTCTTAGGAATGTCATATTCAAGAAGCATTGTCCTCTCCATCTCTTGAAGCGATCTGTTCTTCCTCTCTACTTCCCCATTTTGTTGAGGTGTAGAAGAAGAAGAGAAATTGTACGAGTAACCAGATTTTTTACAAAAATGCTCAAAAAGGTCATTTTCAAATTCTCCCCCCATGGTCACTACGGATAGAAATAATCTGGCAAGAAGCTTCATTTTCAACCTGTTTGCAAAAGCTCGAGTAAACATCAAGAGTATCACTTTGTGAAACAAGAAAGAAGGTCCAAATATAGCGAGAGAAATCATCGACAATCACAAACAATACTTGAAACCACGAAGCGTTTGCAATCTCATTGGCTCGAATAGATCAATATGAAGAAGCTCAAGAGCTCTTTTGGTAATCATGACTCCTTTGGATTTGAAGGAGGATTTGGTTTGTTTCCCTTGTGTACAAGGTTGGAATTCCTCATCCTTTTCAAAATCCAATTTGGGAAGTCCTTGAACCAAGTCCTTTTTGCTCAACTTCTTCATTTGATGCTTATTCACATTACCCAAACAACGATGCCAAAGAGAAATATCATTTTTATCCACAACTAAGCATCTATCAAGTATGGTCTTAAGATCATCAAGAACAATAACATAAATATTTCCATTTCTAGTTCCCTTATGTATGACATTGTAAGTGAGGGAATCTAGAAGCAAACATTCTAAAGATGTAAACAACACAAGATATCCATTATCACATAGTTTTCTTACACTAATCAAGTTGTGATGTAGGCCATCTACCAGCAACACATTTTTAATACATAGCTCATTGCCCACATCACCCTCACCTATGACCTTACCCTTCTTGCTGTCCTCGAAGGTAACCAATCCTCCTTTCTTTTTCATGAATTTGCTGAAGTGGCTGATTTCACCCGTCATGTGCTTAGAACAGCCACTATCAACAATCCACCTCTTTTTGACCTACAAGAAAGAAGGATGTCAGAATGCAACTCAACCTTTGGGATCTAAGATTAGCTTTGGGACCCATTTCATCTTTGGGTTTGTCCCCTTTGTCTTGTAAGGACAGTAGGTAGAGAAATGATCATCACATTTGCAATAAACACATACCATAGGGTTCTTAGAGCCGGAAGTCTCTCCATGAAAGATAGGAGGTTCCACACTCTTCTTCTTACCCTTACCTTTGTTCTTATTCTTACCTTTGGGAGCAGTCCCATC
The DNA here is from genome assembly GCA_963693085.1 of Alisma plantago-aquatica. Classification (NCBI taxonomy): domain Eukaryota; kingdom Viridiplantae; phylum Streptophyta; class Magnoliopsida; order Alismatales; family Alismataceae; genus Alisma; species Alisma plantago-aquatica. The sequence continues at coordinate 928,243,003 of OY856410.1, read as the reverse complement.
ATATCCCAAACCACTAGTACTAATTTCTTTGGTAGAGTGTTCTAGGACATCATTGAGGGATTTCTTTCCCGTAAGAAACTTTTGCAAAGAAGATCTTAACTTAGCATTATCATCACTAAGGTTAATAACAGTAGTAGATAGACTAGCAAGATCATCTCTAGAATGCAATAGATTAGCCTCTAAACATAGGGATTTAGAATGAAAGGAATCACGTTCTAAAGCTATGCTAGCAGTTTCATTACTTTGCAAAATAGGTCTAGAAGATAGATCATTAACTTGAGCAAGTAACTTGGTATTTTCATATTTAAGAAACAAAATTTCCTTTTGATAAACATGAATCTCTTGCGTCCTAGCATCATCAATGAGAGTTAGTTCTACATTTTCTGTTTTAAGAATATCTAACTCATCTTAGCATTTTTGGTTGTCTTCCTTAAGATCAGCAATAATCTTAAGATAGACCCCATTCTCAACCTCTACTCCATTATGTTGAAGCTCAAGGTCAAGAAATTGCTCTTGCAAAGAATCTATGCTATCAAGGAGCAGTTTTTCATTTTTATCAAGAATCTCAAGTTTAGCATAAAGATCATCTACCATCTTGTCTAATCTTTTCCTCTTAGATTTGCATTTAGTAGAGGATGACCGGCAATCATTTAGAATATCAATAAGAGTTTCCTTAGATAGCTCATGGAAATTGACATTACTTACCTCACTTACCTCACCTACATCTTCAATTGTAGAGGCTATGAGAGCAAGGTGGCATTCTCCATCTTCGGAGCTTGAGGATCTTGAGGAAGACTCCTCCCAAGCTGCATGAGCTGCATCTTTGGATCTTCTTTCCTTATTTTCTTTCCTCTTGTACTTGCCTTCTCTCTTGTACTCCTTGTCTTTCTTGTGGCTACTCTTGTGATGGATGTTCTTGGAATTTGGGCAGTCACTCTTGTAGTGGCCTTTTTGGCCACACTCATAACATCTCGAAGTTGATGAAGAAGGCTTCCCCTTAAAGTGCTTACCCTTGGAGTAGTTAGCTTCATACTCATTTGGTCCGACATGAGTGAAAGTTGTTGCTTCCGCATCATCTCTTCAATTTGGGCTTTAAAGGTTGTGTCCTTTATCTTCTTGGACTCCTTCTCTTCTCTTTTCTCTTCCTCTTCTTGCTTATCAAGCCTAGGCTCATGGGCTTGAAGGTTACCAACCAGCTCCTCGGTTGACAACTCACTTAGCTTGTACACCTCTTCAATGGATGTAACATTGGGCTCCCATCTTTTAGGAAGAGATCTCAAGATCTTGGAGTTGATAGTGTCTTTATCTATCACACTCCCAAGGGCAACCAATCCATTGATGATCACATTGAGCCTAGTGTACATATCAGCCACTCTCTCATTCTTACCCATCTTGAAGCTCTCAAGTAGCCCACCAAGCATGTAGATCTTGGCTTCCTTTACTTGCTCTGTACCTTCATAGGTGACACATAGCTTATTCCAAATTTCATGTGCGGTGTCCCAAAAAGATATCCGATTGAACTTAGATAGAGTGAGGGATGCGTAGATGATTCTCACTGCATTTGCATTGAGTTGAGCTTGCTTCATTTGTGCTTCAGTCCAAGTGGATAATTCCCCCTTTGGGTCTTCATACTTGAGTTGCACCACCTTCCACATCTCATAGCTCACACCTTGAAGGTAGAAGTGCATTCTTCTCTTCCAATATAGGAAGTTGGTGTCGTCGAAGACCGGAGGTCGCATGGAGAAGCTCCCTTCTAGGTTGAGGGATCCAATGACGAATCGCCCATCTTCTTCTACTTGTTGAAGTAGCGTGGAGAAGACCTACTCTTATACCACTTGTTGGATCAATGGGCTCTAGAGGGGGGTGAATAGAGCTTCACAAATCTCACAAGACAAATTATACCACCAAATTATATTAAGTGCAGAAACTTAAACAAGCAGCAATTTGATGTCTTAATCTATCAAGAATAGCAAGGATGAGACACAAGAAAGATCAAGCACTTGGACAGGTGTTTTAGAGTGGTTTCACATCCTAACTAGGAGCAATGTCAATCCACTTCTTAGAGGTGGTTAATCTCTAGGATTGGCAATCTTGGTACTCTTATATTCCATCATGAGATTACAAGACACAACAACCACACATCCAAGGGATTAGTACCTAAAGCAAAGATCTTCAACCTATAGAAGGAGCTTACCCACTTGAACCATGGAGTCTTCATCCATCAACATGGACTTACCCACTCCTTCCTTAAAGTCTTCTACCTTTAAGGGATTACCTATCTTCCTTGAGTGTCTCCTTGCCTATGTCCTTCACTTGGAGATCTGGAACACCTTGCTTTCTTCAACCTTGAAGAACAACAACTCCTTCTCCTTCACTCAGAGAAGATCTTCAACCTTTTCTTCAATGGGAATTGAGGTAGGAAGATGGAGGAGGAGAGATTTACATCGATACATGGAGTATATCTCTTACACAGGAACCTATCTCACTGATACTCATAAATTTGACTTTAAGGTAGAGAGAGAAAGGGGCTCAAAGGGTTAGAACACTCTCAACTAGGATAGGACCAAGCATGTAGTGAATGAGCAACCTTGGAATGAACTCTAAGATGTCCTATTTATAGTTGAGGGTGCCCCTTTAATTTTTGGGACACTTAGATACGAAAATAGCCATTTTTTGCTCAAAGCAACGACTGTATTTTCGATCAAAACACACACCAACGGTAAAATCACCTTTTTTTACCTTCTGTACAGTGCAATCGATCGAGTTTCAATAAAGGTAACTCGGCTGATAGAGTAAAAGAAAAAGCCAATATTCAAACCATCGATCGAGTTTGTCCTGGGGAAACACGACCGACCATTGAAGATCAATTTGGTCAGGTACTCGATCGGTCGAGTTCTGTGTAATCACAACTCGACCGATGCTATCTTTAAAAACTTGATCCAGGAGGATCGGTCGAGTTTGCAACTCGACCGATTGACTGCCTGTGGTCAATTTTTGAAAGTGCATCTAAAGTGATTAAAACTTGGTGTTTAATGTCCCAATCAATTTTCTCAACTAAGTTACAAGTCAATTCATCATTACAAGTGATTACCAAAATGCTCTAATGTCATTTACATAGATTTCCAAAATTACACACTTGTAGCTCTTTTGATTTGAACTTGAGCCAATCTAGGGCTTTTGATTTGAGATCCTTTTCATGTACCTAATACATAAAATCAATATTCAATACACATATTAGATACATATGAATGGAATGGCTAAGTCATTATCAAAATATGGATAATGTATAACCTCTAGGTCAACAAAACCTACCCTCGTGTGTTGTCCTCTCAACCATGTCTGTCATTGTTGTTTCCTTATAGACACAGACCCACCTAGGATGGTGGGACTAGGAACCCATGGGGCTTGCACACGTCTACCATACCCAATCATCCACATGCCCCTCCCCTTTTCACGACCACCTTCTATGTAAACCATAGGTTGCACATATATAGGAAGAGAAAAGCAAAAGGGAAGGTGATGATATAGTGTGGGCGTCATAGGGAGAGGGAAAGATGACTCGTTGGCTTATGCATGGATTCTTCTTATATTTATATGTACATATCTTCATCATCTCCTTTCATTTTTCTCTCTCTTATCTCTTACAAGAATGACAAGGCATATCATAACACACACCATTACCCATTTCCAAATGTATCAATACGAATCTATTTTATTCAATAACTTAATACCCAATAAGTATTATGGACACAAGGCAAGATCCTAGGAAGGATTATATTCCTCCTATTTTCATAAACTCTTCAGTTTTCTTCTACAAATCCCCATGTTACGAGAAGGAAGCTTCTACCTTCTCCTTTTGGCAACATGTGATGCATAAAAGAAATCAATCAATATTTTTCACAACTTATGCTTGGTACTCTTAATCATTTATTTTAAACAATTACCATTATTCCATGGAATGTCCTTTTCCTAATAAATCCAAAATTCTCTTCTTTTCGTATTATTTTCTAGTATACAAAAAGTTAGACCAAAATATTGTTGGTTGATGCCTCAAACATTGTTTTGCCATTCTTGGCTAGATAATTACTCTTGTATTTATCCAAAACATCACCCATCCTATTTTCTTTTATAAAATTTTGTATTATCTCATATTTTTATCATCCAATAACTAATCATTCCACTAATATATATTTATGCACAAAATCTCTTATTTCATTGTCTTATACCTCAAAGACCTATTTGCAATACAAATAGTATCATGAGCCTCCTTTGGGCCATGGGTTGCACCAATGCCACAAAGTGGGAGACATTATTGTTCTATCAAAGAATAACATTGGGGAAATATCTATGAGTTCATGCCTTATATTTCTAAAATAAAATTTCATTAAATTTGAGGATATTACACTGTTCATATAGATAGGGTCGTGCATTGGTGCTCTTGATACCAAATGCAACGACCTCACTTTCAACTTACCCCAATTCAGGAAAGACCTTCAAGTTGAGAAACATTACCTATATTCCCAAGGTTTTAGATTTAGCAAATAATAAATAAAAGTAAATAATTTCAAATAATTAAAATATGTTTTACAACCCAAGAGTGGAAAAAGGACCTATGAGGGAGGGAAAACCCTGAACATGTTGGTCCAGGCTGTGTCTAAAGAGCCCAACCTCCTCATGTGAGACAACATGATGCCCTAGGTTAGGACCTTCCCTATAAGGGTGATATCATAAATTAGTTTTAAGATTGAGGTAACCTTGAATGCAAAAGTGTGAAGAACTAAGGATGCACGATATGAAAGCACATACATTATTAGAACCCAAATATGCCATCTCTAAGGGACACAAGTGGTCAAGCCCCAGATTGGGAAGACTAGTATGGCACCAAGCTCATAGATAGGGAAGGGGGCATGAGTTCACCATGTGGATGACAAAACCCCAAATAGGGAAGGTCATGAAGTTGTCAAGTCTCAGATTCAAAAGACAAGTATGGAACCATGCCCTAGATAGGGAAAGTGGCCCAAGTCCATTCTACATATGATTATGACCAAGCCTTAGATAGGGAAGGTCACAAAGAGGTCCAGTACCAGTTAGGGAAGGGTGACATGGCACCAAGCCCCAGATAGGAAAGGTGGCCCAATACCAATGGTGGGATAATAAGTGAATAATGTATACCCCAGAGAGATGAAGGAAATATGGGCTGGATAAGTTTCTAAGAAAATAATGTGATCAAAATTTAAAAAATGAGATATCTCAATAAACCTTAGCAAGGGTAGAGCCCTAAGGTCGAACAGGGATGATTCAAGGTACATAAGACCAATGAAATTAGGAGGTGGTTGTTCCCTGAATGCATTATACCATAGGGTCAGGAGGTAGCCAACCATGTTTACTTGAGGCCCATGGGTCAGGATATTGGCCACCTTCATGAGTTCATGAGGCCTAATGGGTAAATTTGAGGGGAACTACTTGAGTGCATAAGTCCTCCAAATGTACATGTACATCTAGAGACCTTGAGGATATGACTAAGTCTAATTAGACATGAAGTGTAAATATAAAAGATACAATAAGTCATGTAATAATGAACTCTTAAGGGAGTTTTGCACATGGACAAGAGTAATAAAGACCCTTGATTTCATGAAATATAAGAAAGTCATGAAATTAAAATGTGGGTATGGTTTAGAGTCATGTTGAGAGTGATTCAACATAAAATGTTAAATTTTGAGATAAAGTTTGGGTACACCATATCTACTTTTGGAACGAGATGAACTTTGTATTTGGCTTGCATCCAAGTGCTTACTTCATTTCATCATGAGTGAGAGAATTAGGTAGACACATTTTATGCTTAGTAATTATCATATGAGAATAAATACCCTATGTTGATTATAATGACATGATCTAGGGTTTGAGGTGTTACCTCACCCTTATGTGAAGATAAATGAATAATAGATTGGAAACCAATGTGAAAAGATAGACACCCAGTGGAATTGAAATTCCCAAATGAAATGTAATCATAAAGAGATGATATCATGTAAATACTAAGGACATGGTCAAACCCTAAATTGAATTTGGGTACCTATCCTAAATAATGTGGTGAGAAATGTAAATAAAAAATGTTAAAGATATCCAAGAAGGGTTGCTAACCCTAAGGTTTGAAGAAATTCTGAGTTATCATTCACCTTAACCTTACTAGATGTGAATTTTGGGGGAAAAATTCCTTTAGAGGAGGGGTGAATGTAATATCCTTATTTTCTCAAAAATTGAATTATAAGAATTTTTCTCTGTGATATTATTGATGGAATAAAACTACTTTATGGCATGGGTGAAACCCCTGAGACCCATGAGAGTATTTGCATTGCAAATAGGTCCTTGAGGTACAAGACAAAAAAATAGCAAATTTGATGCATAAATAAATAACAATGGCTTTATGAATTGTTAAATAATAGAAATATGGGATAATACAAAAGTTTAAATAAGGTTTATGATGTTTTAGATAATTAAAGGAGCTTATCTAGCTAGTTTGGAAACACAAGTTTTGAGAAATCAACTAGTATTGTTTTGGTATAACTTTTGGTTGAAAATAATAAGGAAGAGGATACTGGAAATTGAGAGAAAAAGGATATTCCATGATATAATGGTATTTGTTTAAATAATATTTAAAAGGAGCAAGTTTTGTATGGGGAAGGCATCCTAATAAATACCTATTACTAAATATAAAGTGGAAAAGGTATTAGGGATTTTCCTTAAGGTAAGGATTATTAATTTGGAGGAATATATCAAAGACACCAGGCAGAAGAATAATATAGAATTCATGATAAAATTAGCCAATAAAGTGCTATGTATTTATATGTTTATTGATAAAAAAATGTATTTCTATGTTTTCCTTTATGGATTTTTGTGTGTTAATCAAGTAATGAACATGTGAATCTATAGAATATGTTCCTTTTTACAATTATACATACTTTTCCATAAGTCCTTTGTCATAATCATGAGAGGGTAATAGATTAGTATGAGAAAGGAAAAAGTAATACTTTGTCTTGTGTATATAGTAAGGGATAATAGATTGGCATGTATTTAACGTAGGGAAAGAAACTACCTACTTATCCATTGACAATATGCCACAGTTTCCTCTCCCTATGAGTATATAAGGAAGGGAACTCATACTTCCTCACATGGGATTCTCTCTTTCTCTTTCCCTCTATTCTGAAACCATTATGGTTTCTATTAAGATACACACATTATTATATAGGACCAAGCAAGAAGCCCTTCATCAGGAGAATGTGACCATAGCCACAATAGCCAAAGTTCCATCCATGGAAACTAATAGAGAGAATTGGACCCATAACACAGGAGTTGAAGAACAATGGGATTGACTTCACACACTAGTTCAAGCATGAGAACTATGACGTGAACCGCATCCAGATCCCATGGATTTAGCTGGTACTCTCAGCACACCTCAACTCTCCCACGATGTCTAGTTTAACCTTCATCCCTATCTATGCCTCCCTAAGCATAACCCTAGACAGATAGATTTCCAACTCTGTCCTAGCCTTCATTTTTGGGCTTGATCATCCGTCATTCCCATAATGATTTCATTTCATAGGACTTCCTTTCTGGGCATGTCCTGAGGTGATCTTCCTTTACGAGCTTGATCACCTGTCATTCCCATAATGACTTTATTTAATAGGCCTTCCTTTTCAGTCTTTTTGTGAGGTGGTCTTCCTTTTGGGGCTTGATCACACATCATTCCCATAATGACTTTCCTTCACATGCCTTCTATTCTGGGATTGGCCTAATGTGATCTTCCTTTTTGGGCTTGATTACCTGTCATTTCATTAATGACTTCTTTCATTCCATGCTCTTTAACTCACCTGGGATATTTTATTTAGGGTTCAGGCAAGTTATATCCATAAAATGAGTTATTCAATGTTTTTGTATGGTTCTTAAAAAATTTCTCATGAGCCATGAATGCATTTCTCCATGCGCATACATGTATAGGAGGGTAACACTTGGATTTTCTTATTCATTTTTGAGGTTCATGTGGCAGTGTGACTATATCATGATACTACCCTCATATCTCGAGGTTAGGGTTTGAAACTACACCCTGCGTCTCATGGTTTTGTGATTCCCTTGAATCACCAAGGTTTTACCCAAACTAGACCTAGCTCAATTTAGGGTTTACCTTTATAAGGGAAAAACTATAAAAAAAATTATTTACTTGTTCATCATTTGTACATTAATTGGAGAAGGATGCCTTAATTGTACTTCTTCTCAAAGAACCTAACTTGAGATGAGGAGTGAAGTATCTTTTAGGGTTTCTTAAGCAAGAGGATGAGAAGTTGATGGAATCATAGATGAGAAGACTTAATGGAAACATTACTTTAGGAAAACATTAGGTTATGGACATGCCAGTATCACATTGGCTAAAGGGAGTCCTCATATACCAAGTTAATGGTGCAAAGGGAAATATTGCCCCAGCCCCAGAAACCATGATCCATTTGGGACACCATTACCATCAAGTCTGTCCTTAACAAGTTTCCTTATATTTATATGGATTACTTGAAACTATAAACTATTAAAAATTATTTGACAATATGGGGTTCTAATACCAAATGTAATGACCTCGCTTTCAACGTCCACATTTAAGGAAAGACCTTAATGTTGAGTGTAAATATCTAAATTCCCAAGGATCCAGATTTAGAAAATAAAAATAACAACAAATAATTTCAGTTATTTCAAATATTGTTCACAAACTGTACAATGATATACCTTATGAAACTAATACATATTGAGAAGAAGTATCATCTATCTAATCCTCCTTGGTATAGCTTGCATACCTTCAATATCTTTTTTTGTATACCTCATGTCCTTTATCATGTGTATCATATACCTAGAACGACAAACAAAAACTCAGTCAACATATTTCGTACTATGCACGTGGGGTGAAACCACAATGTGAAACTAAAATATTATCACATATAAAGCATCAAATATTGAAAATAAGAATCAACATATTCCTTACATATTATATCCCTTACTGGATGTATTATATTGGGCTTGATCACTGTTCCTCCAGGGCTCATGTGTATCACCCATTGATATACGCCAGCCTAGGGTCTAGAATATCATTGTTTACTTATTTGTAACTCATACTGGCATTTAGTTGAACAATAATTAAATAAACAACCATCAATATATTTGAATAATCCTCAAGAAACCTTGAAAAGCACCAACAAACTATATCGCAGGTAGTCATAATCATAGCCATGTACCTTTTATATAACCATGTAGGTCTTGCAATATACTTTAAGCATATTATCCAATCAAGAAAGCAAACCATGCAATCATCATATAATCTGCATGTATGTAAATCCTAAAGTGTCACCTTCATATAATTATATTAAACCCTACTTGGGTCCTAATCTAGGGTTTAGGGTTTATATAGGGAACAAGGGTATAAACCCTAGTTCCATAGCATATTACACATTTGGTGAATCTCTAACTATGATATCCATCTTATCCTTTCGTTATGATCACTTAGTTTCAAATGTGTTTATTGACAACATAGAAAAGTATGACCTTTAACCCTAATTCCTAATTATCATCATTATGATCATAATCATGTTATATCATCATTATATCCCATAATATCAGTTTAGATCTCAAAAAATCATACTTAATATTATTAACAACCTTTTCATAAAAAACTAGGGTTTTTGGGGATTAATCACCACTTCACCACATGTTTGCACAACTTTAATAACTGGGATCAAAACTAAGCTTAATTATATTTATTTAGGTTACTCTCATTTTTATGATCAATTTCTATACATAACTTCTCGTGATTAGAGCTACCAATAATTAATTGGATTATTTCTAAGATTACTTCATTTTGGCCAATCAAAAAGTGCCAAGTCAGCAAAAGATGGAAAATTACCTTATTTCCACATGAATTGGGCTTGGACAATACACCACATCCACTTCAACATGTGGCTCAATCAGTTTGCAACCTATGTTTGAGATTACATGGACTCTTTTTCCCATGTGCCTATGAGTTTGGGACCTCACCTACATGGGGTATGTGGGTACTTCTCTCCTACCTCGTATTCTACCTTCACTTTCCTCTCGCTTGTAAACCCAATCCTTAGGTGGTCAATCTGGATGTTGAACTCAGACTCTTGGGTGCTTGAGGGTCAACCACTGACGCCACATCCCTTGATGAGCTTCCCTGAATCCAATGGTAGACTCATCTATGACTGGGAAGGACAGAACCAAAGGGAGAGAGGACATGTTCTTCAGTGACAAACATGGGTTTTACAAAGACTGTAGGTGTGGATAGCGGGGGGTTAGTCTCATCTCATCTTGACCTACAAGGACTTTAACTCTCTTCTACGAGGGTGTTCCCTCTTTAAGACCAAAAAATTAGACCCTTATATAGAAGGAGATTAGGGAGGGGTTCCGTCCTTCCATGGAATCTGACTCTATCCAGAAATTGGAAATTCCTATTCTTGATCAAAGGTAGGGCCATCCTGGGATATTTAGGTTCGGTTTCCTCTCCCACAACCAATGGGAAAGCTTTATATCTCGATTGTGAAGAGAGTCAGCGGAGGCCAATTTTACTATAGCTGAGATTGCCTATTTGGGATAGGGGTAGAAGATAACTATTGGTCCATCAATTTTGGATCTAAAGTTCACAGAGGGAATGATACATTCATGGGTGTTTATAAACCAGAGATAATGTCTGGTTATTCAGTCAGCTTTTCAACTATGAAAACATGTGTACAAATTGCAACTAAAACCCTCTTTCTTCTCAGATTTCTCTAGGCTACTAGGAACACCATGTTGATCTCAAATTTGGAGAAAAACTAACTAATGTCTTTTACGACCTTCATCTAATTTTTGAGGTTTATCGACATAATTTTTCTGAATGAAACTTGCTCTTTTAGCATATCCTTAAATTAATTGTTCATACTACATAGAAAGTCCTTTTTCTCTCAAATTCTATAATTCCCTTCTTTTAATTGTTCTTTCCAAGTATGTCAAGGGTCGGACCAAGATAACACTATTTGACACCTGAAAATTTCCTTAACAAATAATTACTCTTATAGTTATCTAAAACATTCAATATCTTATTTTCTTTTGGAAACTTGCATATTATCTCATATTTTAGTTTTCTAATAATTAACAATATAAAAATCCTTTATTTATGCATGAAATCTCTTATTTCCTTAACTTGTGCCACAACGACCTATTTGCATAGAAAATAGTATCATGGGCCTTTAAATGGGCCATGGGTTGCACCCATGCCACAAAGGTGACTTTATTATTCCCTTAATAATTCAATCAGTGAACTTACTTATCGATTCATGCTTTATATTTATATAATTCAATTTCACCAAAATTGAGGATATTAAGTTCACCCCTCCTAAAAAGGCATTTTGTCCTCAAAATTCAAACCTAGTAAGGTTAAGATGAATCATAATTTTTCTTAGTTTCATAAGATAGGGTTACCAACCCTATTTACATATCTTTCACATCTTTTATTAATATTAAAATTTTCTCATTTTATGATTAAGATTTGTACCCAAATTCTATTCAAGCTATCCACATCCTAAACATTACATGATATCACCTCTTGGTGACTACAATTTCATTTGTGATTCAATTTCACTTGGTGATAACCCTTTTTCACCTAAGTTTCAATCTATTATTTATTCATATTTATAAAGGTGGGGTAACACCTCAAACTCTTGATTATGCCATTAACCTCGACTTAGGATTTTTCATTCTCATAGTCAATTTGAGGATAACATATGTATAACCAATCTCTCTCCCTCAAAGTAAGGTGAGATAAGCACTTGACTACTGCTCAAATATGAAGTTCATCCCATTCCAAGAGCAGAGATGGTTTACCCATAAATTATCTCAAAATTTCACATTTTAGGCAGAATCACTATCAACAAGGACTCTAAACCATAATTACTTTTTAATTCCAAAATATTCTTATATTCCATGAAGTCAACTGCCTTTCTCACTCTTGAGTTTGTACATAATTCTCTTAGTATTTCATTACTACATGACTTCTTATTTCTTTTATATTTACACATGTTGTTTCATTGGCCTTAGTCATTTCCTCAAGGTTTATTGGGGTATCAGTACCTTTGGAGTGATCTCATCCTTATTCATTTATGGAGTTCCTCTCACATTCACCCGTTGGGCCTTATGAACTCATGAAGTTGGTCAATCCCCTGACTCATGGGCCTCAGGAAAACATGGTTGGCTTCTCCTCGACCCTATGGTCTTATGCATTCAGGGAACAATCACTTCCTAATCTCATCGGCCTTATGTACCTTTAACACTCCCTACTTGACCTTAGAATTTATGTATAGCTCTACCCCTTCCTATGGTTTATATCAAATCCTTAATTTTCCAAGCTTTAGGTATAATTAAATGTTACCTGGATTCTCCATCTGTCTTCTAAACTCACCCATTTAGGGAAGCTCCTAACCTAGGGTGTCTCTTTGACTCAATAGAGGAGGTTATTAGGCTCTCTTAACCACAACCCTACCCTACAAGTTTAGGGTTTAGCCTCCCCATGGGTCCTTTTCCCACTCTTCGGTTGATTCACCCTAGGCCGGGACACTCATCCTAAAAGTTGAATTGATGTTTTCATATTTTCAACACATGCATTTTATTTTTAACTTCCAGACCCTTATCCTTATTCTCTCACAGTGAGCCCTCTCTTTAGGGTTTGGTCTACAGTGGACGTTTGTAACCTTCCCTCACTCGTTCTTGGTTTTGTTAATAGGACATCCTTTCTGGGTTTGTCCTGTGGTTCTCTTCCTTTCTGAGCTTCATCACCCATGTTTCCCATAATGGCTTTATTTTTAAGGCGTTACTTTCCATTCTTGGACTGATGTGATCCTCCGAGATTGCAATCTTGGTAGAGGAAATCATGGAAGTCAAGCTGACTTTGGTGTTAGGGAATGGCACGAGGTTAGTGTAGTTCCACATGATAGTGGCATAAACTTTGTGAACTACTTTTGTGCTAGATAGGGAATTAGTGCATCACAAACACTCTAGATGTAGAGCACTAAGATGGTGAGCTTTAAAAGCCTCAACAACCTCTTGCATCACTCCACTAGATGGAAATTTTTTTTTAAGTAAGGCACAAAATTGAAAAGGAGTTATAGGAAGAAGTTCCTTATACCTATTCATGATTTGGACAGAGATTAAAGAGGTACCATCAAAAGAGATGTGCTTAGAATCAGTGAAGAAGGATGGAACTCCAACTGGTCCTCTACATTTATTTTGGTTGGAGGCCATGGAGGTCAAATGGAGAAGAAAAGATCACCAATGAAGGAGATAACACAAGATGTAGGTTGCTTAACCATCTAGGATTAGGCTGGGAGAAGTTAGGATGGATGATCTAAGCCTAAGAAGGGTATAAGAAAGGTCGGGTTAGCCATAGGGTTGGATTATGAACACAAGGGAGCGGCTAACGATCGAATTAATCTTGTTGAGAGGGAGAAAAATCTTCTAGCAAAATATATATTTTACACCCAACAATGTTGTTGACCGAGTTTAGGTTTTGGGAACTCGTTCAACACTGTGATTTAGTTTTTCCCTCAGCCTGAAATCAGTCTAGTTTCTCCTAGGTTAAACTGGGCTGATCGGTCTAACCGTTTAAAAGATAAGAAGTTCAATTCTAGGTCACTGGAGTGCTATATAATTTGTTTTCTAGCCTATCATATGTTGTAAATATATTGAGGCAAATTTTACTCATCATTGGATACTCTATGGTAAAAAGCATTTATAAAAATACCAAAAGAAAAGAAAAATAAGGTAGAAAAAAGGAAAATATAGCACTTTCAAGTACGAGATGACCAATCTATGACAAAAAACATATAGGTGTAAGAACATCTATCTAGAAGGAACATGAATATCATTAAGAGTAGTAATAAGTAATTTTGATCTAATAAAAGTGAATTCCTCTCTAGCTAAAGGTTTTGTGAATATGTCCACCATTGGATGTTTACCCTTTCTTGTTTCTTATGCTTAATGTTATAAGAGAAATTTTTTGTTATACATGTTTTTCATATTCCTTCTAATCACATATGATGTTACACTTATATGTTATAGATGCTTAACCTATTAACTTGTGTAATAAGTTTAAATTATTCATTAGTTGAATCTACGAATCCTATTTAATGATGATATATCACATTGTATCAATAATTGTTGGTCGAAAGTTATCTTTCTCATTCGGACGTTGGTCTCACATTTTTTATTACCACATCCGTTTAGGTGGTCATCAGTGGTGTGGGAAGGATCATTCTATTAAGGAAGATCAGCTTGGAGAACAGTAGATGTAGGAGGTTGGATAGTTGCTATATGTGCAGTAGAGTGCTAGTGTCGTCCATGTACTCTGATGTCCTGGAAGGGATGTGTTTTATAGATGATCTATATATTGATACATGGTTTTTTGCATTTATCCTATGGTGGTATAATTCTTGTATATGTGGAACAATATCTTTTGTAGGTTTGTGGTAGATGGCCACTAAACAATTTTAAATACCTGATATGGTATGTGATATGATATATGTTTATGGACTTTGTTGTAATATGTTTTTGCACTTGAGCGTAATATGAAATAAGTTTTAATTTACCTATTTTTATGGTAACGAGGATGATTAGATATTGATCATATCCTTTTTTTAGATTAATCTCGTTTATTGTGGTGGTGGGTTGTGACAAGTGGCACCATTTACATCTATACTATGTTAAATATACAACTAATGTTCAAATTGGGTATTAGACATGTTATGTGCTCAACTCTTCCCTACTAATATCTTGTTCCACCCACCTAATAGATTAACTTACTTAACCAATAATGCAGGAATGAAGTGGTACCTACACCAAACACTCACCAAGGAAATCCCATCAAGGTTTGATAAAATGTCAACAAATTCAAAAAAGTTTAGTGGAAGAGGACAAAGTTTAAAATGTCCCATATGGGCTCAACCCAAAACAAGCATGATCTATTTCAAAAAATAGGTTTGATCAACACATTAATGATGCTTACTACAAGTAAATTATCATAGTTCAATAGCATAGCTCACGTAAACTAAGCATTGCATCAAACTATTTCTCATATGATTACTAAGCAGACTTAGCTTAGAATATTATATCAAACTAGCATATCTTTCTTATTAGAACATGATAATAAGGAATAGTGTCCACAACAAGATAACACAAAAGGAAACATGCATAAAACACAAGTAGTACAATGTCCCTCAAACCAAACTAGGAGTAAGTGTGTTGGGATTCAAACTAAATAACACAACCTCACCACATATGTTAGGAAGTCTCCTTACCAATCACACATATATGTTGTGCAAGTAATACACCTAAACACATTGGAAAATATATTCTATGTATTATTTCTTTGTCAATGATTAGGTAAGTCCACCCATAAGTAAAACATAGCGAGGAGAAGTTTAATACATTTTTACATAGATTAGTGAGTATTATTAATATGTCATAGTAATGGATATGTGTTGAAAAATATTAAATATATATCTGAGGAATAACAACACTAAAAACACATAATGCTTGCCTCTAGTCTTCATATCATCTCATAGGCATCTTTCCTAAAACCATTTTATTTAGTTAAATATCACACCTCTTCATCTAATCACATTACTAAAAATTCGGAATTTCATACTTAATTCAAGAATATTATGTGATAATAAAAGTAGAATAATTAAAGGAGTATGATGACCTTGGTTGATGGATGTAAGTCCTAAATCTATTTTAGGTCCACAATTTAAGTAAATAATAAAATGTTGAGAGAAATATTAATATGAGGCTTCAATTGGTATTATGATGGTTGAAGCCGAATTTAGTAATCAAGAAGATAACAAATCCTTCTGGACCATTTTAAGGGCCAAGGATGAGCCATGGGCCCTAGAACTCAATACAAGCTCATGTGGGACAATTAGGGCTTACAAAGGGCTCCATGGGATACAAATATGGGAAATAAGTATCTTGTGCATATGATTAATACTCATGATGGCTGGTTGTGTCTCTCTCTCTCTAGGGTTTAGCTCTCGCCTCTCTCTAGTTTCCCGGCGGCTTTCGCTGGGGGGAGGGAGCACCCTCCTTTGCACTTTCCTCCCCCTAGCCCTCAATGGCCTGTCCTGACCTTTTGTAGGCTGTAGCGATTCTCAGAGAAAGAGGCCAAAGCGAGCGTCATCTGTCCTCTCCGCCAGGGCTCACCCACTCGGCATCAAGGAATGAAGAGAAGTTGATGCTATGCGCAATTCAAGGATGGTTTGAGAGGTGGCTATTTGATGCAGGTTGACTCTTCTCCGTTCAAGCGTGATGGAAGGATTAGAGCCACTTCCATTGTCTCTTCCTCGCACGACACTACTCCTTTGATGATGACGGATTTTGGGCTTCTTGCCTGTCTTCCTCCGCATCCATTTCTTTCTGCTCTGAGATGCATCTGGGTTTACCCAGGGAGTCGACGACCCACTGAAGTGGCTGGATCTGTCGATGATCTGGGCGATGGGTGGAATACCTTTCGCCTGCATCTACTCCTGCTTTGGGTGAGTTACTTGGTGACCGCGGTGATCAAGACCTTCACTGGACGGCCTAGGTTTACACCCTTCCTGCCCTGGTGGCGGCGTTCCCCTACTGATCAGTGGCTTTGGGTCACTCTATAGGGGGTCTCTAGTTTACGGGTTGAGGCGACCTCAAAGTGTTCGATGAGGTGACCACGGGCAGGCTGTTGTCTGCCTTGTGTGGAGTTGGGCCTGGGGGGGCAGATTGTATCCTTGTCTCTTCCCTTCTTTGGTCCCTCCTACTGAACACCTTCAAGGTGTTTGTAGTTTTGCTGTCAGTTGTTCAAATCCTCTGCTTGAACATCTAAATGTCAGCTAGGAATCGTTTGGTTTGATCCAAGTCCACCCGACCTTCCATCGGAGTAGGGAATCCATCCTTGAGATAGATTGCGATCTGGTTGTGTCACAATATTTGGTGTCTACTGGTTGATGAAGAGGGCTAGGAACCTGCCGGTTCCTCACATTTTATGAGATGTTTCAAATGCCAGTGCTGGGATAGGTGGTTGCTTTCTCGCCAAGGACATCATCTAATGGACGACTTATGGAAGGGTGCATCTTGTTTTGTAGTCTACAGCTTGGAAGCATTTCATCTTGTGAAAGAACACAGATTCTCTCGGCTTCTTTTAGATACTGGCTTCTTCTTCTTGACTTGATCAGATCCCAGAGTTCCCGGATGACACAATTTGAAGGTGGTGTTAATGCTAGTGTTGTGCTGGTTGTCTTCTGGGGTCTGTTTTGCATCTAGTAGTCTGAGTCTGTATCTTCTTAGAGCTTTGGTGTCTTGTTTTCTTTTTTTGGGGTCCTAGGACTCTTCTTAGTTTTCAGATGTTTTATCCCTGATAGTTTAGGGGCGCGATTGCCGTACCTAAAGTTTTGGTTTTAATAGTAACAAAAAATTTTACTGACAAAAAAAAATATACTCATGATAATTTTAGTATACATATAATACATATATTAGATTGTAGAAGAAAATCCAAAATATTCTATGATATTTTGTGAGCTAGGTAATCAATTATGTAATTATCTATTGATCATCTAAAATGTAAGTTTGGAATGGTAATTCGATTAGTCAAATCTAATCCATTTTTATAAGAAAGGATAATGGCAATAACAAGATAATATCCAAATTTTGGGATTATATAGATTTTGCATGTGATCTACATATTTATTTATTGAGAATAAAAAGGGAGAGCCAGACTCCAACCAGACTCTGAATTAGGGTGTTTTACTGGCAAGGGAGCTATCTTACTAACCTAATAAACCAGATAGATGCATAATGCCACCCCCAATCCCACTTTGTCTCTACCTGACACCTATGTGAATGTTGTCCCAATGACTTCAGAAGATTGCAAGCCAATGTAATAAACCATGATTTTATCATTCTCAGAAAGAATGGAAGACATCCCAATTTCAAATGAAATAGTTACTTTCCTAAATTTCCTTTCCTTGAATTTGTTAGTCCAACACCTATACAGTGATACGAATAGCATCGGAATACGAGTCTAAGGTAGATTGACACATCAATTTCCTTTTCTTCTTTGCTTTACACACCTCCCCCAACAGTGTTTGCCCCGGCATGATGCAAACCATAAAGAGATTGTTGTTCATAGCTTTCTAGAGCAATATTTACTTGAAATGAAGTCATCAACAACAAGACTCAAAGAGCTCCTAAGATTCATAAGGCCATTGGGCTTCTATAAACTATTCACCAAACTCCACCTATGTTGCTTGTAACACCCCAATCATGTACCGAACCATTCCAGACCTTGGTAAGATGCCAATAAACTTTTTCAAACATCCTACAAGCCACACCAACCAACTACAGGTAATTGTTGAGAGATAATTTAACTTTAAACATAGTAGTGCATAGAACTCCTTAGTTGTATGCTCCCTCACAACCACTCCTATGAGGCGTGGTCATGCACCACCAACTTGAGGACCCAGCTAGCTCTGCTAAGTACGAGGAGGTTGAGGAAAACAAAATATGTCTTTTGATCTAATTTCTGGGAGTGGGAGGCTAAGATCAACAACCAAGTTGACCACCCCATGACTTTCAAAACAAGTAGGTCAAGGAGCACATGTAAGAAGAAGGTCCCTGGGGGTGGAATGGCCAATCTGTCGCTCACCAAGTGATAATTACAAAGTCACAATGGTTGGGCGGTGGTCTCTCTTGACTCGTCTTCCAATAATTCACCCTCGTTGCATTATCTATTTCATACTACTAACATGGCATAACTAGATTGGAAATAATATGATCATTTTGTGAGAAATGTTGTTAATTATTTGTAGCTTGGATACTAATGTTGTTATATGCCAAAATCATCAGAATATGCATCAAATGAAATAAAATATAGTCAATGTTTGATTCTAATCCTAGTTCCAAAAGTATAGGTAATGCATAAATTTTATGTGATTATCATATGTAAATCCTTGATTGTATAACTAGGATTTTGAATGTTTAATACATTTATTTCTCAATAATTTGTAATATTGTTGAATATACTAGCATCCTAGGATAATGATGATGATAATGATGTAAATTAGGGTTTCCAAAAGTCAATAATCATGTAAATGTGGAACTAAGGTTTTAAAACAAATATTTATAACTTGTTATGGTACTATGCCACATAAATTGATCAAGGCATTCATAATAACATGATATGACTTAGGGTTACACCTCATGGTTAATTAGGGTTTCTCACCCTTGGATATATTGATATGATGGATTTGGTGTCAGATACCCTTATTCCTAACACAAACCCATGATGACCCTAAAAGCTATTTTAGGACCTAAATTAATCATGATTAGTATGTTGTGAATGTATGACGACACTTTAGGGTTATATAAACCTAGATATTCAATGTTGATTTTCTTGGATGTGATATGATTGTTTCATTATATTCTTAAAGTACTTGAAGTATTATGCATGGATTATGCAAGAGGAGGTACATGGTTATTTAATGATACTCATCATATCAAGTTCATTGGATTTTTGTATGATTTCAGAAGTTTTGATTTGATAAATAAAACTAATTGTATGTTAAATTAATTCTAGTTCAATTATAATGCCAATATGAATATGAGATAAATAAACTATGATAATATGAACTCTAGGTTAGACCTACTAAGGGGTGATTCACCTAAGTCCAATGATGGATCAAGAAATTTGATTACACCACAAGGTCACATGACAAATAGGGGTTGGATTATCAAATTAAAAATTGAATTTCATATATTTGATTATCGAACAATATATGTTGTTATTAGATATGCACACTTATGTATGCACCCACTTACATAGTATAGAAATATACTGATCTCTATAGTTTGTAACTGATTTAAATATATATTTGAAGAGATGGAGATTCAATAAACATTGAAGATTGCAAAGTTAAGATACAAGGAGGATTATCTAGTTAGATACCTTAGTACATTTTACCATGTATATGTTAGTGTCCTATGAAAACACCTTAGCGAAGTATTGTTTAAACATTTATATCCAATTCAAGTATAATTATTGGAAATTGTTTACTACTATTTATGGAAACTATGTGTCTGCCTAAATTTGGGGATACTAAAAAGTTGGAATCATTACATTTGGTAGCAGAACCCAGATTGATAAAGAATTTCTCAGTCATATCCTACTGTTTTAAATCTCGATGGTGCCCTTTCATTTTGACTTATAATATAACATTTCTCAATCATATCATACTATTATTAATGGAATATAAGTTTTAAGTACAACCCTTCTAACACTACATGGATTTGGGGATGCTTTAGATTTGTTCTGTTTTCATTACAAAGGTGAAACACACCACTCTGTATAAATCTACCAATATTCCCAACTCGAGAGTTGATGGATCGTTTACACTAGTGGAGATAGCAGCATGTGTACAATGCACTTGCAATATGCCCTATAGAACTGTGCAGATGGCTTGCACAGATATAGAGAGAGGGGTTCTATCATACAATATATGTTGTTTTCTAATAGACATGCTAATGAAAGAGAAATAAAAGGAGAGATATACAAAATATAATTAGTCTATAAGTAATTGTTATATATATTTTATATACTTGTATATGATGTAATGTAACTTGATTTTTATGTACTATAGGTTTTTGATATTTAATTATGAGAAATATGGATATCTTAAACTTTTTGATTCTATTAACTATCAACATAAAGTGTTGGTTGTTTCTTATCTTCACCACCAACATGAATTATTTAAAGTTTTTGATTGTTTTTGCTAATGATGTTAATTTCTTGGGTGTTTTTTTGTATTGTATTGTTATTTTTGTATATTTTTAGTTATTTTGTTGTGTATTACATTATCTTACTATCTTCTAGTTCAAGTAATCATATGTTGGTATTTATTTTCTCTTTATTTACTATAACTATGATTTCAACTATCGTGTATGTTGTCTTCTCAACTTATGTGTATAGTATCCGTGAGATACTTAATTCTAACCAAATATCTTTATTTTCCCCTTGGTTTTTCACCTTTTAGTTTTGAACTTTTTTTCACTTAGATTGTATTAAAATGTTAGCAATCTAGAATTATAATGTTTTAAACAATAAACCACTTTTTTGATATTTTATTGCTGGTTGGGATAATATATGAAGTACATGATAATAAAACAATTTTACCACGTTAATAGGTTTAGAATTTAAATATGTTATTTAGAATTTTTATATGGTTGGGTATGAGGTAGAAAAAGTCAAAAATAAAATTTGATCATATCAAGAATAAAGGAATTAATAAATATATTAATAAATTACTTAACTACTAAGTCATGATTTTATTAACTTAAGAAGGTGAAAACTTAAAACTAGTAGAAAATTTGAATTCCTCACCCCTTAATTAGCTAATCTACCGAATTTCAACTAAATTGATTAAAGAATACCCACTCAATCTAACATGGGAAGAAATATGTATATGAAATTTATAAATTTATAAGTTTCTACTCATTCAATGATATGTTTTGTTGTCATCTTAGTTTCCTCCCATTTTGGTTATCTAATTATGATCTAGATCACTAGATACATATCATACAATAAGCGAGTTGTCTCATACACTGGGAAGGTGACAATTGATAACATCCAATTTTGTGGATAGTACATTCCTGAACTTACCTCTTATTCCCTCTCATCAAGAAAATTTATACTCACTTCCATTTTATTTTCACATAAATACTTCATCTATGTCTACTCAAAGATAAGGAAGATATTTCATGCAAATAACTGGGGGAGTAGGACCTCCATTAGTTCTCACAACTGGTGGACACCTTGGAGTGATCTGTAGCACGACCATCAGTTCTCACAACTGGTGGGTGCCATGGACGGTCTGTGCAACCATCATTTGATACTCAATGGTAAACTTTTGCAAACATCATATGTCACCATCATTCATCAGATGATAGCCACATAGACTCATCAGGTGATGGTCACGCAGACGCGTCAGGTGATGGTCACGCAAGGCTTGACAGTCGATGGTCATTCGGGGAAACACCCAATGGCACAACTGTAGAAAGTTGAATACTCAACTAATGTCTACCCTAGAATCATCAACTGAAGGCATGACAGAAGGATACTACTCAATGATCCGAAATTCGATGGAAGCACTAGTCTAAGGTTGGACTCGAAACCATTAAGCACATGCCCCAAGACAGGTACCTAAAGAACTTGTGGTGCATGTAAAGGGCTCCCAAACGCATCTAAGGCATTGGACCGAGGACTATAAATAGGAGACCCCCATGATAGTAGCAGGGGTGACACATACATAGGATGCCAAAGTGTTGTTGGAGATAAAGCTAGCCTTCGATCACTACCACCACCATCAATTGGTAAACAAGAACGACTGATTTCCAATGAAGTTTGTTGCCGCTTTGTCCTGACCCCGACCAGTCAAAATTACTTCCCCGATAGAAGGAGGATGGGGAGGGGTATTCATTGCTTCCACATTGATCTATGGAAGGAGATCCTAACCATAATTTATGGACATATCATGGTCATAGTCAGTGTACCTCCTAGCTTTCCCAGCTCTAATCACTCTTCCTCCCTTCGTTCTTCCGTACCTTTTCTCCAGTAGTACTTTATGTCCAAGAATTCTTGTAAATCCTTTATGCTACTCATGTACATGAATGGCTAATCACATAGCTTGGGTTGGGAGTATCCACAAAGGCTATCCCAACATGTATATACTAGAATCAAATTGAATATATATATATATATATATATATATATATATATATATATATATATATATATGCTCTTACCAAATATTATCTCCATACTATAATTCTTAATTCTTTACTTGTATGATTAGCTACCATCTTGTGATGTTTGTATGTTAGTTCCTCAAAAGAGTAGTACTAATGTTATCCAAGTATTATGGAGTTTCACCAATGCATGAGAATGGTGGACTACTTAAGCTAATGATCATAGGATTATCTTTGTAGTTGTTTGTATCATCTCAAGTGAGAGACAACCTTATAATCTAAATAATCATGAGACAAGAGGAATAAACATATATGATCATTGCTTGTAATCTTTCTAAAGGTATACTATGGGTCTGAGTATTTCATTTTGGTGAGAAGATTTTAGACAGTGAGACCCAACGCAAGTTCCCATCCATATTTATTATGATGCTCTTTGTTTGTCCTTGTTCTCTTATTTTTATTCCTTGGTTTGTTTTTCTTTTCTTGTTTTCTTTGTTGATTGAAGTGACATCGTTCCATAAGGAACGCCCAATTTAATCTACCCTCTAGGTTGGTGTTTCCGAACCAAGGTGTTACATTGTTAGCACTTACCATACCTTGTCCCTATGGTTTAACCCTGATTTACTACATCGGACCCCGTATAATAGTTGTGGGGGCCTGAGTGTCTCGTTATAAATTTAAGTGTCTAGCTATTCTAGATGTACTCCTTTTTGGATGTGTGATTTAGGTCAGTCTTATTTTTGACGTTGTTTCCAAGGACAAGGAAAAGGATGTCATTAAGAACCCAAATCTACTCACTATACACATGTGCCTCAAGTTTAGTAATAAACTTGACAACACTACTTTAAAATCCACTATATCTAATGGCCTTGAATACTTCATTTCACACATCCAGTTTCCTAACTTGACTATGTGAACAGTTTAGGTAGCTTGGAGAGCAGCAGATAGTGAACACAATCATCCACTCACATCATCATGCCACCGCATAGGGAAGGACATGTTGGAAGTGATCAAAATTTGAGGGTTGAGAAAGCTTAACCTCCTCCAGAGACTGAATCTGAATGTGAGGAGGGAAACTCTCATGAAGCAAAACTTGAAAACATATCTCATGAAATACCCATACCACCCCATGATGAGGAGCATGAGGAACGACATCGCAATAAAGGTTGTCATGCCCAATCAAGAAGGAATATGAGGAAAAACTTTGAGAACGAAGATAATAACAACAACAACAAAGATGATGATGATGATGACGGAGGCCCTTCTCTCCATGAGATGTCCATTACCAGGACCAATGAGCCAAGGTGACCCATTGTCATCCCAAGGTTTGATGCATCAAACTTTGAATTGAAACCCTTAGTTATTGACAAGATTCAAAACAAATCTTTTGGAGGAGATTCCATCGATGAGAACCCTTACTATCATCTAAATGCCTACAAAAACATCTACAAAACGTTAATATGAGGAAGGTACCACAAGCGGTAATATACAACAAGGGGTTTAACTTCTCTTTTAGAGACAATGCCTTGTCATGGTACCTTACTTTACCTGACAAGAAGATTAATGGATGAGCACCCTTGGATGACACTTTTGTCACCAAGTTCTACCTGGTGGAGAAGACCCTCAGAAATGGGAATACGATAAATGGATTCATGCAGAAGCCTGGAAAAAATCTATACAAAATTGGGAACCTTTTCAAGAATATCTAAGAGATTTTCCTCACCACAACTATGACAAAGGATTTTTGGTTATGACTTTCTACAACAATCGTACACCTACTGGTGAACTTCACTAAGTGCAGTAGCAGGAAGTGATTTCCTGGGCAAGAATCTGAAGAAGACAATGGTAACAATACACAATATGACCACAATTTAGGCATGACTAGAGTATGAAAAAGGACATGAACAAAAAAAACCAGGAGATACATCCTAAGAATCAAAGGCTCTAGAAACTATAAGTGCCCAAATCTAGAAATTAGCCACAGATGTCAAGCAACTAAAGGACTCTAAAAAAAGGGTCTTAAACATGTAGAGAGAGTCATGAAATGTGTTGCATGTGGTGGAGGAGGCCATGGAGTCAACAACAACATCTATACTTAGTCAGAGGAAGAAAAAAATGAGGAAGATACTGAGAACATTTCTCATGTTACTTTAAGAGACTAGATTACCGTCGTTTCAATTATGGAAACAAATATCTTGCCAAAAATTCTCACCAGCTAAACGGTTCATCTAAAATGTGACCAGGATTCAAAAGAGGTGAGGAGAAAGTAGTGTTCAGTAGAACTACAAATTACCAACAAAATAGAAACAACTATCAAGGCCAAGGATAGGGTCCAAGTCAAAATATAATTTCAAATAGACAAAGTCATGATCAAGGTCATATTAAGAGTAGCAACCAACTTGACATAATTTTTGAACTATTTGAGTTTGCAAAGAGGCAAGCAAGAGTGAATGAGAAATTGTAATAGAGTGATATTACCAACCAATGTTTTAAGTGCATTGCAAACTCAAATGGTTGATATGTAGACATACCAAAAAAAAATTGTTCAACAACTAGCAAAATTGTCTAAACTAATCAAGAATCCTCAAGGAAAGATTATATCTAATGTTGAGACTGCTAAGATGGCCAATATTTGTTTGGAAAGATTCTATAAAACTAGCAAGATAAGGTTAATAGAGAAGGTAAGGTTGATACTAAGTTGCAACCTAAACCAATCATAATAGAGGAAGTGGCTAGTGAGGAAGAGCCTTCTAAGAAGGATAAGGATAAAGAAACGGGGACAGGAAAGAATGTTAAAAAAGTAGAGAATCATGAACCCACTAATGAAAGCATTCGCCAAAAGAGATTCATACTCCCCAAGGGTTCCTTTCCCTTATGAGCTGATCAAAGCCCATCTAAAGAAAAGATATGAGAAGTTCATGGAAGTTGTGAAGAAGTTGAACCTAGATGTTCCATTTTTGGATGTTATTGAAGAAATGTCCACCTATACTAAATTCTTCAAGGATATAATTATGGAAATAAGGAGGGGAGACCATGTCGATATAGTGAAACTAGCTAAGTTTTTCAAGTGTCGTTGTTCAAGATAAGATTCCAACAAAAAAGAAGGCTTCAGGGGCGTTCACAATCCCCTTCAACATCGAAGATAATGAGGTAAGGTAAGGACTTGCAGAACTTGGAACAAGTATTAGCATCATGCCCATCACTCTACTTAGAGGCTTGGACTCACTAACATGGTAAAAACTAGAATGACAATTCAGTTGGCAGATCATACTTTCACAAAGCTAGTAGGAGTCATGGAAGATGTCCTAATCCAAGTAGGATGATTCTTCATTCCATGTGACAGTGTTACAATTGGCACTATAGAGGACCCAAAATGCCCAATGACTTTTGGGAGACCTTTCCTCTCCATTAGGAGAGCTCTAATTGACGTAGAAGCATGAATCATCACTCTTTGGTTAGGGAATGATCACATGGACTTTCAGTTTGAAGATGCATTGAGGAGAAACTCTCTATTCGAGTCAGTCTACTTCATGGATACCTACAACCAGTTTTGCAAGAAATTACAAGAGGATAATGCCATTGTCGATCCCCTTATGCGAGCTCTTAACAACCCCAATCCCAGCATTGAAGATCCAAAAGTGGTAGAGATTCTTGATTACCTGAATCAGCCAAAGGAGGAGTACATAGTGAAGAGGAGGAAACAATAGAAAATGTGAAGTACACCTCACAAGAACAGACACATGAAGAAAAGGTAGCACCCAAGCCCAAGCCGAGATTGAAGCAACTTCCCTAAGGAATGAAGTACACATTTTTAGATGATGAGGAAAGAAATCCCATGATAATAAATTCCACCCTAAGAGAAACTGATAAATGAGCTTAGGAAACACACGAAAGCAATATGATACTCAATGGAAGAAATTAAGGGTTGAGTACATCTCTTTGCATGCACATGATAAACTTGGAAGAAACAACCATGACCTTCACTCATCCACAGTGGAGGTTAAATCAAATGCTCAAGGAGGTTGTGAAGAAGGAGATAATAAAGCTGCATGACGCATGAATCATATACCCTATGAGCGATAGGGAGTGGGTGAGCCCAATCCACGTTATTCTAAAGAGAGGAGGAATGGAAGTCGTTAAGGGAGAAAACTGGGATGAGGTGGAAACTCAAATTGTCACAGGTTGGCACATGTGTATATACTATAAAAAACTAAATGCTGCCACCAAGAAGGATCATTTCCCCTTACCTTTCACTGACCACATGTTGGAACATCTAGCTCACCGTGCATACTTTTATTTTTTGTATGGATACTCAGGATTCTATCAAGTCCCCACTCACCCAGATGATCAAGAAAAGATGACTTCAACGTGTGCGTATGTCACCTATTCTTTCAGAAGGATGCCATTTGGACTCTGCAACACACCAGCAACATTTTAAAGGTGCATGGTCTCCATCTTCTCAAACTTCCTAGAGGACATCATGGAGGTCTTCATATATGATTTCTCTATCTATGGAGATAATTTTAATAGTTATCTGAAGAACTTGTCTAGAGTGTTGAAATGATGCAAAGAGAAGCAACTAGTCCTAAACTAGGAGAAATGTCATTTTATGGTCAAAGAAGGGATAGTATTGGGACATATAGTTATAAGAAGGAAATTGAAGTAGACATGAGAAAAGTGGAGGACATATACAAGCTTGCACCTCCTAGGTCTTTGACATGGGGTGGGATACTATAGAAGATTCATAAAAGAATTGTCCAAGATAGGATAGCCTCTATCTAGCCTACTCCTGAAGGATGCAATTTTTGAATTCTCGGATGATTCTCACAAGGCTTTTAAAACCCTAAGAAAGTCCCTCACCATAGAACCTATACTAGAAAGTCCAAACTAGGACCTACTAATCTAAATAATGTGTGATGCCAACAATTTTGCAATTGGGGTTGTGTTGGGATAAAAGAAAGACAAGAGGCATCATGTGATCTACTATGACATCAAGACACAAGAAGAAGCTCAACTAAAGTACACAATAATGGAAAATGAGTTGGTAGTGATAGTCGTTGCCATTGACAAGATCAAATTTTATCTAGTTGGGTCAAAAAATTAAGGTATACACGAGCCATGGAGGAATAAAGTATTTCATGCAAAAGAGAGACACAAAGCCTAGGCTATTGTGGTGGGCCCTATTACTTGAATAATTTAATAAAAAAATAATATATAAGAAGGGAATGAAAATGTAGTATAAGACCATCTATGAAGGTTTTTGGTAGACAATGACAACCACCCACTAGTCAATGATAACTACCTTGGTGAGGCACTTATGATGGCCCAGGTTGTGGAACTCATTGTACCGTGGTTTGTTGGCACATGAAATTACCTGGCTTGCCGCCATTTCCACCCAAGACCACATACAATGAAAAGAAGAAGTTATCCTCAGATTTGAAGAATGATTACTGGGATGAACCCCTCTTATTTAAGAAATGTGTTGATAATTTATATTGATGTTGCATACCATAGGAGGAAGTTCCACAAATTCTTAATGAATGCCACCCCTCACCTTATCAGAGGACATCTGGGAGGAGACATGAGTGTAGAAAAAAAATCCTACAATCTAGTTTTTACTATTCAACTCTCTTCAAGGATGCCCAAGCCTATGTGAAAACTTGTAAAGAGTGCCAACTCATAGGGAACATTTCAAGAAGGAAAGAGATACCAATGTCTGACTGGATAGAGGAGGGATTCTTCGGTATATGCGGAATAGATTACATGGGACCATTTCCTTCTTCTAGAGGTAACCGATATGTTTTTATGGTTGTCAATTATATATCAAAATGGGTGAAAGTGATAGCTACCCCTTCATGTGATGATAAGACTGTGCTAAATGTGTTTGGAAAGATTATATTTTTGAGATTTGGGTTCCTACAAACTATCATCTTCAACGGGGGATCCCACTTCTATGGAAGATAGTTTGCAACCCTGCTCAAAAAGTATGGTGTGATGTACAAGGTCGCCACCCCCTACCACCCTCTGACATCTAGTCAGGTGAAAGTGTCGTAAAGAAAATCTAAGAGAATATGGTCAGACTGACTAAAAAGGATTGGTCAATGAATTTGGATGATGCACTATGGGCATATCACATAGCTTACAAGACCCCAATAGGAACCACTCCGTACTGACTGATATATGGAAAAGTGTGTGATGTACCTGTTGTACTAGAGAATAAAGCATTCTAGTTGATCAAGTTGTTAAACATAGACTGAGAATTAGTAGGAAAGAAAAGGTTTTTCAAGCTACAAGAACCGGAGGACCTTAGGCTTCAGGCATATGAAAATACAAGAATCTACAAACAACAAGCCAAGGTGTGGCCTGATGCCCACCTAAATATAAAATATGCTTATAAGGGGGGACAAAGTTCTCCTCTTTAACTCAAGATTCAGAATCTTCCTAGGGAAGCTCAAATCAAGATGGTCTGGTCCTTTAATTATGACAATGATATATCCCTGGGGGATGATTGAGCTCAGTGGTGAAAAAGAGGAATGTTTAAGGTGAATGGATATAGTCTTAAAAGATATTATGAAGATGAAGAATTCATAAAGAGATCTCAACTCTTATTGGAGGAACCCCAGCCTACACTACCAAAAGACATATGAAGTTCCAAGCAAGAAAGTCAAGCTAACTACTATAAATCAACGCTTCTTGGGAGGCAACACAAGATAATGAATCTCATGAAACCATCGGAAGGCAGGAGGGAAATTGTAACAACCCAATTTTCTAGAGTAAATTAACTTTTGAATGTGGATTTTACTAAACAAAATAAGTTAAGGATCTTACTATAAAAATACCATAAAAGAAATTTCTTGGAGGTTAATAAAGTAATAAAAATAAAATAAGGCTCAAAAGATAATTTCCCTTTCTTTTGTGCATTATGTGTTGTAATTAATTCAAATCGATATACATTAGTTTTCCTTCCCTTTTTCTCTCCCCTATTCTTGTAGGTTGTCTAAAGGAAATAAAGGATAAAGATAAAAATGAGCATAATTCGAAATTATGAATATGAATTAGATATTCTAGGCAAGGAATTTCTTGTTTCCTTTTATGTCTTTTAATATAAAGGAAAATAGCATTTGATGTCTTTTTCTCTGTCCTCCAAGAGGTTGCTAAAAAAGCATAAAAGATAGATGAAATAACCTTGGAATAAGTAATATCGAATTTTGACTCATGGGAAGTAGTTTCCTGATTTCCAAAAGTGTTAATGCATCATATTTAAGTTATAAATCTAATAGGGAAACTAGGAACCCAACACGTGCAAAATTATCAATTTGAGGCGTTTAAGTTGAAAACCTTTGTTCTAGATTCTTCCTCAGCATAGGCTTAGTGAAGAGAAAGGTATACATGAAATTTGGTCAACCAATAGTGAAGAAATGCATTAATATGAAGAAAATAGAGTTTCCTTCAAATTATGTGTTTTGAGTATTAAAGTTTCACAAACAGCAAAACTGATTACAAAATCAGATTCTTTGGGTTCATATTAGTCTTCTTGCTAATTTTAGTTTTATTTGGGATTTATTTGGTCATCCAATTTAAAAGGAAAGGAAAAGGAATACCGCTTTACTTGATTATGCCTTAAATGCATCAATTGGACTAAAGTCCACCAATTTCATCGTTGTCACACCCCTTTTCTTATTTCCTTTTTCATGCGTGTTTTCTCCATCATACGATTGAGATCCAAGGGAAGTCGGATTGTCCCCTACCTCTGACTCTCTCGTGAGTCAGGGACAGTTTCCCAAGTTTTTCTCTCACAATACCTCTCTCCCTCATCTCTCCTCCTCGTCTCGTGATTTCTTCTCCAATGTTTTCGTGAGGCTTTTCTGAATCTGGAAAGCCCTAACTCACCTGCTCTTGTGGTCTGTATAAGAAACGTCCAATTAGGGCTCCTCGCCCCCGCCCACGCCGCTCTCACATACACCACTCAGGCACCACGGAGCCATGTTTTAGGGTTCCAAAATAACCACTGGACGTCGATATTTCCTCCTCCTTTACCAATTTCCCCTCCAGTACTCCTAATCACCGAGGCCTATTCGATCTGATTCTCCAACTAACTCCTAGCTAGTCCTGACGCCTCCTGTACCTCTGACCTGATTGGATGCATTGTAAGCAACACCATCCCTCCGCCTTTTATTTCCACTTCTTAGTTTTCTCTGTACTCATCCGAGTTGTGTGGACCTATAAGCCTCCATTAAGCCTCATCGGCGCTAGTCACCTTGATCACCTCAGAGGTCCTCCGGTTGTGAAAAGTGTCAAGATGACAACATTTTGGCTTCACAAACGCGCTTCATACTTTGATAGCCACTTTTCTGATCGCTTGCTATGGTTTCTCCTCCTCCGAACTCCTCCCCTATTTTGTTGGTTCCTCCGGTCAGTGTTGGGGTCACAGTGTGCCTCAGACATTGATCTTTGGTTCTTTGGTCTTGTCTGAGTATGAGTAAGCTTCTCGTGTTTTTATTTTGTCAGGTGAAATATGATTCATAATCTTCGATCGAGGGATCCACCCCTGGGATCTTCTCTCACCATGGATGTGAGCAGAAGATCCTTGGTCAACGAATGACCCTAATGTCCATGCTGATTTGATCGGACGATTCGTTTGGTTTGGGTATTTTTGGGAGTTCACGCGTCCTGCTGAGTTATCAACCACGAGACTCGTTTGGTATCTAACAGACTAAAATGCCCCCATATGTTTAACCGAATGTCATTAGCACCCTTGGTTTTTATGCAACTTAGACTTCTATTTACACTGGCTTTAATCGGTATTTAATCGATGTCACACATATAGTTCCCTGACTTCTGATTGGTCAAGATTGAAAAATTCATATCTTTTGCATATGACCTCAGAAAAATGAGCAAAAATATGTTTTGGAAAGCTCTTTTGATTTTATATCAATCTAACATGTTTTTGATCCCTATTTCACATCTCTAATCTCTTCAATAATTTAATGAATAAAAACTAGGGTTTTAAGGCTATGAACTGATGTACATTATGTGGTTTAATCAAATTACAGGTGATTAGAGGCTCAACCAAGTCAAAGACTTGACCCTAAGGTGAATTGCTATAGGTAAGCGGGCCATGCATATTTGGAACAAGTAAATTTGGTTGTTTGAATGTTTATTTATGGTTATGCACAATATTGATTTCATGAACTATGAATGCCATCCCCAGAACACATCATGTGTAATTATCATGGTTTGCTTGCACGTTTATTTATAGTCTATGCTATGGACCTGATTATGATAATGCTTATGAATTAAGATTTGATGAATCATGCTCAAGAAGGGGAAACCCTATTATGGTTTAAGAGGGAGAAATCCCATCATGGTATTAAGAGGGAGAAATCCCATCATGTTCAAGATTAGGATAAAGATTAAGAAAAGTCATTGTTTAAGTCAAGAGCTATGTTAATCACGAAAAATTAAGGAATTGGTTAAGTTTTTATATGTGCCTCATTTATGGACCTGAAATGGTCATTGTGGGCTTTCCTAGCATTATGGGCTTTCTGAGAAATTATGGGCTCCTATGGGGCATTAAGAGAGGTGGCATATATTCACTTTCCCAATTCATTACGGTTAAAATTACTCAATGAATGATTAGGAAAATTCAATGTCAAGTTTATGTCAATTTATTTATTATTAAGTTATATCTACTTTCATGTCATATACAATGTCAAATACCGCTTACTTGTGTGTTGTTTGTTTTGCATGGTTGGGACGCGATGTCCGTAGGATTTGGAGCAAGTAAGAGATAAGGAGGACAATCAAGGACTAGGACACCGTCAAGACTAGCCTGGTGGGGTACCTTTTACCAAGTCATTCCAAGAATTTTTACTTTATGTTGGCCATGTTACTAGATGGATTAAACTTTATGTTGTAGTTTCCCTTATGATAAAAACCATGTATGAATCACTTTTAAATAAATGCAAGGTGTTTATTTACTTTAATTGCAACGCATAGCATTTTGTGACACCCCTTGAGTAAGGATGCTTTCGCTCACTGATATAATTATGTGGTGAAAATTGAGGTGTTACATTATGGTATCTAAGCAATTTTGGTAAATGGCCACTAGGAAAAAGTATGATTCATATGTTCTAACCCTAGGCTTATATGACCCTTATCAGATGGCCACTAAGAGAGTAGATAAGGGAAAGGATAAGGATGATGGTGTTAGCTCTTTTAGTGGGGGAAGTGGACCAAGAGAAACCCCTAAGGCAATCGTAGAAGATCTTGTCCAATCACTCACCAATGCCCTAGAACAAGGACAACATCAACCTAGACATCATGAGCTAACTTTAGTGGATTTCCTAAAGATAAGGCCTGACTCTTTCTCGAGTGAAGGAGAAATTGATGTAGTCACAAAAGCTAGGGACTACATAGAGGCATGGAGCATTGCTTCCGAGACATGGACTGCCCACAACACTCAAGGGTTCATTTTGCAACCCACATGCTCAAGAGTGCGGCCCGCACAAGGTGGAAAATTTTCCTTAACTCAAGGGCAGCTGATACACCCCCCACTCACATGGAAGGGATTCGTTGAAGCCTTCCAGGAGCACTACGTGTCTAAAGCCATGATAGAGAAGAAGGAGCTAGAGTTTGCCAACTTGGCTCAAGTGGGTGACATGACTTTTATCTAATACGCCATGAAGTTCAGGGTCCTCCAAAAGTATGGCTATGATTATGATGAACGTCGAAGGACAAAGAAATTCATCTGAGGGCTCAAGCCTGACTTGAGTTTTTCCTTGTCAGGATGAGGCCACATGACCCTCCAGGATGCCCTAGATGCAGCCCTAGAGCTTGAAGATCACCCTGGAAGATCCTACAGGAAGGAAGTTTCCTAGAAGCATAACCAACACCCTCCTCCCAACAATCACACTGTGAAGAGAAAGACACCTAAAGTAGAAGTTGAATGACCCCAGTGCCCAACCTGTAGAATACATCATGTAGGCCAATGCAGGAAGGGTGCTGGAGCATGCTACTACTATGGAGAACTAGGGCACATCACACCAAATTGCCCTAAGCTCTTGAGGAAGGAACAGAACCAGAACAAGGACCAAAATCCACCTCCTAAAAGACAAGCTAGAGTTTTTGCTATGGTAGATGAGAGTGAAGATGACAAAACTGAGTAGAGTTTAGTAGTGCAGTTCCTTTCCTTTAGAATCTTTTGTTGCATGTTGATGTTTAGAACTATGAACTCACATGATGATATTAGTATGTTGAAGTTTTGCACTAATTATATGGAGAATTCTAAGGTGGGTAGCTTAATGAAATTTTGAGGACGACATTTATCTAAGGTGGGTAGAATTGTAACAACCCAATTTTCTATAGTAATTTAACTTCAGAATGTGGTTTTTCCTAAACAAAATAAGTTAAGGGTCTTACCACAAAAATACCATAAAAGAAATTTCTTGGAGGTTAATAAAGTAATAAAAATAAAATAAGGCTCAAAATATAATTTCCCTTTCTTATGTGCATTATGTGATGTAATTAATTCAAATCGATATACATTAGTTTTCCTTCCCTTTTTCTCTCCCCTATTCTTGTAGGTTGTCTAAAGGAAATAAAGGATAAAGATAAAAAGGAGCATAATTCGAAATTATGAATATGAATTAGATATTCTAGGCAAGGAGTTTCCTATTTCCTTTTATGAATTTCAATATAAAGGAAAATATCATTTGATGTTTTTTTCTCTCTCCTCCAAGAGGTTGCTAAAAAGGCATAAAAGGTAGATGAAATAAACTTGGAAGAAGTAATATCAAATTTTGACGCATGGGAAGTATTTTCCCGATTGCCAAAAGTGTTAATGCATCACAATTAAGTTAAAAGGACTAATAGGGAAACTAGGAACCCAACATGTGCAAAATTATCAATTTGAGGCATTTAAGTTGAAAACCTTTGGTCTAGATTCTTCCTAAGCATAGGTTTAGTGAAGAGAGAGGTATACACAAAATCTGGTCAACCAATAGTGAAGAAATGCATTAATATGAAGAAAATAGAGTTTCTTTCAAATTAGGTGTTTTGAGTATTAAAGTTTCACAAAAGGCAAAACTGATTATAAAATCGGATTCTTTGGGTTCATATTAGTCTACTTGCTAATTTTGGTTTTATTTGGGATTTATTTGGTCATCCAATTTAAAAGGAGAGGAAAAGGAATACCACTTTACCCAATTATGCCTTAAATGCATCAATTGGACTAAAGTCCACCGATTTCATCGCTGTCACATCCCGTTTCTTATTTCCTTTTTCATGCACGTTTTCTCCACCATATGATTGGGATCCAAGGGATGTCAGATTGTCCCCTACCTCTGACTCTCTCGCGAGTCAGGGACAGTTTCACAAGTTTTGCTCTCGCGATCCCTCTCTCCCTCATCTCTCCTCCTCATTTTGTGATTTCTTCTCCAATGTTTTTGTGAGGCTTTTCTGAATCTGGAAATCCCTAACTCACATGCTCCCGTGGTCTATATAAGAAATGCCCAATTAGGGCTCCTCTCCCCCGCCCACGCCGCTCTCACATGCACCACTCAGACAATGTGGAGCCATGTTTTAGGGTTCCAAAAGAACCACTGGACGTCGATATTTCCTCCTCCTTCATTATTTTCCCCTCCAGTACTCCCAATCATTGAGGCCTATTCAGTCTAGTTCTCTGGAAAACTCCTAGCTAGTCCTGACACCTCTTGCACCTCTGGCCTGATTGGCTGTATTGTAAGAAACACCATCCCTCCACCTTTGATTTCCGCTTCTTAGTTTTCTCTGTACTCGTCCGAGATGTCTGGACGTATAGGCCACAATTAAGCCTCATCGGTGCTAGTTGCCTTGATCACCTTAGAGGTCCTCTGACTGTGGAAATTGTCAAGATGACAATGTTTTGCCTTCAGAAAGATGCTTCAAAATTCGGTAGCTACTTTTCTGATCGCTTGCTATGGCTTCTCCTCCTCCGAACTCCTCCCCAATTTCACAGGTTCCTCCGGTCAGTGCTGGGTTCACAGTGTGCCTCATACATTGATCTTTGGTTCTTTGATCTCATCTGAGCACGTGTAAGCTTCTCATGTTTTCTATTTTGTCAAGTGAAATACAATTCACAATCTTCGATTGAGGGATCCACCCCTAGGCTCTGCTCTCACCATGGATATGAGAAAAAGATCTGTGTTCAACAAATGACCCTAATGTCCATGCTTCTTTGATCCAATGATTCATTTGGTTTGGGTATTTTTGAGATTTCACGCATCCTGTTGAGTTATCAACCGCAAGACTCGTTTGGTATCTAACTGACTAAAATGCCCCCGTATGTTTAACCGAATGTCACACGCACCCTTGGCTTTTCTATAACTTAGACTTCTATTTACATTGGCTTTAATTTGGATTTAATCGATGTCACACATATAGTTTCCTGACTTCTGATTGGTCAATATTGAAAAATGCATATTTTTTGCATATGACCTCAGAAAAATGAGAAAAAATATGTTTTGGAAAGCTCTTTTGATTTTCTATTGATCTGACATGTTTTTTATTCCTATTTCACATCTCTAATCTCTTCAATAAATTAATTAATAAAAACTAGGGTTTTAAGTCTATGAACTGATGTACATTATGTGGTTTAATCAAATTACAGGTGATTAGAGGCTCAACCAAGTCAGAGACTAGACCCTAAGGTGAATTGCTATAGGCAAGCAGGCCATGCATATTTGGCACAAGTAAATTTGGTTGTTTGAATGTTTATTTATGGTTATGAAATATATTTATTTCATGAACTATGAATTACATCCCAAGAACATGTCATGTATAATTATCATGGTTTGCTTGCATGTTTATTTATAGTCTATGCTATGGACATGATTATGATAATGCTTATGAATTAAGATTTAACGAATCATGCTCAAGAAGGGGAAACCCTATTATGGTTTAAGAGGGAGAAATCCCATCATGGAATTAAGAGGGAGAAACCCCATCATGTTCAAGATTAGGATTAAGATTAAGAAAAGTCATTGTTTAAGTCAAGAGCTATGTTAATCATGAAAAATTAAGGAATTGGTTAAGTTTTTATATGTGCCTCGTTTATGGACCTGAAAAGTTTGTTATGGACTTTCCTAGCATTATGGGCTTTCCGAGCAATTTTGGGCTCCTATGGGGCATTAAGAGAGGTGGCATATATTTACTTTCCCAATTCATTATGGTTAAAATTACTCAATGAATGATTAAGAAAATTCAATGTCAAGTTTATGTCAATTTATTTATTATCAGGTTATATCTACTTTCATGTCATATGAAATGTCAAATACTGCTTATTGATGTGTTGTTTGTTTTGCATGGCTGGGGACATGATGTCTGTAGGATTTGGAGCAAGTAAGAGATAAGGAGGACAATCAAGGACTAAGACACCTTCAAGACTAGCCTGGTGGGGTACCTTTTACCAAGTCGATCCAAGAATTTTTACTTTATGTTGGCCATTTTACTAGATGGATTACACATTATGTTGTAGTTTTCCTTATGAAAAAAACCATGTATGAATCACTTTTAGATAAATGCTAGGTGTTTATTTACTTTAATTGGAATGCATAGCATTTTGTGACACCCCTTGAGTAAGGATGCTTCCTCTCACTAATATAATTATGTGGTGAAAATTGGGGTGTTACATAAATCGTAAACTAGCAAGGCTATTGACAATTTTAGGAAGGAATACGATCCAATATGACAAACCAACAAATCTCATCACCATCGAGTGGTTCTTTTATAACCTGGAAATTTTAATTTTGAATATGACTTCTAATGTTGACCTCTCTCTTTACCTTACCTCCAATTTCATGTTTGAATATGATGTGATGTGTAATTGATAACATTTAGAAATTAGAAATTTATATCTATATATATATATGTTAAATCAATTAAAATGAAGAAATTAAGTTAACTATATCCAATCCTCAACTTGAATCCAATTTAGCTTTAAAACATAACACTCATTTCATCATTTCCTTTAATGTTGGTTATATATTTGAATATATATATGATTTGTTCTTGTGATCAAGTTATAGATCTCTCTCGTATGGTTCCAATGCATCTTGTTTCACTCAAGAGCTGGAAGGAAGGATATATGCCCATTTAAAATTTGTCTTGATTTGACATTATTTTAACCCTTTTTTATTCAATTTTGTACCCTTATTGGGTCGAATGGTTGGCGTGTGTGGCCCACTCCCCTCCTTGGTCTCTCCATGACAATCTGGTGCCTACTCTCTTGACCAATCATTAATCTGGGATGCATGGGACATGGACCCTATTGTTTGATCTCTTGCCCTCAGATCCAACCCCTAATCTAATGACTAAGAGGCCATCACCTACCTTTATTTGTACTGTAGAAGTTACTAGAGAAGGCTTCTTTTGCCATGGCCAACGTGCATTGTTTCAAAGGGTTCTTTGATCTATTAAATTGCCATTCCATCTATTTTTCTCCCCCACCTCATTTCCCCTCTATTGTTTTGTGCTATCAAAAACCCTTGCTCCCCAACCATCTTTGCTTCTCTGGCACCATGACCATGGCGACATGTTTCCTTACCCTTCAAGTCCTCTTTTTGTCTAGCTTCCACCATTTGTGAGTTCGAGTGGCCAATGTAAATGCAGACAACACCTCAGTGGCTCCAGTCATGGCCTCAATCCCAAGAGATAGTTGATGTAGAGACCCCTC
Source organism: Alisma plantago-aquatica (assembly GCA_963693085.1). Taxonomy (NCBI): domain Eukaryota; kingdom Viridiplantae; phylum Streptophyta; class Magnoliopsida; order Alismatales; family Alismataceae; genus Alisma; species Alisma plantago-aquatica. Next base: position 928,204,449 of record OY856410.1, on the reverse strand, counting down.
TCTACTGTGACTAGGATGATGTGGCATTGGGAAATGTGAGCCTGGAGTAGTGGTGAGCGACGCACAGCGGCTATATGTTGTGGGAAATCTCGCACACAAGTTTGGGCCTGGTTCAGGTTCGACCGACAACCATTGGTCCAAGTTGAGCCGTCTGGTACCAAAGGAGCCTAGGGAGGCATGTGACCGACTAGAGACTTCTTGGCCCTTGGTTTTAAATCCAATGGTCCATTTAACATACTGAATCTCAGGGTCCTCCCTGTAATTTACCCACTTTTGTACTTTTATTTACTTTCTATTCATTTTAGACATCCTTCACTAATTTCCCATCCTTTTGGACCTTCTTGGGCCTAAATGTTAAATTTGAGCCTTTCTTGAGGTATAATTCACATTTTACCTACATTTATGTTTATGTAGGGGGTTTTGCACAAATAACCCATCTAATGAGATATTTGAGGTCTAATCATGCAATTTGACCATTAATGAGATAATATGAGTGGAGTATGTTAATTTGGAGCTTTTTGGATAAATTTACTAGCAACAATGTATTTGATTTAATGTATTTGAGTTAATGTTTAGGAGTAATTAACCCCTTTACTTTCTCTCTCCTCCAAATAGGGAAACAATGCACTAATAAGAGTATTATATGTTGAGATATGACTCATCATGTTTATATGTGACTAATATCTCGAGATATACCCTATTATGTCATTAAAAGATATTCTTTATATTAATTACTCTTGTTATGCTTTATTATATGCTTTAATAGTCTGTAAATTAATTAAGGACCTAACCATGTGATTTTTGAGAAACTAATTGCATAACATCGTTCTAGGTGTTGTAATTAACCCATGGTTAAAATTTGGGGTCATTTGGACTTCATTTAACCCTTCAAATGGATTTTACAAGTTCCCATATAATTTAACTATACGATATCAATCGACATAATATTTATTTTATGTATTCATTTGTCATGCTATAGTCTCTTCTTTTTATGCGTCACACACACCCGACCTCTGTCAGATCTCGATCCAATGGTCCTCGCATCATTTTCTTCCTCTGACCGTTCGCAAGCCACAACCCCTCGATCCTCGATATCGTTCTCCCTCCATAGAGCACGGTTTTGAGTGATCCTTCGACCTACGAGCTCATCTCATCAAGGCGCATCCAACAAGGGTCTACTCATCTTCTACCATTTGATGTCCACAAAACGCCCCTTCGATCTCTTCCCCTCCTCTTTGTCGTTGTGTGCATAGGGGGTATTGTCTCTCCTCCAACCTATATAAGGCTTGGAAAAGCACCACATAACCTTGTGATTTCTTCCCCATCCTTCAATTTATCCGAAACACCCACTTCTTGCCACTGATACCTCCAGTTGCTCCCTGACCGTGCGGTGGATTTCCTAGGTTCTCGATGGTAGAAGAAGTGCAATGGAAAGGCTAAGTGAGTTCGGATTCCTCTCCTCTTCATTTCGAGTCTTGAGATTGCGTTCTGATTGTGAATCACAAAAATGCCCAAATGGGTGGAGCTGCTTCATCGTCCATGGCGGGGTGTGTGGGGAGAAGGTGACCAAGTTTGGATTTCTCCTTTTGCCCTTCAGCATTCCTCTTTCTCATTTTCTCGGTCGAGGACATTCTGGTCCTTTCAGCATTTGTTCCGCTCGCCTTGACCAAGTCCACGCAAGCATGGACCGCTGACTAGGCCATGCCCCATTGGCCTGAGTCATGTGGGTCCGGCCTGCATGGCCCAAGCTTGCACAAGCCACAAGCCTATGTGGCATTTTCTTGCAATTTGATTGGTCCAACTTACTTAATTCATAGTAAATTGGTCCTTGCTCAGAAAAATGCAAATAAATACTCGTTGGAAAGGATTTTTCATGTAGAATCTGAATTTATGGTTTTTGAGTCCTAATTATATTTCCTTTTTCAAAGTTTGCTTTGAATGGCATTTTGAGTATGTTAAATGTTCTAAAAATCATAATTAATTCATTTTAACTCCAAATTGAGAAATAAAATATGTTTTCTTAATCAATGAAACCAAGTGAGCTTTTGGTCCTAGTTTTGAGTCCTAAATCAGTGGTTTTCAAATAAGGTCTAAAATGGGTATTTTCCTTTATACTTTATGCTTAATAAATACTAATATATGTGAAATATTTGTAACTAGGGTTAATGGATGTGGATACAATCTAATCAGTGATAATGATGGATGTGAATCTTCAGTGAGGTGTGTGAAGCCTATTTATGTATATGGATCCCATGATTGTGGAATATATGTGCAAATAACCTATCCTTTAGTTGGGCTTTTATCCAACCTACATTCATATTGTGCTAGCCCTGGAATATCTCTATTTCCTTTTATTTGGCCCTTTATTTATTTGAATATTCTAATGCCTATGATGGCTCATTTACTTGAAATACTTGAATCTTGCTATTGCCAATGTTGGCTCTTTATTTGATTTACTTCATGGGTTTTATTCCCCCTTTTCTATGATGCAATGTTATTTTCACTACTGCCAAGTGAACTACTTAGCATGATGTATTTTTGGCCAAATGACAATGTAGTGTACATGAGTACAAACCACCCATAGGGCACTGAGGTTTTAGTCCTCCTGCCAGGCATTGGGGTTTTAGTCCCCCTGCCACATTATATAGGAACTGGGGTTTTAGTCCCCCTGCCACTTTATATATATATTTGAGGTTTGGGATGTGTATGTTCCCCTCTCCTCTTGGTGTAGGTCCGGTAGATGCCTCACCCTGCATTGATATGATTTTGTGTCATAATATCATTCATGCTTTGTGATTATTGTTGTGGATTGATCTATGGCAGTCTTCTATTTCTTATTTGATTATTTGCCTCATTCTCTTGAAATCTATTTGTTTAATGAATCATTTTATTTATGCGATGTTGCACTTTATAAATTGCCCTTATTCCTCTTGATTAACACATACTTTTATCTCTCTCTTGATGGGTCATCCCAACCACCTAGGTATAGGATCAGAGTGCACAGTTGAAGCATGGTGAACCAACCTAAGGCTAGGGATAAGGAGTTCAACCCTCTAGCTTGGAGTTAGCTATAGCTGCCTATATGTTAAGTTGTTTTTCTTTAGAGACAATATACCTAGATCCTATTGTTGTTGTGTACAAAGTTGTACACCCTATTTGGGAATATTTTATGATGTGCCTGTTATACAATTGTTTAGTCAAAGTTTTCACTTTCACTGCCACACATTGGTGTTTTTGTTTGCCATGATTATTTAGTAAAGATGTTTGTAGTCTTTACAACATGGTATTAGAGCATCAAGGTAGTCGGAGTCTTGACTAATTCAATTTGTCTCCTAGTTAGAAACCCTTACCTTATATAGTTTCCCTTTAGTAAGTTTTTCACCTTAGAGTTGTCTAAGGATGAGCGATTGATTTAGGGCATAATAATTTCATACTAGAAATATAATATGATCAACTCTTTGGTGATTAGTCTTTTAGGTTTCTACCAGGGCATAAGTTGAAGAAAAGGTGTCTAGAAAGGGTCAGGGTCTGGGGGCTGGCAATATTTTCCTCCGCACCACTAGCTTGGCTTACGAGGAATCCCAGATCCATATGACGTTGGCCTGGCCTGAGCTGATACTGACCGTCCCAAAATAGCATACCTTTGGAGAAATTATCTTATTGTTGGGTAACCTTTTAAACCTAGTATATGATGTCTTGGTTAATCATGTAGAATCCCCTTATGTGTCCTTAATTTCCTTATAAGATCACTAGATTTCCAAGTTGGGAGTATCCTACCCTATGTTGGGCTTGATGTTTATAATGGTGTTTGGTAAAATATCTAAGTATTGGATCTCATACATAGTTTTACCTCAACCCTTTTTGAAAAGTGAACTTAGTAGTAGTGCTCTTATACCTTGATAGATTTGGAGTTTTTGATTTCTAGGATGAAATCCTCTTTAAAGGGGGTGGAGTCCCACAATGCTTTGAAATCAAGTTACTCTATCTTTTAAACCCTAACTCCATAGGCATGGGATTAGCGAGCTGATATATGTTTATTGTTGAGAAAACAAATTATAATCATTATCCATCTTGTTTGTTTATACATAAATGTAAATATATATAATAATTCATCTAAGGGATAGTTCATATGCTTGAACCTTTACATATTCTTGATACACTTAATGTTGACCATGTCACCCTAATAGTATGGTTAGTAAGATTAAGGGTCTAGCCCATGCTAGGAATGCATCCTTAACATGCATAGCATGTAATGTTCATGATGACCTAAACCCTAATGTGTAATCATCTAGTCCTAACCATATACACACATACACACACAAATATATATATATATATATATATATATATATATATATATTTGATGCCTTCATGATACATTAGTGACTTAGGTTCCATCATCAGTTAACACACTTGGAACATATATGTGGATTATAATCACATTATTATATTTGAGACCATGTTATCAATATGTGTAAGGCATTTCACCTTGTTCCCTAATGTACATCTCATTAATCACCTTAACATGATTTAGTATATGAATCAATTCATTAATGTTTAATGTGTTTCATATTGTCCACTAAAATGCATGTAATGACACAAATATGATTATGAGTATTGGATTCACATAAGTTTGCATTATTGCCTAATGTGATGTAAAATATGTATAATTCATATTATGGAGTGTAGTAGGAGAAAATGATGTCATTAACTTGAGTATCTAATGTAAGTTGGCAATATGTGATTATATATGTGACCTTATTTGGGATTATGGTAGGCTAAATAATTTTTTGATAATATTATCTTTTCCTACAAAATAATATGTGATAATTCCATATGATGGTTCTAGGAGGTTAATGAGATTAGATTCAAGTTATTAGGTTTGTGACCTAATACATTAATAAATGTTGAAATTTTCTTAGTAAACCCTAATTGTGCTTAAAACCCTTACAAGGAAAATATACATGTTTTTGGTGCATAATGATGAGTTGTAATGCTTGCTACCACAATATGGATATAACTTGTCACAAGTGATAGTATAATTAAGATGATGCTTTTCCATGATAGAGACTATGCTAGTGAGCCATAGTGTTAATTATGATACGTTAGATGAAAGGTTATGTGCTTGTTGGGAAACCTTAGTCAGACTTGGCTTATGTGTATAACTTTTTTTGAAGTACCCACCATAGTGCATAATGTTGGGATGTTGCACACTCACCCTATCTCTTTCCTCTTGCTTGGATTTCGGGGATGAAAACTGTGGCAACACATCCCACTATCATACAGACAACAAGGTGTTACGTGAAAACGTGTGGAAAACACCATAAACCACTAATTACCTAAAACACGGTTTAATTAAAACTGATTGCAGAAAGCGGATAAACCAAGAAACTATTACATTCCGATCCTCATCCTACAAGGAAATAGGTTATATAAACATTTACAAGTCTTGATACGTGTCCACAACTTAGGAGATCAACTGTCTAGCTATCACATGAGTTCATCACCTGTTATATGTAAACGGCCCACATCCGGCCAGTAGCAGGATATACAATACGTCAATGGCTATACATCATGAAACAACGTCAAAACGCCTCCAAGGACCTGAGAGTACAGGGATGACTCTAAAACTCTACTACAAAACAACCAAAATAGCAGCATGTCCATCTCTTGCCTTCTACTGCTCGTCTTGCTGCTCGGCCGCAACTCCGCGACCACCACCATGTCTACCTCGAACACCTAAAAAAAAGTTGTAAACCAACGGGGTGAGACACACAGTCCCAGCGAGAAACATAACTCCCCGTCGAAACTATAAAACCAGAGAACGATTAAAGCAACAACAGCAGATAACTAGCAAAGCGTAGAATAAGAACAGTCTATATAGAAAAGCTATTTGTACCATCAAGCTTACCAGACTATACGGAAGGCATGTACCCAAGCATTTCTTTATGGAACACAATTGACAAGACAAGATTCATAATATCTTACCACATAACATAAGGAACGTATGAGTAACTGCAAGTATAACATGATCAACTTACTCAAGCAAGGCCTCAAACAATGTTTCGTGTTTTGCCTTAAGCTGTAAATACTATTCGGCTGGATTACGTATTATTATGCCCTGAGGAAGTGAGTCGTACCGCTCAAATCCAACCGACGGCTGCGAAACCCGGAGCCGGTGCCATACAAGGTCAATGGAAGAGTCGGACTCCACGACCTCCCACCTCGTGGTCAGTGCACGAGAACCAAAGCAGGACCACAGTCTCGTGCTTAAGTGGCCTCAGCCACAGGGTCAGCCCCATAGGCTACCCATCCTCTAGCCCACCTCGGTACAGGTCTCTGTGCTAGTATATCTGAGCCACGGGCCAGTTCACTATGCTCCGTGAGCTATGAACGCATTCATGCTCTATCATACTGAGCCATGGGCCTGTTCAGCATGCTCTACATATATCCCGAGTCTGCAACCGCAGCTGCACTCAAATCCTCTCTATTTTAGGCTATGAGAAACCTCGCATATTCAACAATATGCACTCCGGGTTACCCCGCAGGAGAACCCGTTTCACCATCACCAACTCCTGACGATGATGGATCTATGGCCAAGACAAACTACATGATATTTTCCACTATGATTAGTTAGTATGTTTTAAGTGGATTATTGAGTCAACCAAGTTGTAACACATGCATAACATAAAGTTACATTATTGTTATCACCATCATGCTATTTTGGGATCTTCATCCCTCATCATAAGAAATCACTACCTCATCTGGCATTCTCATTACTTGGGATAACAATTCCAGATCATCATCAGAGGTTAACACCTCAATCAGGCACTTTAGCCAAACTCAGGTCCTCAGACCAAAGAACATCATGCATGTTATCTTATCATCAAAAATAATCATCAGAGCAGTGTTACTCAGATATATATATACCTCATAGTCCTTTTACCTGGCTATGCATCTGTAGGAAATGTCTGCATGGTTAGTATGCACAATCATCATGGATTGATAGAAGAATCACATTACCAATCATAGGCAACATTGATGGCCATATGCTTTATCATACATTTCTCAACCTGTGATCATAACATCAAGCAAGGCATCTTATATGCTTACCATACCTCAACATTATACATATTATTCTAGATAATCATAAACACTTGTAAAGTCGTGTCAAGATACCTAGATATAATTTACTACCTCAGTTACTATCAAGCGTCTCAAGGGTCATCATCATAAGCCAAACATATTTTCATAAGCAAGAACTAGCAGGTCGGTTAGAAGAGACAAGACCCTCACTAGAAGTGCCCACTAACCTCACAAGAAGTGTGACAGATAGGGCACCCTCGCTAAAGGTGGTTTCGGGAAGGGTACTTCATCATATCGCCCAACACTCTAGCCCCCTATCGGCTAAGCAAGCTAGCCACATATCGCCCAAGCACTTAGCAAATGTAACGGGCCACCACCTCAAGATGTGTCGAGCAACAAGGACCCAAGACATATCGTGCATAAGCATAACGTGCAATGTGTTGTGCACCTAGGTGTATCGTGCAACATGTGTATCAAGGGTATTGGGAAACTATGTGCAATAGCTAGGGTTACCATCATGCATCACCACTACGACGTAACGTCCATCGCAACACTAGCCACTAAACTCCATGTCATCCAAGGTATAACGGGCACTGGGCTACCACCTCAGGTCAGGTGTATCAGGCAACACCACACAACAAGGCATGACGCCCAAGGATACAACCTCAAACGGGCAACAAGGAAGCCTGTCGTTCAACCATCCAAGCCACAACCTATCGGCCAACGCCCAACGCAGGTCCAGATCACGATGCCCCATACCGTCCAAGGCATGACAACGTCGAGCTACCACCTGCACTAGGCGTGTCGGGCAGAACATTCAACCAGGTATGACGCCCGACACACAAGGGCAGGAACCAGATGTAACGCCTATCACCAAACAAGGCTAAGGCCAAGGGGTAACGCCCACAACAAAACTAGCTAGCAACGCTTCCACAACATCAAGGTATCACAACATCAAGCCACTTCCTAGATTAAGGGTGTCGGGCAGGGTACTTAGCATAGTGTGACGCTCTACACACAAGAAGGTCAAGGTACATGTACATCTCCCAACACAGCCACAACAACATAACGTCCAAGGCTCTAGGTTAAGAGGGGTATCAGGCAACATCACCCCAAGCCATATCGGTCAAGAAGCAACCCACAACAAGGTCATCATCAACCTCAAGAACAAGGGCACCAAAACCCTAAAGGATCAAGAAGATGGATTACCTCTCAACAACCAAGAGAGAGGGGTCTTGCACACCTCTTATCACCAATCGGGCCACTCAAGGAACAACCACAACAAAGATCTACAACCACCACAAAGCTCACCTCTCGAATCCATGGTGAGAGAGAAGGGTGTTGCTCCAACCACTAGAACACAAGCTCACCTCTCAACTTAAACGAGTCAGGGGTATTGCCCATATCACTAGAGTTCAAGCTCACTTCACTAGACCAAGGAGGGAGAGGGGTGTTACTCAATAAGGAAACCCTAGAAACATGGTTCGTCCAACAAAGTGCAACTAAGCAAGAACTAGCAACAAACATAGCCTATTATGAGCATAAGAAACATGCAAGAACATAAAAGGTAGTATAGTTAGGGTTAGGAGTTATGTAACCCGCCTTAAGCAAGCTCCAAGCTCCTAGCTCCAAGAACCACAACAAGAAGAGAGCAAGGTACTCTAGGGTTCAGCCACCACTAGAGGAAGAAGGAGACTCTAAGAAGGATCGTCCACCAAGCTTGCAAAGGAAGAGAGTGTCGTGCACCAAGGGAGTGGGAAAACTAAGGAACAAAAGGGATTCTTAGCAAGAGAAAGGGAACACATATATAGGAGAGGATGAAGGAGAAACCAAGGTAAGACAAGGCAAGATGTCACCCACCTAGGGACACTTGTCCATAGACAATGCCACCACACTAACATGCCCTAAACACATGTCCAAGGCCATTGCCACATGCACGCATCCAGCACCAAGTGTGCACTAGTGGTGACAGAAATGAGGTCAAAGAGGGTCAAAGAGGTCCATGGGCGACACACCTCCACACCATGCCCGACACCACACTCTTGGGCGACACACTTAGGCCGACACAAGGCACTCTGCTCGACATAGGGTCCAAAACGTCAAAGGCAAGGCACCACAAAGCCCAACAAGCTCAACCAAGCCCAAACAAACTCAAGCAGCAAGCCGAAACCTTCCTCTCAACACTAGAGGAAGAAAGGAGAGGGAGGAACACCTCACAAGGTGGTAAACTTGCCCACAAACCCTAGACTTGGGTTAATTGCAAGTAGCACCTCCAGCTCTCAACAAGGCATAAACAAACCCTAATCATCATTTAAGGTGATTAACAAACAACCAAGCACAAGGTTTAGGCAAAACAAATAGGGTAGGCCCAAAATGAAGGTCAGGGTCCTTACAAGCCATAAACCTCTACAAAGGGATTTCGTCCTCGAAATCCAAAGAGAAAAGTGAGGGATACTTCCTCCTCATCTCCTCCTCAAGCTCCCATGTGGCTTCCTCAATGCTACGATGATGCCAAAGAACCTTTACAAGAGCCAGGTCCTTCCTCTTCAGCTTCTTAACTCTTCTATCAAGGATCATCACAGGACATTCCTCGTTGGTCACATCTTTATCAAGCTCAACTTCTACTGGATGTATCACTGTTCCTATATCTGGATGACTTTTCTTCAGCATACTGACATGGAACACTTTATGTAACCTATGCAACTCTGGCGTTAGCTCTAACTCGTAAGCTACCTTGCCCATACGTGCTATGACTGGGTATGGCCCCATATATCTGGGTGCTAGCTTACCGTTCCGGCCAAACCTCATCACACATTTCCATGGTGAGACTTTAAGATACACTTTGTCTCCTACCTGGAACTCCAAAGGTCGTCGGCTATTGTCTACGTATGACTTTTTCCTGTCCTGTGCCGCCTTCAACTGTTGTTGTATCACCTTGATCTTTTATGTTGTATGTTGTACTAACTCAGGACCCAAAAGCTGATATTCACCAGACTCATACCAACATAAGGGAGATCTGCACTTCCAGCCATATAAGGCCTCGTAAGGAGCCATATCAATGCTCCGCTGATAACTATTGTTGTAGACAAACTCTATCAAACTGAGATGTACGTCCCAACTATCTAGGAACTGCAAAACACAAGCTCGAAGGAGATCCTCCAAAGTTTGAATAGTCCTCTCAGGCTGTCCATCTGTCTGTGGGTGGAAAGCGGTGTTGAACCTCAGCTGCGTTCCCAACGCTTTGTGCAACTGTTCCCAGAAATGACTCATGAACTGAGGACCTCTGTCAGAAACTATCATCACTGGCACACCGTGTAGACGCACTATCTCATCAACATATACTCGAGCGAGCTTCTCAGCTGTGTACGTTGTCTTTACAGGTATGAAATGGGCAGACTTCATCAATTTGTCCACTATTACCCAAATGGAATCATGAGTCCTAGTTGTCTTGGGTAGACCAACTACGAAATCCATGGTTATATGATCCCATTTCCACTATGGTATCGGTAGGGGTTGTAACGTACCTGCCGGCTTCTGATGCTCAGCCTTGACTTGCTGACATACCGCACACCTAGCCACAAACTCGGCTACATCTTTCTTCAAGTCGGACCACCAATACAAGTCCTTCCGATTATGATACATCTTGGTGAATCCTGGATGCATAGCATACATCGACGTGTGTGCTTCCTCGAGCACTAGATTCCTCAGCTCATCAGCATCGGAGACCACCATCCTATCATGATAGCAGACTAGTCCATCCTCAGACTCATGGAACCCATCACTCTTTTCGCTGCCAAACTCTGATCTGATCAACTGCACTGCATCATCTATTTGTTGTGCATCTTTGATTTGTTGTCTTAGTGTAGGCTTAACTTGCATATGTGCTAAAAGTCTAGCTAACAAGGAAACTTCCATCTGCACATTCATCTATCACAACGAGACAAACATATCTCGTCTATGGCATACCAAGGAACTCAACTGTGCCTTCTTTGTTGAGAAAGAAGAAGACTTTTGGCTAAGCGCATCAGCTACCACATTCGCCTTACCCGGATGATACTCGATGGTGCAGTCGTAATCATTGATTAGGTCCATCCATCGACGTTGTTGCATGTTTAGCTCATTCTGTGAAAAGATGTACTTTAGATTCTTATGGTCTGTAAAGATCTGGCATACCTCCCCGTAAAGAAAGTGTCTCCAAATATTTAATGCATGAACCACTACTACCAACTCCAAGTCATGAGTCGGATAATTCTCCTCGTGTTTCTTAAGTTGTCGCGAAGCAAAAGAAACCACGTGATCTTCCTGCATCAGCACACAACCTAAACCTTTCTTGGAAGCATCGCAGAAAACAACATAGCCCTTTCCAGGCTCTGGCAGCACTAGCACTGGAGCACTAGTCAGCTTTTTCTTCAAACTTTGGAAAGCTTGCTGACAATGGTCATCCCAGACAAAAGGTACATCCTTTCCGGTCAACTTCGTCATCAAGAACGTGATCGCACTAAAGTTCTTGATAAACCTTCGGTGGTATCCTGCTAATCCCAGGAAACTATGAACTTCTATCGGCGTCTTCGGCTGTTCCCATTCTGCAACGGACTCCACCTTCTTCAAGTCCACCTTGACTCCTTCTGCAAATATCACATGACCCAAGAAAGTTACTTCTTCCAACCAGAACTTACACTTACTGAACTTGGCGTACAACTGATGTTGGCAAAGAAGAGTCAACACTAGTTGAAGATGTCGCTCATGCTCTTGTCTGTCCTGACTATAGATCAAAATGTCGTCTATAAAGACTACAACAAACTAATCTAGGAACAGACGAAACACTCGATTCATCAGGTCCATGAAAGTAGTAGGTGCATTGGTTAACCCGAACGGCATAACCACAAACTCGAAGTGACCATACCTCATCCTAAAAGCTGACTTTGGTATGTCATCCACCTTAATCCTCAACTGATGATATTCGGACCGTAGATCGATCTTAGAAAACACTGTAGCACCATGCAACTGATCGAACAGATCATCTATCCTCGACAATGGGTACTTGTTCTTGATCGTGACTTTGTTCAACTGCCGGTAATCTATACACAACCACATCGATCCGTCCTTCTTCTTAACAAACAACACTGGAGCACCCCAAGGAGACGTACTCGGTCGGATGAAACCTTTCTCCAACAACTCTTGCAACTACTTCTTAAGTTCTGCCATTTCCACTGGAGCCATCCTATATGGTGTTTGTGCAACTGGCTGCGTTCCTGGTACCAGATTGATCTCAAAATCAATCTCTCAGGGTGGAGGAACACCGGGGAACTCATCAGGAAACACATCCGTAGACTCTCGGACAACTGACACCTCCTCAAGGCTAGGACCTTTCGCCTTGGTATCCACAACATGAGCTAAGAACGCCTTACATCCTTGTCGTAACAACTTCTCTGTCACCATATCTGATACCAGACATGTCGGAAGAATCTTCCTATCTCCTTGGAAGATCCACTTCTTATCGCCATCATCAAACACTGCCTGCTTGGAACCACAATCCAAAACAACCTTATACTTCTCTAAGGTATCCATCCCAAGGATCACATCGAAACCATGCATATCAAGTGGTATAAGATCCAATTGTATATTGTGTCCCGAAAAAGATAGGACACAAGATGGACACTCCTCTCGAAGCATCGAGGAACCATCAAGAGGGGTTTCAAACCACAAGATATCCATCTTACAACTAACAGGTAAACGACAGTTTTCAAGCATACTATAGGCGACAAAAGAGTGTGTAGCACCCGGGTCAACCAGAACAGATATAAAGCAAGAAGAAGACATATCAGAATGAAATAACTCTATCTGACCTGTCACCACTCACGGGTTGACTATTGCCTCTGGCTGACTCATAGCATAGAATCGAGTCGTTGCTTGCTGTCCACGTCCTCTGCTTCCTTGAGTAGACAATCCTGCTTGCGACGCTTGACCGCGTCCTCACCCTTTGCTACTACTGGGCTGCTGTCTATCTGACCCTTTTTGATTCTACCTCAGCTATTGCGTCACTTCAACATCTCTATTCGGGCAATTTGACTTGAAATGCCCTATCTGACCATAGACATAGCATGCCCTATCTCCAAACCTGGCCTAGATGGACCTGTTACTGTCAATGAAGCTGTACTATGTGCCTTTGACAGTGAAGAAACATATCCTCTTCCCTTACTCAGATACCACTGCGATGGTACACTGGAACCTCTCATCACAGAAGGTGCTGAGAACCTTGACTTATTGAAGTCGCAAAACCTCTGTCCCTGGAACTGAGCAGGCCTCTTCTTAGACATGGATTCTCTTTTCTCCTTAACTGACTGTTCGATCCTCTGGACATATTCCACAAACGTAGCAAACTGCTCTCAGTTCTCTAACGCAGAAGCAGGTGTTGTCTGCTCAGCACTCAGACCCTTCTCAAAATGTCAGATTCGCTCTTCATCTATTGCTGCCATGTGAGGACAAAACCTCAACAAGTCCATGAACTTGGCCTCGTACTCGGTGATGTTCATCGTTCCTTGGCGTAGGCACTCAAATTGGCTGATCTTCTCATCCAGATATGTCTTCAGAAAGTATCTACTGACGAACTCGCACCGGAAAATGTCCCAACCGATCACCTCACCAGGTTGCTTCTCCTCCTCGATGGTCCACCAATGACCAGCACTAACCTTTAGAAGGTAGACAACGTGCTCGACTTTGTCTGCTTCAGGGATGTCGAGGATCCGAAAAGCCTTCTCAAGACTTGTCAGCCACATATCTGCATCCACTGGATCATCCGTTCCAGCATAATCCGAAGCTCTGACTCAGCGAAGCCGCTCAAAGGTCTTCCCAATATCTGATGTTTCACCATGGGGAGCCTGTGCTCTCGGCGGAGGCACTGGCAATCTTTCTACCATGAGATTCATTGTAGCCATCATCTACCCCATAAGCTGTTGATAGGAAGGGTTTTCGAGAATGGCTGGGTCAGGTTGGGGGACCTCAGGCACCTGATCTTCATGTACCTAACCTATAGCTCCATCAACTGATGCAACATTGTTGTTCTCAGCAGCATGTTCTTCATGGTTTCCAGACATCTTGACTTTTCTACCACTGAGGGAAGAAGATGAATGTAAGAAAATCTGGAAAACTCACAAGAATAGACACAACCTAGTCCTAAATCCCTGTAGACTCAGCGAACCTAGAGCTCTGATACCAAAACTTGTGGCAACACATCCCACTATCATACAGACAGTGAGGTATTATGCAAAAATGTGCGGAAAACACCATAAGCCACTCATTACCAAAAACACGGTTTAATTAAAACTAATTACAGAAAGCGGATAAACCAAGAAACTATTACATTATCCTCATCCTGCAAGGAAACATGTTATATAAACATTTACAAGTCTTGATACGTGTCAGCTTAGGAGATCAACTGTCTAGCTATCACATGAGTTCATCACCTATTATATGTGCATAACGGCCCACATCCGGCCAGCAGCAGGATATACAAAACATCAACGGCTATACATCGTGAAACAACGTCAAAACGCCTCCAAGGACCTGAGAGTACAGGGATGACTCTAAGACTCTACTACAAAACAACCAAAATAGCATCATGTCCATCTCTTGCCTTCTACTGCTCGTCTTGCTGCTCGGCCGCAACTCCGCGGCCACCACCACGTCTAGCTCGAACACCTAAAAAAGTTGTAAACCAACGGGGTGAGACACACAGTCCCAGTGAGAAACATAACTCTCCGCCGAAACTATAAAACCAGAGAACGATTAAAGCAACAACAGTAGATAACTGGCAAAGTGTAGAATAAGAAAAATCTATATAGCAAAGTTATTCGTACCATCAAGCATACCAGACTGTAGGGAAGGCATGTACCCAAGTATTTCTTTATGGAACATGATTGACAAGATAAGATTCATAAGATCTTACCACATAACATAAGGAACGTATAAGTAATTGCAAGTATAACAGGATCAACTTACTCAAGGAAGGCCTCAAACAATGTTTCATGTTTTGCCTTAAGCAGTAAATACTATTCCGTTGGATTACGTATTATTATGCCCTGAGGAAGTGAGCCGTACGGCTCAAATCCAACCAACGACTGCGAAACCCGGAGCCGGTGCCATACAAGGTCAATGGAAGAGTCGAACTCTATGACCTCCTACCTCGTGATCAGTGTCCGAGAACCAAAGTAGGACCGCAGTCTCGTGCTTAAGTGGCCTCAGCCATAGGGTCAGCTCCATAGGCTACCCATCCTCTAGCCCACCTCGGTATAGGTGTCGACACTAGTATATCTAAGCCACGGGCCAGTTCACCGTGCTCCCTGAGCTATGAACGCATTCATGCTCTATCATACTGAGCCATGGGCCTGTTCACCATGCTCTACATATATCTCGAGTCTGGAACCGCAACTGCACTCGAATCCTCTCTATTTTAGGCTAGGAAAAACCTCGCATATTCAACAATATGCGGTCCGGGTTACCCCGTAGGAGAACCCGTTTCACCATCACCAGCTCCTGACGATGATGGATCTATGTCTAGGGCAAACTACATGATATTTTCCACTATGATTAGTTAGTATGTTTTAAGTGGATTATTGAGGCAACCAAGTTGTAACACATGCATAACATAAAGTTACATTATTATTATCACCATCATGCTATTACGGGATCTTCATCCCTCATCATAAGAAACCACTGCCTCATCAGGCATTCTCATTACTTGGGATAACAATTCCAGATCATCATCAGAGGTTAACACCTCAACCAAGCACTTTAGCCAAACTTAGGTCCTCAGACCAAAGCACATCATGCATGTTATCTCATCATCAAAAATAATCATCAGAGCATTGTTACTCAAATATATATACATCATGGTCCTTTTACCTGGCTATGCATATGTAGGAAATGCCTGCATGGTTAGTATTCACAATCATCATGGATTGACAGAAGAATCACATTAGCAATCATAGGCAACATTGATGGCCATATGCTTTATCATACATTTCTCAACCTGTGATCATAACATCAAGCAAGGCATCTTATATGCTTACCATACCTCAACATTATACATATTATTCTAGATAATCATAAACACATGTAAAGTCGTGTCAAGATACCTAGATATAATTTACTACCTCAGTTACTATCAAGCATCTCAAGGGTCATCATCATAAGACAAACATATTTTCATAAGAAAGAACTAGCAGGTCGGTTAGAAGAGACAAGACCCTCACTAGAAGTGCCCACTACCCTCACAAGAAGTGTGACGGATAGGGCACCCTCGCTAAAGGTGGTTTCGGGCAGGGTACTTCTTCATATCCCCCAACACTCTAGCCCCCTATCGGCTAAGAAAGCCAGCCACATATTGCCCAAGCACTTAGCAAAGGTAACGGGCCACCACCTCAAGATGCGTCGAGCAACAAGGACCCAAAACATATCGTGTACAAGCATAACGTGCAATATGTCGTGCACCTAGGTGTATCATGCAACATGTGTATCAAGGGTATCGGGCATCTATGTTCAACATCTAGGGTTACCATCATGCATCACCACTATGCCATAACGTCCATCGCAATGCTAGCCACTAAACTCCATGTCGTCCAAGGTATAACAGGTACTGGGTTACCAACTCAGGTCAGGTGTATAAGGCAGCACCACACTACAAGGCATAACGCCCAAGTATACAACCTCAAATGGGAAACAAGGAAGCATGTCCTTCAACCATCCAAGCCACAACCTATTGGCCAACGCCCAACACGGGACCGGATCACGATGCCCCATACCGTCCAAGGTGTGATGACGTCGAGCTACCACCTGAACTAGGCGTGTCGGGTAGAACACTCAACCAGGTATGACGCCCGACACATAAGGGAAGGAACCAGATGTAACACCTATCACCAAACAAGGCCAAGGCCAAGGGGTAACGCCCACAACAGAACTGGCTAGCAACGCTTCCACAACATCAAGGTATCACGACACCAAGCCACTTCCTAGATTAAGGGTGTCGGGCAGGGCACTCAGCATAGTGTGACGCCCGACACACAAGAAGGTCAAGGTCCAGGGTACATCGCCCAACACATCCACAACAACATAACGTCCAAGGCTCTAGGTTAAGAGGGGTATCGGGTAGCATCACCCCAAGCCATATCGGTCAAGAAGCAACCCACAACAAGGTCGTCATCAACCTCAAGCACAAGGGCACCAAAACCCTAAAGGATCAAGAAGATGGCTCACCTCTCAACAACTAAGAGAGAGGGGTCTTGCACACCTCTTATCACCAATCGGGCCACTCAAGGAACAACCACAACAAAGATCTACAACCACCACAAAGCTCACCTCTCAAATCCATGGTGAGAGAGAAGGGTGTTGCTCCAACCACTAGAATACAAGATCACCTCTCAACTTAAACGAGAGAGGGGTATTGCCCATATCACTAGAGTTCAAGCTCACTTCACTATACCAAGGAGGGAGAGGGGTGTTTCTCAACAAGGAAACCCTAGAAACATGGTTCGGCCAACAAAGTGCAACTAAGCAAGAACTAGCAACAAACATAGCCGATTATGAGCATAAGAAACATGCAAGAACATAAAAGGTAGTATAGTTAGGGTTAGGAGTTATGTAACCCGCCTTAAGCAAGCTCCAAGCCCCTATCTCCAAGAACCACCACAAGAAGAGAGCAAGGTACTCTAGAGTTCGGCCACCACTAGAGGAAGAAGGAGACTCCAAGAAGGATCAGCCACCAATCTTGCAAAGGAAGAGGGTGTCGTGCACCAAGGGAGAAGGAAAACTAAGGAACAAAAGGGATCCTTAGCAAGATAAAGGGAACACATATATAGGAGAGGATGGAGGAGAAACCAAGGTAAGACAAGGCAAGGTGTCGCCCACCTAGGGACACTTGTCCATGGATAATGCCACCACACTAACATGCCCTAAACACATGTCCAAGGCCATTGCCACATGCACGCATCCAACACCAAGTGTCCACTAGTGGTGACACAAACGAGGTCAAAGAGGGTCAAAGAGGTCCATGGGCGACACACCTCCACACCATGCCCGACACCACATTCTTGGGTGACACACTTAGGCCGACACAAGGCACTCTTCCTGACACAAGGTCCAAAAGGGCAAAGGCAAGGCACAACAAAGCCCAACAAGCTCAACCAAGCCCAAAGGAACTCAAGCAACGAGCCCAAACCTTCCTCTCAACACTAGAGGAAGCAAGGAGAGGGAGGAACACCTCACAAGGTGGCAAACTTGCCCACAAACCCAAGACTTGGGTTAATTGCAAGTAGCACCTCCAGCTCTCAACAAGGCATAAACAAACCCTAATCACCATTAAAGGTGATTAACAAACAACCAAGCACAAGGTTTAGGCAAAACAAATAGGGTAGGCCCAAAACGAAGGTCAGGGTCCTTACAAAAACCTCTTTAAGGGGTGGAGTGTTGTAACATACTGAATCTCAGGGTCCTCCCTACAATTTACCCACTTTTGTACTTTTATTTACTTTCTATTCCTTTTGGGCATCCTTCACTAATTTCCCTTCCTTTTGGACCTTCTTGGGCCTCAATGTTAAATTTGAGCCTTTCTTGAGTTATAATTCACATTTTACCTACATTTATGTTTATGTAGGGGGTTTTGCACAAATAACCCATCTAATGAGATATTTGAGGTCTAATCATGCTATTTGACCATTAATGAGATAATATGAGTGGAGTATGTTAATTTGGAGCTTTTTGTATAAATATAATAGCAACAATGTATTTGATTTAATGTATTTGAGTTAATGTGTAGGAGTAATTAACCCCTTTACTTTCTCTCTCCTCCAAATAGGGAAGCAATGCACTAATAAGAGTATTATATGTTGAGATATGACTCATCATGTTTATATGTGACTAATATCTCGAGATATACCCTATTATGTCATTAAAAGATATTCTTTATATTAATTGATCTTGTTATGCTTTATTATATGCTTCAATAGTCTATATATTAATTAGGGACCTAACCATGTGATTTTCGAGAAACTAATGGCATAGCATCGTTCAAGGTGTCATAATTAACCCATGGTTAAAATTTGGGGACATTTGGACTTCATTTGACCCTTCAAATGGATTTTACAATTTCCCATATAATTTAACTATAGGATATCAATCGACTTTATATTTATTTCATGTATTCATTTGTCATGCTATAGTCTCTTCATTTTATGCGTCATGCATTCCCAACCTCCATCAGATCTCGATCCAATGGTCCTCGGATCGTATTCTTCCTATGACCGTTCGCAAGCCACAGCCCCTCGATCCTCGACATCGTTCTCCCTCCATAGAGCACAGTTTCGAGTGATCCTTCGACCTACGAGCTCGTCTCATCAAGGCGCATCCAACAAGGGTGTTACGACCCCACCTCCCGATAACCCCCAATTAAGGGAGACCAAGAGGTTGAAGCTGCACCCATTAATCCTGGATCAAAGGTTCGACATATAACCATAAACAATTATTAAATTCTAACAGACTATACTGAAAATGGTAATAAAATTTTTCTTTACATACCTTTTGAAAACATGGATCTCTAAACTTTTATCCACACCGATACTAATATATCTAATCCTCCTTTGCACTTTAATTCTCTTTTAGTATCACATGTGCCACTTTACTATTTGTTCTTTTCATTGTACCTAAAACGCCGACAAACAAAACGTCGGTCAGCCGTAGCTGGTATGTGGGGGAAACAATAAACATGCAACTATGATAACAATGTAATCATTCAATTAATCTTTTAACAACCAATATTATGTTTTAAATATAACTCCGTGATCCAAGAGTACCCTATCCTCTGTGTTGTCCCCATTAAACCCCTCATGATCCACCTATAAGTGAACCAGTTTCTAGGGTTGAGTCACATGGCACTACTCGTAAGTAGACCACTCCTTAACTCGGGATTTGCTAAAGAGTCTCTAACTCATGGTAACCTAGACTTTGCTCTAGGATTACCCCTTTTTAGCCTTTTCAAAGTAACAGAGGTGGATCCGGATCTAGCCAGTTATATATGCACATTTATAGTGATAATCATAGTCACTTTATATGTTGCATGAAATAAATAAACATCCAACAGTTTAGTTGCATTCAATGCGATTAAACATTCGGGAATCCACCGGGAAACTAAAGCGGTTATTCATAATCGTAACCACATACCTGATCCATAGTAACTTGATGTCCATGCATTAACATTCAACACAATTAATCAAGCAATCAACAATATCCTGAAAATAATGCATAACATTCAAGTGTCATTGTTTTATTCAAAACATCCTCAAGATCAACTTGGATTCCACCTTATGATTTCTAGGCCAACTTTAGGGTTTTATTAGGGTTTTAGCCTTCATTATGCATTTATCACTTTTAATGCTCTTTTAGTTCACAAACCTCAATTTCTGCATCATAAGCACAACTAAATGTCAATTAAGTCTAATCTATTTCTTTTACACTAAAACTATTATATTTATCCTTTTAGGTCATATCTAAAACATTAAGGATAATTATCATCTTTGGTTTCTTTCAAATTGACAAATCATATTTCATTATAGTTCAACTCACATATATGAACCTTATTTATCACTATTTCCACTTTTATACACTAGGAAACACTAATTATCCAAATATTTCACATTAAAGATCTTTGGTACTCAATTTATCTTTGAATCATCATAATTCTATTTTATTCGTCGATTTGTACAATTAAAATCATTAGAATTCATATCAACATAAATTAGGGTTTCTAATCCCATTAAGGCATATTCATGTACATAGAACCCTAAATTAAACCAACTATATAAAAAGATCATCTTTTTAAATCCTATTTTCACTTTTATTAACAACAGGTTAATATCAGCTTGGATTATCCATCTATCATCAAATCTAAGGGTTTTTCCTTTATTAAATCATTAAAGATAATAACTTTATGTACTGATGCATATTTAAGCACATAAACCCTAAATTAGATTAATCACGTGCAAAGTTCTTCCTTTTTGAACTCAATGTTCCTTTTTACATTTAACAGATTAATATCAACTCTAAAGATCCATTAAACCCTATTAAACACATTAATCACATCAAAATAGGGTTTCTTAATCTTTAATTTATTAAAGATTATAATTTACACTATATTTCGAACTATGATCAGATTCAGGCGATAAAACTATTTTTATTGGATTCCTTGTGTTCTTCTGATCAAAATTCATATATTATATATTCTCATCGGAGCTACCAATTAGGAGTTATGATTTTTGGAAGAATTACCTCACTTGGGCCAATGGGGAGGTGCCACGTCGCCTGGTGCCCATGCAACGTTGGTTGTTGGAAACATTTTGAAAAGACCGTCCTGCCCTTGCTTAAGTGGCCGCTGTTGTGTTGCTCGAAGGGGCAAAGATGTCTATCACCCCCTGGTTCATCTTCCTCCTCGCGACCCTAGGTTTGGGCACTGACCAGCAGCCAAGTACGGCTGCCTCTCTCCACCACGGACCTCGACGGCCTCCGGAAACGCTTCCTCCACCTCCGTTGTGCCTTGGCGCACACAGGGAGCCTCCGATTAATGGCTGAGGTGGCTGGTCTCACGCACACCAAGGCCGCCACCTGCTGTGGTTTGCAGGTCTTCGACCGCGAACTGCACGAGATCGGGAGCATGGAAAGGGTAAAAAATCGTTTAAGGATTGTCTCAGGAGCTATGCGCCGCCTTCGAGATCCATTGCAGCTTCTTGGGACCCATGAAAACAGCAAACTCTCATGTCTAGGGTTGGTGGACGAAAATAAGAAGAAGGAGAGAGAAGATTCATTGGGATTAACCTGATGTCGGCCAAGGGCTCTACCCCTTATATAAGGGAGAGTATCCACGCCCTACATCCTTCATCCATGCATTAGCAAAACCTTTTCCTAATAGGAATATATATTTCCTTCATTAATAAGTTAGTTTCTCTCTCTCTCTCTTATTTCCTTAGTCTTCTTTATTCTTTAGACATTAGGAATTTGAAAATAACTTCTTTTATTCTTTTATTTACTTGCCCTTTCCAAAGGCACGAATTCTATTTTCATTTAATAGGAAGATACTTTCTTTTTATCAATATCACAAATCCACTAATAATGTATCTCATTATCTTTTTATTTTGCAAATTTGCTATTTTCTCTTTCCACTTTACAATTATCTTGTTATTTTGGGTCCCTTGGACCTCAAGAAAACCCAAGGCACGGATTCCCACATTGGGGAATATTGGTTTGCCTTTATCTTCTTTTAAAAGTCAATTTCTCATATTGTATTTATTTCTTATTAAAATATCTCCTTTTTGAGGATTTCCCTTTATTTCTCTTTTATTTTCCTCATTGGTATCCCTTTTATCATTAGGAATCCTTGGGATGCGAAATTCCACAAAGGATCTCCTAATTACACCTTTTTCCCACTTGTTCCAACATTTTATCATTATTTTCAATCTCTTTCTTATTAAAGAAATACATAATTAATATTTTCTTTTTCTTATTGCTTTCTTTTTGCAACCTTGGACTCCTTGGTATCCAACGAACCCAAGAGGCACGAAATCCCTCTTTGGATTTGCCCTCTAGAGGTTTCCATCTTTTTCTTTTCTCAAATATTCAATTACTCATTTACTAAATTTTCTTGTTATTTCCTTGTTATTGGGCCCAATAGCCAATAAAGCCCACAACAAGAACATCAAGGCTATTGTAAACGAAATCCATTTATTTGAAGCAAATTATATCATTATTAGTTCAAATATCTTTAATATGAGAAATTACATTTCTCACCAATTGAACCCAAAAATTGGGGTTATAACAAAGGGTCTACTCATCTTCTACCATTCGCTATCCACAAAACGCCCTTCGAGCTTTTCCCCTCCTCTCCGTCGTTGTGCGTATAAGGGGGTATTGGCTCTCCTTCGACCTATATAAGGCTTGTACAAGCACCGCCTAACCTCGTGCTTTCTTCCTCATCCTTCAATTTATCTGAAACACCCACTTCTTGCCATCGATACCTCCAGTTGCTCCCTAACCTTGCGGTAGATTTCCTAGGTTCTCGCTGGTAGCAAAAGTGCAATAGAATGGCTAAGTGAGTTCGGCTTCCTCTCCTCTTCATTTCGAGTACTTGAGATTGCGTTCTGATTGTGAATAGCGGAAATGCCCAAATGGGCAGAGTTGCTTCGTCGTCCATGGTGGGGTGAGTGGGGAGAAGATGACCAAGTTTGGATTTCCCCTTTTGCCCTTCAGCGTTCCTCTTTCTCATTTTCTCAGTCGAGGACATTCTGGTCCTTTCAGCTTTTGTTTCGCTCGCCTTGACCAAGTCCACACAAGCGTGGACCGCTGACTGGGCCACACTCCATTGGCCCGAGTCATGTGGGTCCGGCCTGCATGGCCCAAGCTTGCACTAGCCACCAAGCCTACGTGGCATTTTCTTGCAATATGATTGGTTCAACTTGCTTAATTCATAGTAAATTGGTCCTTACTCAGAAAAATGCAAATGAATACTCGTTGGAAAGGATTTTTCATGTAGAATCCAAATTTATGGGTTTTGAGTCCTAATTCTATTTCCTTTTTCGAAGTTTACTTTGAATGGCATTTTGAGTATGTTAAATGTTCTAAAAATCATAATTAATTCATTTTAACTCCAAATTGAGAAATAAAATATGTTTTCTTAATCAGTGAAACCTAAGTGAGCTTTTAGTCCTAGTTTTGAGTCCTAAATCAGTGGTTTTCAAATAAGTTCTAAAATGGGTATTTTCCTTTATACTTTATGCTTAATAAATACTAATATATGTGAAATATTTGTAACTAGGGTTATTGGATGTTGATACAATCTAATCAGTGATAATGATGGATGTGAATCGTCAATGAGGTATCTGAAGCCTATTTATGTATATGGATCCCATGATTGTGGAATATATGTGCAAATAACCTATCCTTTAGTTGGGCTTTTATCCAACCCTACATTCATATTGTGCTAGCCCTGGAATATCTCTATTTCCTTTTATTTGGCTCTTTATTTATTTGAATATTCTACTGCTTATGATGGATCATTTACTTGAAATACTTGACTCTTGCTATGCGAATGTTGAGTCTTTATTTGATTTACTTCATGGGTTTTATTCCGCATTTTCTATGATGCAATGTTATTTTCACTACTGCCAAGTGAACTACTTAGCATGATGTATTTTTGGCCAAATCATAATGTAGTTTACATGAGTACAAACCACCCATAGGGCACTGAGGTTTTAGTCCTCTTACCAGGCACTGGGGTTTTAGTCCCCCTGCCACTTTATATATATTTGAGGTTTGGGATGTGTATGTTCCCCTCTCCTCTTGGTGTAGGTCTGGTAGGTGCCTCACCCTGCATTGATATGATTTTGTGTCATAATATCATTCATGCTTTGTGATTATTGTTGTTGATTGATCTATGGCAGTCTTCTATTTCTTATTTGATTATTTGCCTCATTCTCTTGAAATCTCTTTGTTTAATGAATCATTTTATTTATGCGATGTTGCACTTTATAAATTTCCCTTATTCCTCTTGATTAACACATACTTTTATCTCTCTCTTGCTGGGTGATCCCAACCACTCAGGTATAGGATCAGAGTGCGCAGTTGAAGCATGGTGAACCAATCTAAGGCTAGGGATAAGGAGTTCAACTCTCTAGCTTGGACTTAACTATATCTGCCTATATGTTAAGTTGTTTTATTTGGAGACAATATTGAATTGGTTTGAGTCTTCCTCTACCTAGATCCTGTTGTTGTTGTGTACAAAGTTATACACCCTATTTGGAAAGATTTTATGATGTGCCCTTTATACAATTGTTTAGTCAAAGTTATAACTTTTGCTGCCACACATTGGTGTTTTTGTTTGCGATGATTATTTAGTAAAGATGTTTGTGGTCTTTATAGTCCAGATCGCCCGATAAGGTAAAACTTGTAAAATTCATATCTCATGACTCATTTGGAAAAATGCTACATGTAATATATGATTTTTGATCAGAAAATCATGAGTTATTCAATGAGAATACTCTGAGGACTAGTTCTGCTCGTACTTCCATTGTTCCTCCAAAATCCATGCTTTTGAAATCTTTTGAAGATAGTTGTATCATTTGATGCACAAATATGATCTATTGTGCCTCAAATCTTTGTGTTTACTCTAAATCAGTAACTTCACTCACTTGATGCATCAAGATTCATGCTTTATCCATCTTGTCTCCAAAAAAGTGTCTTATGTTGCTAAGATGACCTAAAAAATGGGCCTTTTTGCTAAAGATCACCTCTTAAATGTCTAACCATGTCTGAATGGGACCAAAATCCTTATACTTGATCCAAATTAATAGTTTTTGCTACATGTTATACCATGATTCAGTTTTGTTCATACTTGTACCTTTTTTGGTCCGTTATGATGTGAAATGACCTATGTGATGTGTTTAATGTAGACTTGGGATATTAAATCTTACACTTTGCTCATATGTTGATATAATACTACTTGAGTCCTTTACATGACCTATAATCTTTATAACCCCAAATGTTATGTTGATCATTATTGTCCTTTATGTGATTAAAATTCTCTAATCTTGACTTGATATGTGATCTAGTATGCATGTTGATAACTAGTCTCTAATCTTATGCAAATCTTGACCTAATGATCACCCATCCTATATAATGATCTCAAATTAGTATCCTAGTGTTTCTTATGACACGTAACTAAAGTAGACTTCACCTATACTCTAATGATGATGATCTTGCATGATAATGACTAGTTTGACTATATTGAAACTTATGGTGCTTAATCTTACTCCAAACTCATGTTTGCTCGTCTAAGATCATGAAATCCTAATATATGATCTCTATCTTAGTGGTGATTTGTCACCCTAGGTTCTATATGAATCCACAATTTTCTATTTAGTTTGATAATGCACTTGAATTACTAGTTGAGATGTTGAAACCTATGTTGATGATATGATACATGGATCTAGGTGACACATCCAACCATCATTATAATGATTAATGATATCTAATCTTGTTGATGTTAATCCAATTGCACTCATTTGAAATGTCAGGATATGTATGTTGACTCAATTGCCAAGATCTAGTCGAGTTGCTAATTATGGTTTTCTAATCAAGTTGTTAATCTTGTGCTCTACTCAAGGTACACTTTATCCTCCTATTTTCCAAAATAGTGGTATTAGACATGCTTGTATGCTTGTATGGTTAAACTACTTGGATTTAAATACTTGTTTGATCTACTTGTTCCCTATGATTAGTACGTTCATTTTTCTTGAAATATGTTGAACAAACCTTGAACATAATTGAACTTGTCTGTTATACTAACATTGTGTACCTACCAGAATTCTCAGGGTAAGGACACAAGGCATGTTGAAACAAGGTTATCTCATTGAATTAGGTCTTGAGGTCCCTCACGTATATACAAGGGATTGCTAATCTTAAGTAGTCTTACGAACCGTTGCTTTGAGGAAGTTGGTCAATGGCCATATCTTGTTGTTTAAGTATAATAGAAATGCATGTAAAACACGATTGCATGTTAATAAGAAAATCTTTAAAGTTGTTTTTTCTTTCTTGCTATCATATTAATTTTTGTAAATCATATATGTTTCTTAAACCTACAAGTTTGTGTATTTTATTGTGTAGTCAACATAGTTGTGTTGATGTGTACCCTTTTTATGATTTTACATAACATGTACAATAATACTCTCATTCTATGATCATTGCTTCTGCTATATTTTGATGATTTTCTTCTCTTACTCTTGGGATCATCTAATCTCATGCAAATGGAATTCATATGGGTTGATATATGGGACTAAGATCTTGTCAGGTACTATTTTAGTTTTCTTTATGAGCTATCTTGTCTCTTATCTTGTTCTTGTTTGTGATTTTATTCATTCATATGTTATGTGATCCATTCTAGGGACAAACACCCAATTCCACTCATATTTGGCATGTAGCAATGAGGAGTTTGGATCTAGGGTAAAAAATAGTTCCATGACAAATGGTATCAGAGAAATTACATATCCTCTATTTTATGTTTAACAACCCAATTCCACCTACGTTATAGAGTCTGCTAGTATCGCATCTCCTCTCTAATGACTACCATAATCCACCCATTCGATGATGATTATTTAGTTTCTCTTCTCCCCATGTGATTCTTCTATTGGCAGCTAATAATCACATTACCTCTAGATTATTGGTAGCTTATGTATGGGAAAATACTAAAATTTGAATGAAATGGTAAAATTTTAGTAAAATAATGGTGATGCTATGATCTGACCTTAAATTGAAAACTCGATTATGGATAATGAAAGTACTCTTGTAGTTATGAACTCATGTGTGACCTCTCATATTATGTTAAATTAACTCTACAAGTCTAAACTACATGCTTTCTATGTTTGAGGTAAAATGATAACAATTGTAGGATGATGAGATAAGGAGGATTCGTACATTATACCTCTTTTTACAAGGTCCCTATTTGATTGAATCCATGGTGCCCTATTCTTGACCAAACCCCAAGCATGATTAAGCAAATTTCCACTATTTGTAGGTATGATGTTTATGTCATCGATTGAATATTCTCTTGTACACTTAAAATCATGATGAAAGACTTTGATACATGAGACTTCTTCCTATTAATTTGTAGTCTCTTTGTAATCTTGATTATGGATGATATGATGGATATTGATCTCAATCTTGCACTATTCTACTCAAACAATTGAGTTCTCAATATGACTTCTCGATTTCCAAAATATACCCTTACATTGACCATGAAAGGAAGGGAACACGCATATGACCTTGATCTTGCAAAATCTTGAAATAAGGTTTCCCTATTACGAACTTGATCTTGCAAATTCCTAAAATATGATTTCTCTATTGTATATAATCACCCTATGATGTATGATATGATAAATGTTACTCTACCTATTGGATTTACCAAATGGCTCATGATTAGTATAGACTAATGTGCCAGATTTGGGTGGCAGATGACTTATGACTCCCCTAACCTAGGTCAGATCTCCATTATGGCTACCTCTAAATGTTCATCTTGTTGATTATTTAGAGTTTGGTAAGGTAGCCCCTTCCACTCGATTATGATTTCTTGACATATGTCTCTAATGGGTTAGACTTATAATGATATTAATACTAAATATTGAACCTCGATTCGATGATGATCTTAAAAGATGATGATGTTGACTATTGTTAGTGGTTAAGTTCCTATAAAGACCTAGGCCTATATCATTCATCAGCCTTAAACATCATGAAAATGAAATTAACGTTGACGCCACAAAATGTTGAATAATGCTTGAAATGTTTCTCAATTGATGCTCAATTTGTGTATACAGATGAATGATCAGACCTAAGGTCGAAATTAGGAATCTAAACCTATCTTCAAAAATTGTTTGGACCTATGACTTGAATGTCCAAACTTGACTCTGTACATTGATGAATGAAATCTTGACTCATGATTAATGACATAGATACTGATTTGACTCCTATGATCACCCTATTTGAATATTAAGGTCACCATCAATAGATGATTAGTGACTTTCATGTTCCCAAATTTCAAAAATGTAAAATGATGATTATGTTAACTTGCTCAATTTTGACATAGGGTTAAGCTCCATGTGGACTAGGGTGGGACCTTCCATTGATTTTGAGCATGAAATCACAATGTTGAAATATGATGTATGTCTCGAATTGTTAAAATATGATATCTCAATCATGGATGTATAACCCCACTTAGGACAATGTAGAATCTAGGACCCTAGATGTTGGAAATGAAAATCATTCTTTACTCTTGAATCAAAGAGCTCTATTCGTATGAGTTAAAATGTGACCCCTCCAAATTTGGTTATATATATGACAATCTCCGCAAATATATAACTCGTGTGATGATCTTTCCCAATTTTATGATCCATATGACTATTTTTTGACCTTGATGCTTGATTTCTCTCTTTTGGAATGATATTAGTTTGGTAAGTGATGATGATACCTTACGCAACAGTTTTATGATTTTGACATTGAATATTAAATATCAATTCTTGACTTATGGATTGACTTAATTTTGGGGGAAATTTTTCTTTTTAGGTGGGGAGGATGTGATAATCTGGAAATTTGAATTTTGAATATTAGTTCTAATGTTGAACTCTCTCTTGTTTGTACCTCCAATTTCATGTTTGAATATGATATGATGTGTAATTGTTAACTTTTAAGTGCAATTAATACCTTAATGATCCTCAACTTGACTCCAATTTAGTCTCAAAACATGACATTCATCTCATCCTTTCCTTTTATGTTATTGTATATTTGAATGCATATATTCCTTGGTCTTGTGATTATGTTATAAAGATCTCTCATACGGTTCCAATGCATCTTGTTTCACAAAATTTAGAGTTGGGAGGAAGGAGATATGCCCATTTGAAATTTGTCTTAATTTAACCCTTTTTATTCGATTTTGTACCCTTGTTAGGCTGAATGGAAGGCACGCTCAGACCACTCCCCTCCTTAGTCTCTCCTTGGAAATCTAAGGCTAATTCCTCAACCAATCATGAAGTAGAGATGTATGCACCATGGGCCCTGGCCGTTAGATATCTTGCCCTCAGATCTGACCCTTAATCTAATGGTTAGGGGGTCGTGACCTACCTTTATCCGTATTGTAGCAGTTTTGACAATAGGATCATTTTGCAATGGCCAACGGGCATCAGTGGAAAGGGTTCTTGGATGTTTCCCCTCTCTTATTTTGTGATATCAAGTACCCTACCTCCCCAACCATCTTCTTCTTCTCCGACACCATGACCACGGCGACCTACTTTTCTTCCCCTTCAACTCATATTTTGGTCTCTCTTCCACCATCGGTGACTTTGCATGGTCAAGGTGAATGCAGATAGCACCTCAGTGACTTCGCTCATGGCCCCAAGCCCAAGAGCTAACCACTTGAGTGACCTCTCTCCATCATGGTAGGGATAATGTGTTGGACAATGTGTTGTACAGGATGACGTGAACCTGGAGTAGTATTGAGTGATGCATAGCAGTTGTATACCGTGAGTGATATCTCACTTAGCATTGGGCATGGTTGGGGAACCACTGACAACCGCCGGTCCAAGTCAAACGGTCTGGTACCAGAGGAACCCAGGGAGGCGGGCAACCGACCAATGACTTCTCGACCCTTGGATTTAAATCTAATGGGCCAGATCGCCTGATTAGGTAATAGTTGTAAAATTCATATCTAATGACTACTTTGGCCAAACACAACATGTAATATATGATTTTTAGTATAAAATTGTGATCTGTTCAATTAAAATTCTTTCAGGACCTAGTTCTACTCGTACTTCCATTGTTCCTCCAAAATGTATGCTTTTGAAATCTTTTGAAGATAATTGTATCATTTGATGCTAAAATATGATGTATTGTGCCTCAAATCTTTGTGTTTACTCTAAATCAATAACTTCATTCACTTGATGCATCATGATTCGTGCTTTATCCATCTTGTACCCTAAAAAAGTTCTTATGTTTCCAGGATGACCTAAAAATGGGCCTTTTTGCTAAAGATCACCTCTTAAATGTCTAACCTTGTATGAATGGGCACTAAATCCTTATACTCGATCCCAATCAGTAGTTTTTGTTGCATGTTATACCATGATTTGATATTGTTCATACATGTACCCCTTTTTTGACCTTATGATGTGGAATGACCTATGTGATGTGTTTAATGTGGACTAGGGATATTAAATCTCACACTTTTCTCATATGTTGATCTAATACTACTTGAATCCTTTATGTGACCTCTAATCAATAACCCTACATGCTTTATAACCCCAAATGATATAGTGATCATTCTTGTCCCTTATGTGACTAAAGTGCCCTAATCTTGACTTGATATGTGATCTAGCATGCATATTGGTAACTAGTCTCTAATCTTATGCAAATCTTGACCTATTAATCACCCATGCTATATAATGATCTCAAATCAGTATCCTGATGTTTTTTATGAAATATAACTCAAGTAGACTTCACTTATACTCTAATTGTGATGATCTTGCATGATAATGACTAGTTTGACTATGTTGAAACGTATGGTGCTTAATCTTACTCGAACCTCATGTTTTCTCTTATAAGATCATGAACCCCTAATATATGATCCCTATCATAGTGGTGATGTGTCACCCTAGGTTCTAGATGAATCCATGATGTGCTATGTAGTTTGATAATACACTTGCATGACTAGTTGAGATGCTAAAACCTATGTTAATGATATGATACCTCGATCTAAGTGATACAGCCAACCAGTATTATAATGATTAATGATACCAAATCTTGTTGATGTTAATCCAATTGCACTCATTTGAAATGTCAGAATATGTATGATGAGTCAATTGTCGAGATCTAGTCGAGTTTCTAATTGTGATTTTCTAATCAAGTTGTTAATCTTGTGCTCTACTCAAGGTACACTTTATCCTCTTATTGGATAGACTTGTGGTATTGAACATGCTTGAATAAACGTTCTTGGATTTATATACTTATTTGAGGTACTTTTCCCCTATGATTACTACATTCATTTTACTTGAAATATGTTATACAAACCGTGAACATAATTGAACTTGTCCATTATACTAACCTTGTGTACCCACCTGAATTCTCGAGGTAAGGACACAAGGCATGTTAAAATAGGGTTAGCTCATTGATTTAGGTCTTGAGGTCCTTCACATATATGAAATGGTTAGCTAATCTTGAGCACCCTTACAGACCCTTCCTTTGAGGAAGTTAGTCAATGGCCATACATTGTATTTTAAGTATAATAGAAATGCAAGTAAACACGATTGTGTGTTAATAAGAAAGTATTTAATGTTGTTTTTTCTTTCTTGCTATCAGATTAAGTTTTTCCAAGGATATATGTTTCTTAAACATAAAGTTTATGTATTTTATAGTACCCTTTTTATGATTTTAGGTAGCAGGTACAATAATACTCTCATGCTATGATCGTTGCTTTGTCTCTATTATGATAATCTTCTTCTCTTACTCTTAGGATCATCTAATGTCATGCAAATGGAATTCATATGGGTTATTATATGGGACTAAGATCTTGTCAGGTACTAGATTAGTTTTCTTTATGTTCTATCTTGTCTCTTATGTTTTTCTTGTTTGTAGTTTTATTCATGTGTAAATTATGGGATCCATTCTAGGGAGAGACGCCCAAGTCTATGCGCCTTTGGCATGTAGCCATTAGGAATGTGGACCTAGGTTCATCTAGTGAAGACATGAGATGATCAAGCTCACTAGCCATCAAATCTGTTAAACCATCATGCGTTGGCTAAGAAGTAGATTATCAAATTTTGACAGCTAGAAAACCCATCAAAACTAGATAACCTATGCCCAAAACCACCATCGAGTGTCAAATGCACACCAACCTTCAAATGGTGACCGTCGTCTCTCAAATCCTACCTAACCATTGGATCCCACTTTTCTGTGTGACCATTGCTTAACAGGACTATCAGATGGTGATTGAGAGTGAAACCATTGAATGATGACAACTTGTGGTCACCCAAGGGACTAAAACCTATAAAAGGGGAAGAAAACCACCAAATCAATCCATCATACTTCCTTTACATAAACCCTAGCCGCATGAATACTCTAGAGGTAAGGCAACTGAAGAAACTCTATCCACCATAAGCCATCAATTATAAGACATCGTCTTCTACCTCCCAACCACTGACTGAAAAGAAAGAAAATGCAGAATATACCACTTGTAATCCTACATAAAACTCTAAGATCATCCAAGGATTCAATGACATATAGAATGTAAAACTCCAACGTTGATGATGACCGGTAAACCTAAACCCTATTTTTGATTCATGCTATCTTTCTATGATCTACCCAATGCTCTTTCCAACCTTATATGATTCCTGAGCTACCATCAAGCCTCACCTAATATTGTGTGTTGTTTAGATCTCTCAAACCATTGACCCTTACCTTCGGTACTCTCCTGGTACTTCGTACTCATGCATTAGTTTGTTAGTGATATCTTTCTTCTTGAGGGGGATATGTGCTAGTGGTTTTAATTTCTTGTTTTTTCTGGTAACCTGGTGTGTTAGTGTTAGTTTCCACATTTTGTTTTGAGTTATCTCACTTTATGGCATGTCAGGGCATCACAGGTGGCATCCCAGATGGTCTAAAGTTTGAGAAGCTACATTTTTGTCACAGGTGCCCACAACAAACACCTCTTTCAAATGACTGCAGATTATATGAACTCTTCTAAATGCACATGCTTGCCACGTCAGACAATAAAAGTGGAACACTAACAAGATGATGACTATCACCATCTTCGAGGTCAATACACAATGAAGATCTTAATGTCTAAATGGGCTCTTTTATAAGACTATCACCATCTTTATGATGACTACCAACTCTAACTCACCTATTCTAGATCAAACTTTAAGTTTGGGGATCTAAACAGGTGAACACAGTATGTTATCACACTTATCATTCTAATCATATTTCAATTCTTCCTTTCCTAACAAAAAAATTTCACAATATTTGAATAGCCTAAATGGCAAATTATGACTA
Source organism: Alisma plantago-aquatica (assembly GCA_963693085.1). NCBI lineage: Eukaryota > Viridiplantae > Streptophyta > Magnoliopsida > Alismatales > Alismataceae > Alisma > Alisma plantago-aquatica. Next base: position 928,170,747 of record OY856410.1, on the reverse strand, counting down.
AAGCTTTGGACATGTATATATTCTCGTCTCTTTGAAGAAATATTGTATGCATAATAAGTTTTTTAAAGTCAAATTTTGGATCCAATTTTCCTGGATATAAACATAACCCCCATTCATAGAATTTCCTGTATCCAAGCTAAATCTTAGCACAAATTTTGACTAAAGTTTTGCATATGTATATATTCTCATCTTTTTGAAGAAAAATTGTATGCATAAGAAGTTTTTAAAAATCAAATTTTGGATCCAATTTTCCTAGATATAAGCATAACCCCCATTCATAGACTTTCCTATATCCAGGAAAAATCTTAGCATAATTATTTCAAGAATGACGGATTTTGGCTATTTAATATACCTAGAAATTTGGATGTGGTAATGTCCTAATGTCAGCCTTATCTCAAGATAATGTAAAGATATATCATGTCACCCCAGGATATACTCTTAAGGAAAGGAGGGCTCAGCCTAACACACTCATTTTTGATAACCCTAACTGTAGTACAAGTAGGAGAACACAGAGTCCTAGAATGAGGAAACAACTACCCCTTCGAGTGTAAAAATCCCCGCTTTTGGATCTAAAGAGGCTTGGCGGCCCAAAACTTCCTTGATACTCTATTTCCCCAATACCTGTAAGCAAGAATAAAAGTGGAGAGGAATAAAATCATGAGAGTTGTGCCTGATAATATGCTGAAGGACTTCGCCCAACCAGGGTATTGCTACACTCAAGAATGCATATATGTTGCTCCCAGTTTTGGAGTCTAGAAGCCAAACTTTGACACAGCTGCCTTTGGAAGGGACCTCACAAAATCACCTGACATTACATCAGGGCCCAATCGGGCAACACTGTCTTTAAAATAGCAATCATGGTTGAGTGAACCTAAGAAAGATAGGAGACAAAGCTTCTTCAGCCCACACCAACACAATAGACAAGATAACTAAAAAAATGTTGTGTGTAAAAGCTATCTCATCTAGAACATTGTGCATGTACATCTCCGAATAGGGTCATCAGTGTATCAAGACTAAGAAATCCTTCCTCAGAAGGAGGTCATAGAAGGAAAAATGAGTATCACAACTCCAAGCTTGAGTGAGGAAGTCTTGGTATGGATAGAACCCAATCATGATATATATATTTTGATTTAAGGTTGACATAATGACCATTTTCACAAAAAACAATAATCTAATAAATCCCTCTAAAGTCGTTTAATGCTTTAATTCTACTTGTTAGACTGAGGACATGTTGGGTTCTATGTTTGGGGGGTTGATAATGTCCAATTTTATGGATATCATATGCCTTAACTTACCTTTTATTCCCTATCATCATGAGAATTTATACTCACTTCCCTTTAATCTACTATTCTATCAATCTAAATGTCACAACTCGTCTCCGTCCTTCTCTTTTACGTACAAACGTTGGACTCTAGATGAAACAACTGGTTCCATCCTACACATTACATAAACGATGCGCTGGACTCTTGTTGCCAACATATTTCCTTAAATCATCAAACTCTCAGCGGCCAAAAGGTTATAGTCGTAGACCACTAATAATAGGCAATTAGGGACGATGACCAGGGCAAAAGACCTAGCTTTCTAATAGAGTTGAAAATTGTTTGACGCCGAAGGCGCACGAAAATTGGACACGCCGCCGTCCACTTTCGTATCGACATCAGAAAATGTTTGCGTGCTCATCCTCACGCGGTTTCCAATTTGTGATTCGTATGGGAGTTTGTGCTTTCCTAGTGCTAGAACTGGCGGTGGTTACCAGAAAGCGCTATCTTTGACGGGTTGACCATACTTGGACCGTGGAAGTTCGACGCCATAAGCAAGACTAGACATTAGCTTGTGGCCAAGCACTTGCCAGTTGCCACCTTGAGGGAGGGTAGAATTCGAGGGTGCCATATTGGACAGCCGGCTACATATACGCAATATCACGACTGAAGAAGCATGATATCTAGGAACTCCTCGTCATGGGTAGTTTCCCACTGCAACTACATGCAGCGGGATGTACACCGGCATCGGAGGGTTCCCAAAATTGGCACTTCACGTTCAAGGAAATCATGATCAAAGCAAATGACTTTCCTGGTTTTCTCTTTCCAATTGCTTTCCCACCGGATGCTGCTTGTTCAGGCAAGGACCAGATGACGGACACAAAATACATCGCTTCTGCCCTATCACAGCTTACAACTCCAACAAGTTTCGTATATCATATTAGTGTGTGTTGCCGTTTGAAGTACCTCCGTCTAAAGACATGGTGAGCGAACTTATGCATTCCATACCTACTATATTCTTTTCATACAAAGTCCCAAATGCATACATTTTGCAGTTTGTTCACCAACACAGAGATATTTTTAGAGCCTATTTGCACTTAAAGGTACTCTTTGAAGTTACCTCATATCCTCAACACGGCTCCATATAGGACCAATAAATCAGTATGCTTTGTATGTGTCTTGCTCCTGCATTTTAGGTTGGGAATTGTTCTGAACTTTCACCATAAATGGATATCAGTAAATTCCAACATATACAACAAGATGTGCCATACCCGGGTTGGCCTGAATTACTCTTTTTTGGAAAAAAATGATACATGGGTTCTACAATTGACAAAGATTGAAAAGGGACACCTCTGAGACAACAAGTTCAGGACAACATATTTGAACTCGGATTCTATACCTCAAGTTCTAGAAAGATATGTTCCAGTATATTTTCTTTATTATCTAATGAACTGACATTCGCAGATCACGTCATAATTTTATATTTTGCCTGTCACCAAGAAGATAATAAAACCATGACTTCTCTACTCTATTTTTAGTATATTTTTGTTGAGTATGTTGTTGAAATATATATATATATATATATATATATATATATATATATATATAGCATGCTTATACCCATATTGCCTTTATAATATGGAAAACATAGCGAATGTATTACTACTTCTTATGGATTTTCATCAGTTTCAAGAAAAATAATATACTGAAAAAATAGTCTATATATAGAAAAGAATTGTGATACAATGAAACCAATATAAATTCGCATACAATTTTTTTTATCTTAGTTGCCAATGTGTCTCTTCAAAATGTTTTGTAGCATACTTTAGAGGTTTTATTTACTCCAACATCGGTAGTAAGATATGGAGACATAAAGGGGAAATGTATGTCCACCCATTTTGTAGATTTGGCAAGATCACCTTGTTTGAAGTTTGATTGGCCCCAACACAGGTTATCTACCCATTAGTATTAGAATTTTGACCTTGAATGACTCAAGAGTGGTGTTAGCTTCCTTCTACACAGTCATAAGCAATGGTATGTTTTTCAGTGTGAATAATCAATGATATGTTAATAATTCAATGCCTTAGTATGTATTCTAGGTAAACATATCTATCATAATGCTTAACAAGTGTAAGAGTCAAAATGTTTGACATGGGAACAACACAATGTATACGGATTTTGCAGAGAATTATATGTATCATTTTCATCTATCTGGATATTATATCACCATTATATGCAAGAAAGAAATCCTTAATTTATATCCACTACTTATAACAATTGTAGTCAAATTCAACAAACAAATCCTTGATTATCTCCACTATATACAATAATTTTTCCCAGATTTACCCTTCTAACACATTGTTACTTGGTTTAAGGCCCAACTTGTGGCCTTATACTGTATTGGAAGGTGTTATCTTTTATCCAAAACTTTTATTTGTTTTGATATCACATTTTGGTTTCAATAAAATTTCCTTAACTACGTGATAATAAAGATTGCACTTTAGAAGCGTGGAGTTGACAACTATGCATTCTGATAGTCTGGTGGTGTGTTGTTTACATCTACAAGTTATCAAAACTTTATTCATTCATATTATTATAAATATAGATCTATGGTTGTTGAAACACATTGGTAATTCATTAATATCATATTCATTACTGAGAGGAACTATATCACCATCATTTGAACTATGACATCATTGTTAAAGAATTGAATATGAAAATCTTATTGTTTATCAACTTTTTAAATTGAAAATTAGTGCTATACTTTCATTGATATTTCAAAAAATGTCACACTCTTTGTTTTCTTGGAATATTCCAAAAATATAGGACAATATTAACACCTCATGTAGTTATATTTAGTTGTATGCTTAGAATTTGGATGCATTGACTATTTTTCATTGACCATTCTTTATAATATATTTTTCTTCACATTGTCATTAATTTATTTATGATTGTAAGATATAATTCATGTAATAATATAAATAGATACCTTTACAAGGAGAGATGACATTATGCATAGCGTCATGTAGAAGCGAAAAATGAGTCTCAATGACTACTATAATAACTAATAGTCAAGATTATTAATGATTATAGAAGCAATGGGTTCTCCTACATTGTTTGCCATTATTTTTATATTTTGATCGTTGTCTGTTATAGCATATCTCTGAAAGTTGTAGGGATAGGTGGTGGTTTCAAGATGTGCAATCATTTTCTATTAAAAACTTTTTAAAATAAATAAATAGTATGTGAGGGTGTATCTCACCACAACATTCCATGACTTTGTACTCATTCGATTACATTGAAATAGACAACTAACAGTTGCAGCCAATATGAGTTGAACTTGATGTCTTCCCATTACCAAATAAATGTCAACCAACTCGACTAATCCACATCAGCATGTACCATAGATTTTTTACTACAAACAAACCTCCTAAATTGCTCAAGTGGTATTGAGGTCATTCCTCCCAACTCCCTCCATGGTTGGCTGGTATGTACATGTGAATCATCATTTTTTATTATTTTTATTTAAATGTCTATAATATCCTTGAAATATGATATATGATGCTGCAAGATTTTGTTAAATGTAAAGGATATATACTAACATAGGTTAAACAATTCTATCTAGGTGCATATGCATTATGTGTAAATAATAAACTAACCAGAAATGACTTTGAGTAAGAATAGATGAGTAAACATGGCTACAAATGGTGAAAATATATTGTAGAAGAAGGATGGCTGATGATTAACGTTACAATCTTGCAAAATAATCAGTTTAGAAGTATAAAAGTATGTATCCCATGCTTGTAAATGCCTCCAGGTTTCGTTAGATCTTCAAACACTAATACACTATCACATCTGATATTTTTCTTCAATGTCTAATAGTAGACCCAATTTATATCCTACCTAAACGTCATCATATCCATGTTCCTATTATTTTTTATATATATTCACTAAAAATATTCTTCCGGTTATATAACTAACATCCATCTTCAATTCATTGACCGAGACGTGCAAACGTGCACTTACTAGTAATATATAAAAGCTTCTACAGTGTAATGACCTTTTCCCTTGCAACCAGATCATCGGCGTCCATGTCAAGTGGATGGTGATCACGGATAGCATGCGGATTGATCGTTATTTTTCTACACCCAATCGGAGCCCCATCTAGGTGAAGGTCGTCTTTTCCATTGCCATTTCTCTGCTGAGGATCCAGCAACTGCTGCCGTTCACAGTGTTTTTATTCGTTCAATCCAAGCCCCATCTTACAACCGATAGAATTGTCTACTGCGGCTATCTTGTGATGGGTATGTCTTCATCGACCAGTGAAGAATACGAGGTATGGGTCGTCTTTTCAGTCCATCGTCCCTTCGCTGCCTATGAACCAACATCTGCTGCTATTCAGAAACTAATTAGTATTAAGGCAGGTCGTCATCCGGAAACATGCTTGGATCGTTGCAGTTTCCTTCAGACGACAGATAAGGTAGCTATCCAGTGTGTTGTCACATCCATTGTATTTATTTTGTCAATTGTCATCTATGTTTTGGAGAACACGTTTACCCAGTGACCTATGATTTCATGACTAAAAAGGGCGATAAGTTTCTGCTCTAATGCAGTTTTGCATCTTGTACAATATATACCACAATGGAAGTGCATCAAATACGTCATCATGAAGGAGACTATCTAGACACCACCACCAATTACCAACAAATGCGTTGTATTCGCAAGCCCACATAAGAACTACTGGCCACTAGATTCTTGCAGGTTGTTTCCCTCAGTTCTGCAACTTTGACGACTCTGCATCAAACACCACAATCAATACGATGCGGTAAACCCACTATTCATCTCTTGTGCGTTATTTTCTACTATCCCTTCCATAAGCACTATGAGTTTCTCGATGTAGTAAGACATATGCAGGAGTAGCCCTACCAATAGTGAGAAGGTTAATATATGTAATATTCATTTATTAATAGTTTGTCAATAGCTTCTATATGTATGCTTTTTGAAATCATCTACTACCATTCTGGATGTGTATTGATAACATGAATATAAGAAAAAGTAAGTAATAATATTTTTGTATATTTGAAAATAATGTCGTATCATTATCAATAGTCCCATTCTTTTAAAAAGGTAATTTTACATTTCAGATGATCATGATTATAAATCCTCACTTGTCAGTTGATTATACAGGCAAGTTTGGTCAATTTGTATGCCGCATGTTGTGGTGTAAACATGATTAGTTTATTTGCAGGTTTTATACCGAACTGGAGCACATGGGGAAAATATTTGATATAAACAGCTAAAGACTCTCTTTCACAGCTGTGATAGGGTTGAATCTCTTCTCATCACAATGAAAACATCATATAAAATGATTATATAAGTTCCTACTCTACTATGAGTAAGTCTCACTCTACGCTCATAGTTTACCTTCACTTCTTTCTTATGCACCACGCGCCCTCTATGTTGTATAGACCAAAGCTAAGGTAGATGTTGAAACTTGATTGACCAATGAAGATGTTTGAAACTAGATTGACCAATGACGATGTCTTACGTACAATATAAAAAAGGAAAAAAGTTGCACATACGAATTATGTAATGAATGGATGCATTATTTGGTTTAAATTTTGCGGTCAATGTTTGAGACACATTTGATGTCTATGTCATGTAACAATTCTTCATTTTTTATATTAGTTTATTTCATAATGAATGAAAAACAGACATGCCTCTATGTGATACAATTTTCATAAATTGCTACATGTGCCTTTGCAAAAATTATAATTTCATTACAATCTTACAAATTTAGTAAGATCAACTTTTCAACTACAAATTCAAAAATATAAGATTTTTTATCAAAATTAAAAATTATGAATATATGATTGTTGGATCTCATATCCAAATCTTATATCCATGATGAATATGTGATAACTGGATCACGTATGAGACCTTGGTTGAGCAATTTTCCTCACAAAAACAAAGAAATGATAATTGGATCACGTGAGATATTGGCAATTCAAGGTGAAAATTATAGCTTTTCTAGGTAAAAAGACATATTCTATATCTGATTGATCCATATATTTTTTAATTAATGTATCCTACAATTAGAGAACTAGACTCAAATAATAAAATTTGTGTATCTTGATTTCATTAAATGAATAAAATTGATATTTCATCATTTTCCAAAACCCCCTCTTAATTTCCTTTAACATTATTTCCCATATGAGGAATCCTGAGTGCATATTTTTGACTGGAATCCCAAACATACTTAATTTGAGGAACAAGAGATAGAATTGAAAATAATTGCTAAAAATATTTAATATACCCTCAATTCATTAATAATTTGATAAATCAATGTCCTCGAGGGACTATATATATATATATATATATATATATATATATATATATATATATATATATATATATAGAGTCAGGCTAGAATACACTCGAGTGTATCCGGAACGGAATACACTCAAGTAGTTTTCCAAGATGCAATATTTTTTTTGAAAATCTAATCCGTTGATCTTCTTAAACATCTCATGAACAACTCATACACAAAATTTGAGAACATTTGGATATGTATAGCTCATGTTATGAAGACCTCAAAAATTATGCATTTCAAATTAGTTTCGTGCGTTGATTTTGTTGCCCTTGGATGAGTGACTTACACTCATCCAAATGAGTTCAAAATTTGTATGTAGCCTAGTTATAGTATGAGGGTGAAGATCAACGGTTTACATTTTGCAAAAAATAGTCTTGATATGCAAACACACTTGAGTGTATTCGTGCGATCCGTACACTCGAGTGTATTCTAGCCTGACTCTATATATATATATATATATTGGTTGAGCAGTTCAACATCTTTACTTGAACATTTGAAATCATGAAGATTCAATCCACAGTTACTCTATCATGCTAACTATGTATGCACATAAAATCTAAACCTTTTTTGTAAATTATTATTTCCATGCATAGTATGCGGTTCTAAAATTTATTTTGTTCCATAAAAATATCATACATGACCGATCAAAGTTCTTGAGCTTATTTTATATTATTTTTATACCTTCTTTCACTAAAAAAGAGTACTTGCACTTTTATTTATTCAATTTGTATCTTTTATTAAGATGATATTGTTGATTTATTAGATACATGATCTGTGAACCTTGCAACTCTTTGTATCCAAGTGTTTACAAGTCAAGTTTTGTGTGGCCACTATTCTTAATGCCAAATGTAGAAGAAATTTATTATAACCCAACTCTACTCCCACATCGAAATGGTTTTCGAGCATCAATTTGTACTCAAAGAAGATTCCAATCTCCTTTTGGACTGAATAATGAGTTTTGTGGTTTTACTTACTTTCCAAAACCTTTCTACTTTTTGTTCAAGAATACATAGTTTTTTTGAATGGTCTTTTCCATTTTAGTAATTAACTCTCCTACTATAGAGTATATTAGTATCTCTGATTAGTTTTCTTTTAATTTCAATAAAAGGTGTAATATAGATTCAAGCTTTTTTCTAAATATTGTATTTATTTCATGATGGGCTAATAGATAAAAGGTCTATGGTCAAGCTACAAACATGTTAGTTTTGCTATTTTAATCTAAATTGATTTAACATGCTTTCTTTAAATAGGTGCTTTATTATCTAAGGGTACTAATTTGGAGGAATTTGTAAGAGTCGTATATATACATTTACAATAAATGCAACAAAAGTTGTTCTAGAATAAGGAATTATTCAAAGTGACTATATCTTTTTCCTTACTTTGCAATGTTTGTTCTAGGTCAATCATGGTTTTGGGTTCATTATCATTCCTATCCATGCTACAAAAAATATACAAAAATCTACTAAATGAACAAATTTTGTTTCCTTAACCTTTTCTTTATGTAGATCACATGGCTCAAACCTAATGGACGGTCATCCTCTATCACAAATAGGACTATCTATGTCCTTGGAAAAAGTTTGGCACATATATTATAGTTTGACACAATCAAATATGATTTTATATAATTAACTTATTCTTAGTATTATTATTCATATGAATATTGTGTTTAATATTCTTATAAAAGGAAGAAGCATAACAACATCCATTTTCTGAAAATATTAACTAAATTATTTTCTAAGAAAAAGTTAAACCTTACAATTATATTTTGTGTCATTTAGTTATTCCTTTATATCCATTGTATGTCTCAATTTTTACAAGCCAAAATTAATTTTTGTAGTAAAAGAACCTAATGGCTCATGCATATGGGCATTTTGAAAGGATGTGGGCTTTCTCCTATGCTCTCTTACTCTTTTTTTTCATGTGGTACATGGTAAATATTTTGGTCTAGGAGAAGATATCAACTATCAATCATGTTAGTCGATCGCATATGAAAACTAATGCATTTTTTATCATCTATAATGTTAGACTTGAACTGTTAGTTCTTTTGTAAGGTGTTGGGCCCATTTGGGCGGTCATTCCATACAATGGCTACAAAAATATGTTAGTTCTTTGTGCATCTTTTTCTACATTATTTTCAGTGAGAAATATTATGAACTCTTCCATTTCTTTATAATTTTAAATTTCAAAACCCATTCATTAGATATATCATCAATTTATGTATCAATATCTCTTTTATGAGACTAAAAATTATTGTCACCAATTAAACCGACCTTCTAAGGATATAAATATGAAAATATATTATAATATTGATCTTCTTAGCTACATAGATTTATCTGCCTTATACAATCAAATTGACACTAGATTTTTACTTTCTTTATACATGTTGCTTATGATTTTATATCTTGAATATAGTACTGTGCAAATTGTTGTGTGTGTGGAATACGAAATTTTAAACTTTTCCCATACAAACTAGTGCATTATATACTACCCTTACCGAGTATGTAATAATGGCCCATTTACATAACTACAACTTTTTTCATTTTTTCCTCACTGTCGTGATTTTTACCTATTAATTGGTTAGAGTTCTATTCAAATATGTTATACACATATTATATAGTGCCAATTAGGCCCATTAGATTGTTTTCCATATTAAAAATTTAGAGGAAATAACAAAGATGCTGATATGATCCATTCATTGTATAGAAACTTATGCATAACCTCAATAATATATTGTAATGTGTTTGAGCATATTATGAAACATAATATTGTTTTCTACAGGAGACATATTCAAACAATATGACCATGTCATGTTGATTTCCTTATTGTCACTTTTTAAGAGAGATTCCAAAATATTACCACTTTCTAGGTAGTGTATTTATATTGAAATTAAATATCAATTCTTTTATGTAATGTATCCACCTTTAATTGGTGGAACATATTCAAGCATGTATTCCACAAAGTGTTATGGACTCTTGGATTCCTAGGTTAGGTGTAACTACATTGGTGTAAATAAATTGTTTTCTTAGGCCAATTCAAATTAATAATCAGATGAGGTATTGTTATAGGTGTGTTTTCTAGGGAATTAAGCTATATCAGAAAATTTTGACAAATGAAAGCATGAATAATGAACACATTAAATAAGTTTAAAACCATAATTTTACTTAACATAAATGTATATGGTTTATATTAGTCACAACTTCACTTTTTATTCATTTAATTTCCAGTTAGGTCGTTTTTTTTCTTGAAACCACTAGCTTTAATACTCAAATAGTTGGGCTACATGTGCACATCATTTCTGTTCCCTCTCCATTACATTGCCATGGAAGAGGGTTCATGTATCGTTCTGTAATGTAAACATTCTTGAGGGATTCGGGGCAATCTATAAGCCACTGTATGTACATCAAAGTGGAAAAATAAATCAAAGTTTGCTGATCCAAACTAGAGTACAAGATGAAAAGTTATTCTTACACACCAATAAAATATCATACATCATCCAATTGAACTAGAGGCAAAGAAGATAAAAAAATTGGAAGTATGGACATATTAAGCTATGTTATATCATGGTTTTATTGTCTTTACTTCTTTCTATTGTTCATACTTTGATAAACAAATACCCACAATATCTATATTGATGGGACTTATAATTTTATGTGAACATATGTACATTATTTGTAAAGTAAATTTCTCATATCAATTTTTGGTTATATACATAAGTAGAAAAAAATTACAAATACACACTCAATGTAGATTTTGCATACATCAATATAGACAACTTCCTCTTTCCCATGCAACCATGCCTCCTACTATAGCACCTACCACATCATGGTTGGGGTGGACATTTGACAGTTGTGTCTGTTTCCAAGTATAACGGGTAATGCTTAGAGTGACATGAATTTCATAACAACCATTGGAAGACTATGAATCATGTCACCTTGAAGGCATGGGCAAGCCTAGGCCAGTGTAATGACATATTCTTCTATTGAAAGACGACATGGCCTCAACCCCTAAAAATCTGTATATAGTGTTATATATATACCTAAACACAAACATTTATGTTGCAAATAAATTTGAAAGATTACTATATCACAAAAAAGCATACATCACATGTGCTAGCTGGAGGGTCCATGGGATTACTCCCAACCACCTCTGTCGTAGGGGGGATTCACCTAATATGAAGAATGGGGCACCACATGTACTGTCTGAGGAGCTGATTGAGAATGAAAAGCATGATATTGTCTCATTGGTTCTTCTATTCACTTTGCAATCATCTCTTATGGCTTGTCATCTTAAAATCCTCCTTTCTGGACAAATTTGTTTGTATGCTCTGATAGCCCAAAGAAGGATCTTATACTGACACCAATGTCATCAACGCTAACACACCAAATATGCTCTACAGTTCCTAGAGAAACTATCAATTCATCCCTTGGGCCCTCAGGGATAAACTTGAGTTCTTTGCTTTTCTTGTAGAGCTCTTGTTAATCATCATCAATAGTAATTGGTATGTAAAACATAAGAATCAAGGTCAAATATGAACGTTCACTCTAAGAGTTGAATTTGTATCATTTTACAGCCACCTCTATGGTTGCAGGGTAGGGTATTTCTCCATATTGTGTTGGCCTCACAGCTATCCATTTCCCATGCAATGTAGAGGGAGTAGTAGAGGACTCAGCAGTTCCAGGAGTAGGCTTCTGAGATGAAGATGCCTCCAGTCCCTTTGTCGAAGCCTTGCATAGCCACCTAAACCCAACTTGTGGTCATGCACATTCGTTGCATGCCTTTCTTTTTTTGCATTGCATAAAGCATGGTTAATCCAAGAAATATATTAAATATGTAATATAAGGAATTCATAAGAATGTATTCTAAATGAGGAGGCTTAATACCTTATATTTGTCAGTTTTTCTTAAAGCAACAAACAAGGCCCACACCTTTAGGTCAAGATTGTTCTATTTCTCAGTGACGAACTTCTTCTTTTTGTCGTTCATTATGTATTCTCTTTTCAGATTCATCCTATAATTCCTTAGTACCCTCTCACAATGTTGCAACACCTTTATAGCATGCAATTTTTCATCAAGGTCAAATATGCTCTACAAAAGTTCATATACTTAATGGAATATTCTTTAAAATATAAGTGTAAATATCTTTATTACACATCTAAGTCCTTCCATATGTAGTCTTTCATGCCTTCAAAACATTATGCCAAAATTCTACTTTCACTTTTCTATGAGTAAGAACCTCTAGATATTGCGTGAAAGAACTGTGACTCTTCCCAAAAAGATTTCCTACATCATCAAACTCAATGATTAGCTTTGATCCTTTACCCCTTTTCTCTACTAACTAGTTCATCATGGTGATGCCTCTTTTATGTGCATGCTCACGATGCTCCTAAGCAAACTCAGGGTGCACATCCTCAGGATGCTAAAATTGACAACAAGCACAAATAAGTCATAAAAAATATGTACTTATAAATATGATAAACATTGTACAATGCACATCTATGTAATAAAATAATATAACTTACACTAGTCCTATCCTCAAGTTGTGCATCGTCATGGTACTCATCCTCATGGTGGTCATCCTCAGGATCAGATGCCATCTGAAAAATGTCATGTAAAACTAGTCAAACAATGAAATATAAGTGATAAAGAATGTTAAATGCACATTTAACATTTAAAAAAATTAAATGCTAGTATATTTGGATCTTGGATCTGTAACCATTCCTTCTTCGTGATATCCATGCATATATAAGTCAATGTTAGCTTCAGTAATTGGTGTTGGCAAGCCAACTGAGAATGGAAAGGAGTAATCATACTTGTCATAGTACTCTTCTTCGTCTATAGGATCTGCAATGAACTACCTTTTACCATGAAAATTAAATGGCCAATTTTTATTTTTTGGATCTTCGATATAAAATGCATATTTCCCATGTGATGCCAATATGAATGGTTCACCCTTCTCACTAATATTTTCAAAAGTACTAATGTGAAATCTAATTCATCCACTTCAACTCCTTTTTTGTTATCAAACCATTACACCTAAAGACTAGAAAAAAAAATATGTAGTCAAACTCCCATATGCCTTCAATGACACTATGGTATGAGATTTTAGCTTCCCATGGAATTTATCCTTCACACTAAAAAATAAAATGAAGAGGATTGAAGGGTTACCCCAATATTTTATTCGAAACTCTTATCACCTTAATATTTTCTTGTAATATGAAAATACACTTATGTCACACCCTTCATAAGACATAGCATTCATTTTTTGTTTAAAGGTGATCCATTTTATATTTTCAACATCATTATTTGGTGTTTGAGATAGTTGGTGTAAGACTTCATCTTAAAACAACCTAGTAAATGTCCTATTTCTCTAGCAAGCCAAATTGAATTGGCTCGAGGATATTTAGTGTTTATGAAATTGGCATGTTCAGTGATATTAATACTCACTTCATCAATGTTGTGTTAAAAATACAAGTGTGCTAGTTTGTACATAAATACTTCATCTATGTCTACTCAAAGATAACTAAGACTTTTCTTACAAATAATTAGAGGAGTTGGACCTTCTTCGGTTCTCACAACTGGTAGACATCTTAGAGCCGTCACCAACACATCCATCGGTTCTCAAAACTGGTGGATACCATGGACAGTCTACACAACACATCATTTAATGCTCAACTATAAACTTTCACAACCATCAAATGTCACCATCATTCATCAGGCTATGGTCAGCCAAGCCTTGACATTTGATGTCCATTTGGCCCAACACTTGATGGAACAACTATAGAAAGACAAAGCCTCATCCAATGTCTACCCTAGCATTGTTAGCCAAAGGTACGATAGATGACCGCTACTTGATGGACTGACAGTCGATGGAAGTAGTGGTCAAAGGTTGGTATGGATATTGCTAAGAACGTTCCCCGAAATAGGTACTCAAAGAACTTTTGGAACAAGTGAAGTGCTCCCAAGGGCATCTAAGGCACTAGACCGAGGCCTATAAATAGGAGACCCCCATGATCATAGTATGGGTGGCACATACATAAGACGCCGAAGTGCTTCTGGTGATGAAGCTAGCCATCGGCCACCTCTGCCATCATCGGTTGGTAGACAAGAAAGAAGAAAGTCTTATAAAGTCTACTGTCGCTTCTCCCTGACCCCAAAAGTGACATCATTCTATAAGGAACACCCAATTTAATCTACCCTCTCGGTTGGTATATTTGAGGCAAATTTTTACGTTCTTAGCACTTATCATTCCTTATCCATGTGGTTCAACCCTTATTAACTACATCAGACCATGTATAATAGTTGTGGGGTCCTGAGTGTCGGGGTATAATTTAAGAGTCCATCTAATGTAGATCCACTCAATTATGGACATGTGATTTAGGTTGGTCAACAACACATTAATCAAACTATCCCATGTACAACATGAATACAACTATAATTATTTCTCTATATCTCATTTACGAAACTATGCATTTTTTGTCCCATTATTTTTCTTGATAGGCTCCACATCTAACAACCCCAATTCTAATTCAAGTTTTTTTATTGGGATTTACCCAAATTTCCGCTCCTATCATCCACACTTGTCTACCCGTGGACCCCTTAAAACCCTAACCCATACATAACTGACCACCCATTAATCAATGTCACACCTTGTACAACCTTACTTTTGTGCCAATTGCTTCCCAAGGTACATGCCTTTTTTCCGCCAACTCAATCTTTGATTTTTGGATTCCATCCTTGTTGTCGACTCCTAGCTCTAATCCAACCCAGTATCTTCTGGGACTGACACCATCAGAACCCCTTCTTCACATATATTTTGTCAATTTGATCCGTTCTTTACATCCCATCATCACCCCAATTTTGGTCACAGACTGATGAGCGGGTACTCACAAATATGGTGCGAGTGAAATGAAGCAGAAGAAACCCTATAATTATTTCTGTTTTTGTCCTTATACTTTTGTTTTGTTTTAGTTTTATCCTACGGGAAGATGCATCTTTCCCTCACTTTATTTTGATTATCCACTCAATTTATTGCATGATTATTTTCATTCTATTTCCCTATCATGGTATAATGTCTTGAATATCAGTACAAGGTTAGGACCATTTGTTTAGCTTTTAGTTGCTCTTTCAAATAAGTAAATTCTACAAAATTGTGAAATCCAAAAGAAAACTGGAAGCTCCAAAAATTATGGAAACATATTTTCTAAAACCATGAGATTTTTATTTAGCTAATTCTACAACTTTCTTCTCTTATTTTAACATATTTAAAAGAAAAATATTTAGGGTTATATATATACATATATATGTATATACATATATATACATATATATATATATATGTGTGTGTGTGTGTGTGTGTGTGTGTGTGTGTGTGTCGGTCTTCATGGTTTCTCGATTGAAGTGTACCTAAACCTTTGTATGTGTATACATATTATGTATATGTCTGTGGATACTCTAGTCTTGAAGGGGAGTAGCATGTTTTTATCGAAACATCCAAGTTAACGTATGTGTCTATACTCAGTCTATTTGGGCATTGTTATTATTGAAATCATAAATTTCCATATGAGACATCTACTAAAAATATGATCATCCTTAGTTTGATTCTTAAGATCTTTTTATACACCTTCTATTTTGATAATATTCTCATGAATTGTTAACAAAAATCACATGAAACCATTTTATGGTCCTCCAAAGTTAATATGTTAACATAGATGTTCTCATCTCCTTTTTATATGCATGAACTTGCTTGATCTTTTATAATGAATCATGTGGTGGCCTACTGACATAAAGTAATGTGTGTGATTTTATGTGAAGGGGTAAGTTCACACACTTTATAATTGTGTATCGGCATTAATTCAGGAAAATGAATATATTGGAGCAGATGCATATCCCGTCATGCTCAGAGAAGATGTGTATATGCTCATGGTCACTCAAACTTATAGAGCAGATGTGTATTGTTCCTTCTCAACCCATCTTGCATGCATGGCTTTAGTGGTTGCATGTTGGTTCTTTGGTGGACATGTGGCACCTATGTGCATGACACCTCATACTTTCCATCTCTCTCTTACACCCAAGTATATAACCTCTCTCCTATACATGCAAGTATCTCTTTTATCCTTCCTTTTTCTCCCTTCTAACTTGTGCTCGGCCCTTGTGTGCTTGGTGGTGTGAAGGAGCTTAACCTTGGTGCTTGGTGGCCAAAATCTCTTGCATGTGGTGATCCAAGTTTGGAGAAGCTCTTCCTTGGTGATCTTTGGTGGTTCCTTGATATTTGGTATGTGTTTCCACATCTTGATCTCATTTCCTTTGAAAACACTATCTCCTTTCCTTCTCCTGGACAAACCCCTTGTTCACCATGGTGGTGCTTGTCTTGGGATGGAGGTACTCCTACCTCTTGAGATGAATCCTTGGTGTTATCGAGGTAGTGTTCAAGTTGGGTGGAAAAGATCCTCTCTTTTTTCCCTCTTTTGTTCTTTTTAGCCTTGAGGTTTTAGGTTCTCTTTCTTACCCTTTAACATAGGGTTTTCTCTTCTCCTTTGAGGTGGTGACTAGCTTAACCATGAAGGAGGTCAAATCTAGGGTTTTCTCCTTTATTTGGAGCTTCTTTTCTTGGAGGAAGTTGCATCATCATCTAAGGTGGGTTATATACCTCTTTTCCCTCTTCTATTAAAGAACTTTTACATGCAACTTGATCTAAAACTTTATACCTTGCAGTAATGATATTACCTTGATTAGGGTTAAGTTTCTATGTTCATTTTTCATGTATCTTGCTTCTTTATTTGAAACCTAATTTATATGGCCAAACTTTTATGGAAGTTGATGATGGTGGTTTTCCATGTAACCAAACCTTGGTTTGTTGATCATAAGTTTTAATTTGGATTCTTTTTGTGAGGAGGACTTTTGGATTTGTTTTCATGTTTTTGATAGTAATTTTTTGTTTATCATATCATGGTTATGTTGTGGATCATGTGAAATGCTCAACTTTAGGGTTTTGAGCATGATCCTACCCTAATGACATTATTTCCATATAGTTATGTTTTCAAGATGTTGGTCTTTGTTTTGATGATGTTTTTCTTTCCCTATGAAGTTCTTCAAGTGGTGTTCTATATGGCCGAGGTTTTGGATAAGGTTTGGTCACTTAGATGAGTACTTTGGTTTTGGTCACTTGTATGGCCTTTGATCTTCGTTCAATTAGATTGGTCCTTCCCTTCGACTGTTGGTCTTGATGGTTCTCTTCAATCTTTTAGCTTGAGGTCGCCTTGGTCGTTGAACTTGGTTGGTTCCTCTTCGACCGTAGAATGGTGTTGATCCCTTCAACTATGATGTGGTGATTTCTCTACAATCACATGGCTTTCTGACCTAGGATTTCCCCTTAAATCATTTAGAGTTGGTTAAGCTTGGTCGCTGAAGATGTCTATGACCAAGATGTGTCTTCAATTGCATGGTTTGACACCTAGTTCTTTCTTTCACCATTGATGAGGTGTGGTCTATTCGATCGCTTGGTTTTGGTGATCTTATATTCTCTTTGACCATGATGTATACATATCCTTGTCTTCAAACACATGGTTTATGTCTTGATGATAGTGGTTGACCCACATGCTCCAAGAAGTGGGAAGCTAAGTTATCTATGGTTTATTAATAATGTTTGAATGCAAAACCTTAATCGTATATATAATTGATCCCTAATTCTAATTCCCAAGGTATACTATTATTATTGAATTCATTGGATGGATGGCATATGATTACTTTTCTCTCTCCTACTTGTTTTATGCTAACCATGTAGGTGACAAATATCATAGCTTGTGTATGCTATGGTGGTGATCATATGATACAAGGTGATGACTATCAGCCTTATTGAAACATGATGAGATCATATTGATGTGATGGGTCCTATGACCTGGTGAAGGCTTATTTCCCATTGTGAGGTGATATCCACAAGTGATATGACTAAGGGATTGATATCCCATAGTGATGTGGCTTTGGTGATAGCCTTACATGGATTTGAGACATTGGTGATGGCATTGTGAATGGCAGTGCAATAAGTACCATGTGATGATGATATGACAAGTTTACACCTTATATGTTTTATATCTTTTGGAGTTGTATCCTACCCTTATCTTTGTAGAGTTTGTTTTGTGTTTGTACATTGTAACTTGATTGATGCTAAAAGATACCCAATTGACTCAAAAAATCAAGTAAAAAGCAAATAATGTAGGTGCCTTGTGTCATAGATCCATTCCAGTGTCAGTATTTTGCTGGATGGTGAAATGAGTCATTCATATGGGAAACTAGGAGAGCATATTTTTTAATATCTAGGGGTGCAAGTCGAGTATCTCCTCACTCCACAATTTCTGGTGATATGAGATGGCCATGGGTAAGCCAATCTCCTTAAGATATGGATGGCCATGCATGAGCCAATCCTTCTTTTTAATAATGTCCATGCATAAGCTAGTTCCTCTAGCACTATTACCTATACCAAGGTGGGCTAGGTATTTATATATGGATGGCCATGCATGAGCCAATCCATCATCTTTACTATATGTTGCTATTTGTAGTCGACTGATATGTCTCTGTGGTGTTTGTCTTGTACTGACCAAGAGTTGTCAGAGAGGTCATGGATTCTGACTCTTCCATTGGACTTTTATGGCACCGATTTCAACTTTGTAGTGGTCGGTTGGATTTGAGAGGTACAACTCAAATCCTCATGGGAAAATAAAAAATGTAATAGATCTGTGCAGTATATTTTTCATAGGGTCAAATATGCTTCACATTGGTTGAATCCTTTTTCTTATCTTTGTATTGATTTCTTTAACTATAAGGAGATAATAGAAATCAACTATTGTACATGTTCTTCATATTCCTTCTTAAAATATTAATAGTTCTATTACTCAGTGATAACTGCCTAGTTGCTTAACCTACATTATTAGTCCAATACATATCGATTAGTTGAATCTTCTCAACTTGTTAAGTATGTTTTCTACCTACTTAGTTATCTGTGTTTTTAATAGATGTTCGAGGAGAGTTATATCTCTTGTTGGAATTTTTGGTCTCACCCTATGGGTTTCCACATCTTTTAGGTGATCAAGCACAAGTTAGCGGTCATGATGTTGAGGCTAAGAAGCAAGAGGAGCAGTAGCTGGGTAAAAGTCAGATATGTTGCTTGTGTGTTGTAGTAGAGTCCTATGTGTCATCCTTATACACTCAGGTCCTTGGGGATTTATGTAGATGTTGTATATCGAGAAGACATTTTGGCGTTATGCTTTTGTTATATAGATATGGCACATATGTATATGTGACAAGTTACCATATGTACATGTTGCGGCCAGTGGGCCAGTGAACAGTGTTATGTAATAATATCTTGGCAGGTGATATATATGTACAAGTGGCTTTATGGACTCCGATGTGATATCTTTCAACTTGAGGGGGATATGTGATAATGGTTTTAATTTCTTGTGTTTTCTAGTAACCTGGTTTGTAGTGTTAGTTTTCTCATTTGGTTTTGTGTTATCTCATTTTATGGCATGTCGGGGAATCACACGTGGCACCCCAGATGGTATAAAGTTTGAGAAGTGACATTTTTGTCAGAGGTGCCCACAACAAACACCTCTTTCAAATGACTGTGGATTCTATGAACTCTTCTGGATGCACATGATAGACACATCAGACAAGAAAGTGGAACACAACCAAGATGATGAATATCACCATCTTTGGGGTCAATACACAATGAAGTTCTTATTATCTGAATGGGATCTTTTATAAGACCAACTCTAACTCACCTATTCTACATGAAACTTTAAGTTTGGGGGTTTGAATAGGCAAACATGGTATGTGATCACACTTAACATTCTAATCTCATTTCAATTCTTCTTTTCCTTAAAAAATTTCAAAATATTTGAATAGCCTAAATGGAAAATTTTGACTAAAGTTTTGCACATCTATATATTCTCGTCTCTTTCAAAGAAAAATTGTATGCATACAAAGTTTTCAAAAGTCAAATTTTGGATCCAATTTTCTAGGATATAAGCATAACCCCCATTCATAGACTTTCTTGTATCCAGGATAAATCTTAGTGTAATTATTTCAAGAATGATGGATTTGGGAAATTTACCTAGAAATTTGAATGTGGTAATGTCCTAATGTCAGCCTTATCTCAAGATAATGTAAACATATATCTGTCACCCTAGGATAAACTCTCAAGGAAAGGAGGACTCAGCCTAACACACTCATGTTTGATAACCCTGACTCTAGTTCAAGTAGAAAAGCACCGAGTCCTAGAAATGAGGAAACAACAACCCCTTCTAGTGTAAAAATTCCCGCTTTATAGATCTAAAGAGGCTTGGCGGCCCAAAACTTCCTTAATACTCTATCTCCCCAAAGCATGTAAGCATGAATAAAAGTCGAGAGGAATAAAATCATGAGAGTTGTGCCTGATAGTATGTTGAAGGACTTTGCCCGACCAGGGTATTGTTGCACTCAAGAATGTAGATATGTCACTCCCAGTAGTGGAGTCTAGAAGCCAAACTTTGACACAGCTACCTTTAGAAGGGTCCTCATACAATCACCTGATATTACATCAAGGCCCAATTGGGCAACACTGTCTTACAAAAAGCAAACATGGTTGAGCGAACTTGAGAAAGATAGGAGACAAAGCTGCTTCATCCCACCCCAACACAATAGACAAGATACCTAAAAAAATGTTGAGTGTAAAAGCTACCTCATCCGGAACATTGTGCATGTACATCCCAAAAAAGGGTCATCTGTGTGTCACGACTAAGAAATCCTTCCTCAAAAGGAGGTCATAGCAGGCAAAATGAGTATCGCAACTTCAATCCTGAGTGAGGAAGTCTTTGTATGGATAGAACCCAATCATGATACATATATTTTGATTTAAGGTTGACATAATGAAAATTTTTGAATTCTAAAAAAAATCTAATAAATCCCTCTGAAGTTGTTTAATGCTTTAATTCTACTTGTTAGATTGAGTATATCCTGGACTGTATGTTTGGGAGGAGTTGATAACTTCCAATTTTATGGATATTATATGCGTTAACTTACTTCTTATTCCCTCTCATAATGCAAATTTATACTCACTTCCCTTTAATGTGTACATAAATACTTCATCTATGTCTACTTGAAGATAACTAAGACATTTCTTGCAAATAATTGGAGGATATGGACCTCCTTCGATTCTCACAACCGGTAGACACCCTAGAGCCATCAGCAACACGAGCATCAGTTCTCACAACTGGTGGATACTAGGGACAGTCTGCACAACACATCATTCGATGCTTAGTTGTAAACTAGCACAGCTATCAAATGTCACCATCATTCATTAGGCTATGGTCACACAGAGCAGTAAGGTGATGGTCAGCCAAGCCTTAACAGTTGATGGCCATTTGGCCCAACACTTTATGGACCAACTATAGAAAGACAAAGACTCAACCAATGGCTACCCTAGCATCGTTAGACTAAGGTACGACAGACGGCTTCTACTTGATGGCCCAACAGTTAATGGAAGCACTGGTCTAAGTTTGGTATGGAGACTATTAAGCATGTTCCCCGAAATAGGTACTCAAAGAACTTGTGGCACAAGTGAAGTGATCCCAAGGGCATCTAAGGCACTAGATCGAGACCTATAAATAGGAGACCGCCATGATCATAGTATGGGTGGCACATACATAGGACGCCAAAGTGCTTCTGGTGATGAAGCTAGCCATCGACCGCCTCTGCCACCATCAGATGGTAGCAATAAGGAAGAAAGTCTGACAAAGTCTATTGCCGCTTCTCCCTGACCCTGACTAGTATGAACTACTCCCTCGACAGAAGGAGGCCAAAGATTAGGTCTTCATCACCGTAACATCGAGCTCTACAAGGAGATCCTAACCATCATTTGTGGACATCTCTTAGTCATAGTCGGTGTACCCTCCTAGCTTCTCCTTCTCTAACCACTCGTCCTCCCTTCATTCTTTTGTCCATTTTCTCTAGCAGTGTTGTATGTCCATAACAACTTGTGAGTCCATAACATTGCTCATGGAATGAGTGTCTAAACACATAGCATGGGTTGGGAGTATCCACTAAATCTCTCCCAACATGAATATACTTGCTTCCATTTGAACATATATATGCATATATATATATATATATGCATATATATATGTGTGTATAAATATTCTATTTTCAAAGATTATCAACATAATCTTATCCTTAATGCTTCACTTGTATGATTAGCTACCATTTTGTGATCTTTGATTGTTGGTCCGTCAAAAGAGTAGTACTAATCTTATCTAAGTTTTATGGAGTTGCATGAATTCATGAGAATGTTGGAAATCTTAAGCAAATGATCATATGGTTATCTTTATAGTTGTTTGTTTATCATCTTGAGAGAGAGACAAACTTATAATCTAGATCTATCCTATGCTCAACAGTGAAGGGAATAGACATATATGATGATTTCTTGTAATCTTGCTAAAGGTATACTATTGGTGTGAGTATTTCATGTTGGTGAGAAGATCTTAGACGATGAAACCCAACCTAGGGTCCCATCCATATTTGTTACAACAGTCTTTGTTTGTTCGCTTTTCTCTTGTTTTGTTTCCTTGCTTTGTTTTGCTTTTATTATTTTCATTGTTGGTTGAAGTGGCATCATTATATAAGGAAAGCCCAATTTAATCTACCCTCTAGGTTGGTATATCTGAGGCAAAGTTTTACATTCTTAGCACTTACCATTCCTTCTCCATTTGGTTCGACCCCAATTAACTACATCAGACCCTGTATAATAGTTGTGGGGGCCTGAGTTTTGTAGTAGAGTCATATGTGTTTTGTAGTAGAGTCATATGTTGCTTGTGCTTTGTAGTAGACTCATATGTGGCATCCTTGTACACTCAGGTCCTTGGGGATTTATGTAGATGTTGTATATCGAGACGACCTTTTGGCATTATGCTTTTGTTATATCGATATGGCATGTATGTATATGTGACAGGTTACCATATATACAGGTTGTTTCCAGTGGGCCAGTGAACAATGCTATGTAATAATCTCTTGGCAGGTTATATATATGTACAGGTGGCTTTGTGGACTCCGATGTGATGTCTTTCTACTTGAGGGGGATATGTGCTAATGGTTTTAATTTCTTGTGTTTTCTGGTAACCTCATTTGTTAGTGTTAGTTTCCTCATTTGGTTTTGAGTTATCTCACTTTATGGCGTGTCGGGGCATCACAGGTGGCATCCCAGATGGTCTAAAGTTTGAGAAGCTACATTTTTGTCACAGGTGCCAACAACAAATACCTCTTTCAAATGACTACAGATTCTATGAACTCTTCTGGATGCACATGCTAGCCACATCAAATAAGAAAGTGGAACACTACCAAGATGATGACTATCACCATCTTCGAGGCCAATACACAATGAAGATCTCATTGTCTAAAAGGGCTCTTTTATAAGACTATCACCATCTTTATGATGACTACCAACTCTAACTCACCTATTCTAGATCAAACTTTAAGTTTGGGGGTCTAAACATGCGAACATGGTATGTGATCACACTTAACATTCTAATCTCATTTCAATTCTTCCTTTGCTAATAAAAAAATTTCACAATATTTGAACAACCTAAATGGAAAATTTTGATCAAAGTTTTTGACATGTATATATTCTTGTCTCTTTGAAGAAAAATTGTATGCATAAGAATTTTTTTAAGTCAAATTTTGGATCCAAATTTCCTGGATATAAACATAACCCCCATTCATAGACTTTCCTGTATCTAGGCTAATCTTACCGCAAATTTTGACTAAAGTTTTGCATATGTATATATTCTCATCTCTTTGAAGAAAAATTGTATGCATAAGAAGTTTTTAAAAGTCAAATTTTGAATCCAATTTTCGTGGATATAAACATCCCCATTCATAGACTTTCCTATATCCAGGCTAAATCTTAGCATAATTATTTCAAGAATGATGGATTGGGGCTATTTAATTTACCTATAAATTTGAATGTGGTAATGTCCTAATGTCAGCCTTATCTCAAGATAATATAAAGATATATCTGTCACCCCAGGATAAACTCTCAAGGAAAGGAGGACTTATCCTAACACACTCATGTTTGATAACCCTGACTGTAGTACAAATAGGAAAACACAGAGTCCTATAAATGAGGAAACAACTACCCCTTCTAGATTAAAAATCCCTGCTTTTGGATCTAAAGAAGCTTGGTGGCCCAAAACTTCCTTGATACTCTATCTCCCCAAAACCTGTAAGAAAGAATAAAAGTCGAGAGGAATAAAATCATGAGATTTGTGCCTGATAATATGCTGAAGGACTTCTCCCAACCAGGGTATTGCTACACTCAAGAATGCAGATATGTCGCCCCCAGTATCGGAGTCTAGAAGCCAAACTTTGACACACCTGCCTTTGGAAGGGACCTCACACAATCACCTGACATTACATCAGGGCCCAATCAGGCAACACTATCTTTAAAATAGCAAACTTGGTTGAGTGAACCTAAGAAAGATAGGAGACAAAGCATCTTCAGCCCACACCAACACAATAGACAAGATAACTAAAAAAATGTTGAGTGTAAAAGCTATCTCATCAGGAATGTTGTGCATGTACATCTCTTAAAAGGGTCATCGGTGTATCAAGACTAAGAAATCCTTCCTTAGAAGGAGGTCATAGAAGGAAAAATGAGTATCGCAACTCCAAGCCTGAGTGAGGAAGTTTTGGTATGGATAGAACCCAATAACGATATATATACTTTGATTTAAGGTTGCCATAATAACAATTTCCACATTGTAAAAAAAACAATAATCTAATCAATCCCTCTAAAGTCATTAAATGCTTTAATTCTACTTGTTAGACTGGGGACATGATGGATTCTATGTTTGGGGGGAGTTGATAATGTCCAATTTTATGGATATTATATGCCTTAACTTACCTCTTATTCCCTATCATCATGCAAATTTATACTCACTTCCCTTTAATTTGTACATAAACACTTCATCTATGTCTACTCAAGGATAACTAAGACATTTCTTGCAAATAATTGGAGGAGTTGGACCTCCTTTGATTCTCACAACTGGTAGACACCTTGGAGCCGTCAACAACATGACCATCGGTTCTCACAACTGGTGGATACCATGGACAGTCTGCACGACAAATCATTCGATGCTCAATTGTAAACTTGTACAACCATAAAATGTCAACATCATTAATTCATCAGGCTATGGTCACGTAGAGCATTTAGGTGATGGTCAGCCAAGCCTTGACAGTTGATGGCCATTTGGCCCAACACTTGATGGCACAACTATAGAAAGACAAAGCCTCAACCAATGGATACCCTAGCATTATTAGACAAAGGTACGACAGATGACTGCTACATGATGGCCCGACAATCGATGGAAGCAGTGGTTAAAGGTTGGTACGAAGATTGTTAAGAACGTACCCCGAAACAGGTACTCAAAGAACTTGTGGAACAAGTGAAGTTCTCACAAGGGCATCTAAGGCACTAGACTGAGGCCTATAAATAGGAGACCCCCATGATCATAGTATGGGTGGCACATACATAGGATGCCAAAGTTCTTCTGGTGATGCAGCTTGCCATCGACCACCTCAGCCACCATCAGTTGGTAGACAAGAAAGAAGAAAGTCTGATAAAGTCTATTGTCGCTTCTCCCAGACCCCGACCAGTTTGAAGTACTCCCTCGACAGAAGGAGGCCAGATATTAGGTATTCATCGCTTCCTCATCGAGCTCTGCAAGGAGATCCTGACCATCATTTGTGGCCATCTCTTAGTCATAGTCAGTGTACCCTCCTAGCTTGTCCTTCTCTAATCACTCTTCCTCCCTTCATTCTTTCGTCCCTTTTCTCTTGCAGTGTTGTATGTCCATGGATACTTGTAAATCCATAACATTGCTCATGAAATGAGTGTCTAAACATAGCTTGGGTTGGGATTAGCCACTAAATCTCTCCCAACATATATATACTTGCATCCATTTGAATATATATATATATATATATATATATATATATATTCTATTTGCAAATATTATCTCCATACTCTTATTCTTAATGCTTCACTTGTATGATTAGCTACCATTTTGTGATCTTTGATTGTTAGTGCGTTGAAAGAGTAGTACTAATTTTATCTAAGTTCTTTGGAGTTGCATGAATCCATGAGAATGTTGGAAATCTTAAGCTAATGATCATCTGGTTATCTTTGTGGTTGTTTGTTTATCATCTTGAGAGAGAGACAAACTTATAATCTAGATCTATCCTATGCTCGAACATATATGATGATTTCTTGTAATCTTTCTAAAGGTATACTATTGGTGTGATTATTGCATGTTGGTGAGAAGATCCTAGACAATGAAACCCAACCTAGGGTCCCATCCATATTTGTTAAAACACTCTTTGTTTGTTCTATTTTCTCTTGTTTTATTTCCTTGCTTATTTGTTACAACACCCAATTTAGTCTACCCTCTCGGTTGTTATATCTGAGGTAAATTTTTACGTTCTTAGCACTTACCATTCCTTGTCCATGTGGTTCAACCCTAATTAACTACATCAGACCATGTATAATAGTTGTGGGGTCCTGAGTGTCGGGGTATAAATTTAAGAGTCCGTCTAATCTAGATCCACTCAATTATGGACATGTGATTTAGGTTGGTCAGCAACACATTAATCAAACTATCCCATGTACAACATGAATACAACTATGATTATTTATCTATATCTCGTTTATGAAACTATGTACTTTTTGTCCCATTAATTTTCTTGATAGGTTCCACATCTAACAACCCCAATTCTAATTCAAGTTTCTTTTATTGGGATTTACCCAAATTTTTTCTCCTATCATCCACACTTGTCTACTCGTGGACCCCTTAAAACCATAACCCATACATAACTGACCACCCGCTAATCAATGTCACACCTTGTACTACCTTACTTTTGTGCCAATTGCTTCCCAAGGTACATGCCTTTTTCCGCCAACTCAATCTTTGATTTTTGGATTCCATCCTTGTTGTCGACTCCTAGCTCTAATCCAACCCAGTATCTTCTGGGACTGACACCATCAGAACCCCTTCTTCACATATATTTTGTCAATTTGATCCGTTCTTTACATCCCATCATCACCCCAATTTTGGTCACAGACTGATGAGCGGGTATGAATGAACTTGCTTGATCTTTTATAATGAATCATGTGGCGGCCTTCTGACATAAAATAATATGTGTGATTTTATGTGAAGGGGTAAGTTCACACACTTTATAATTGTGTATCGGCATTAATTCATGAAAAAGAATATATTGGAGCAGATGCATATCCCATCATGCTCAGAGAAGTTGTGTATATGCTCATGGTCACTCAAACTGATAGAGCAGATGTGTATTGTTCCTTCTCAACCCAATTTATAGGCTAGAAGTTTATTTTCTTACTCATGTATCTTTGTGGTAGATGTGTGTATTCCTACCTATATGTTTATTTGTTTGTCACATATGACATAGATGCTCTTTTTGCTTGTATTCAAGTATTTAGTAACATAACTAAATTAAATTGGTTTCTTGCTACATTAATTGCCTCATTTACTTGACCAATGTGATTTTTTATAATGTTGTCTTGAACCTCCTTGATAATTGGACTATTCCCTGTTTGAACTCTCCTTAGTTGCTTCTCTTGGCTTATATAATGCATGGTTGTATTTACTCTACACATAATCAGATGCCCCTTTTTTATTTTGCCTCTTTTGGGTTTTGACTGCAACCCACCTAAAAGATGATTCGTTTACATAACAAAATATTGAAGAATTTTTTTAGATCTAGCTACTGATTCTAAGATGGCTAGGCTACCTATTACAACCATTTCACTTAGTCTAGTTTTCCAAATTTGTCAGTTTTTCCTTTTTGGACTGATGTCAAACAATGAATAAGTTGATAATAGATCAGTTTACCACTATCGTTGGTACATTACTTTGTTCCTTACCATAATTGATGAGGAAATAGCATGCACCTCGACTATTCATGAATTTTTTAATATTGTGATTTTTAGTTAATGGGGTTGTATGTTTATTTTTTTATAAAAATTAAGAAGTGAATTTCCTCTTGAGTGTCACTCCTTACAATATAAGTGTTTATGTTTATCAAATTCATCGTTCTCCAATATTATTTGACTAGTTGTGGGATACAATACTTAGTTCTACTTTCCATTCCTTTATCATGGTAAATTATGGTTTATTGTAGTACTCAAATTATCTATTTCTCATCAAATAATTCTATAACAACTATTTTTTCTTGTAATAATATTAGAAACCCTATATTTAGTATACAAACGAATACACATACAACCTACTATTTTTTTCTTCCATTCTTTTTCTTTGACAAATTTGATGAAGCCTAGTGCACTGCGTCGTCTCACCACATGGCCTGGTGGAGTCAAAAATCTATCATCCCTTATCTCTATATAGATGTATATTTCATATCTTCTTCAATAGAACTATAGCATCCAACTTATAAAACACAAGATTAACTAAGCGGAAGCGAATCAGTTGCAGCGAATTACTGAAAATCACTAAAAATTAAAACTTTTTGCAAAGAGATCCACACATAGGAATTTTTTTCTTCAAGAACCAAAGTATAACATTTACATTCGGTTTCAAAGTACATGTCTTGCACTGTCTCTTCTCAATATTACAACATCAGCTGCTTCAAGACATAACATATAGACAACATATAACTTCGAGACATCAT
Source organism: Alisma plantago-aquatica (assembly GCA_963693085.1). Taxonomy (NCBI): domain Eukaryota; kingdom Viridiplantae; phylum Streptophyta; class Magnoliopsida; order Alismatales; family Alismataceae; genus Alisma; species Alisma plantago-aquatica. The sequence continues at coordinate 928,141,384 of OY856410.1, read as the reverse complement.
GTCAAAATCTCAGATCGATTCGTTAAAACACTAACTATAAACTCCGAGGACCTGAGAGTACAGAGACGACACATAGGACTTTCTAACTATATGACTTGACAGTCAAGGTCTCCACCTGAGATCTCACTGCTGTCCAAGCTATTGCTTTCCTTTTCCTGCAAAAGAGTCTCTGCTTCTTTTTTCGCGTCTACCTAAAAATGTTGGATCCCACGGGGGTGAGACAATTGTAAATTGTCCCAGCGGGAGATATAACTCTCTGCCAAAACATTATTATTGCAGTTAAATGTATAAAACTGGACATAGGATATGCAGTTTGAAGCATTGTTATCTTAAAGCATTGTAACTATTTATGATGGAAATAATAGATCAAATATTCTCTTAATAAGGAATAGGAAGAACATGTATATCATTTATCCTTCATATTATACCATCATGCCAAACTTCTCTTGTGACACTTATCATTTTGATATGTCACCCATGAGACATTCTTGTTCCAACTTATTGGCCTTAGCCAATATGCTAAACAGGATTTGGTTATATTGGACATGAGAGTATACATCATCATGTTTTATTTCGGCATTGGTCTATACCAATTCTATATCAATATTCCAGGCATTGGATTACACCAATCCTGTGCAACTAGTACAAGCATTAGACTTATGTTATTCCTGAATATCCATTCCAAGTATTGAACTATGTCGATCCTGTATAACTATTCCAGGTATTGAACTATGTCAATCTTGTGCAACTATTCCATGTATTGATCTATGTCAATCATGTGCAACTATTCCAGGTATTGATCTATGTCAACCCTGTGCAACTATTCCAGGTATTGATCTATGTCAACCCTGTGCCACTATTCCAGGTATTGGGTTATTACCAATCCTATGTTATTATTCCAGGTATTGAGAGTTAGCCAATCCTGTATTATTATTCCAGGTATTGGGAGTTAGCCAATCCTATGCATTCCAGGTATTGAACTATGTCAATCATGTATAACTATTCTAGGTATTGAACTATGTCAATCCTGTGCAACTATTTCAGGCATTGATCTATGTCAATCCTGTGCAACTATTCCAGGTATTGATCTATGTCAACCCTATGCAACTATTCCAGGTATTGATCTATGTCAACCCTGTGCCACTATTCCAGGTATTGGTTTATTACCAATCATGTGCTATTATTCCAGGTATTGGGAGTTAGCCAATCCTGTGTTATTATTCCAGGTATTGGGAGTTAGTCAATCCTGTGTTATTATTCCAGGTATTGGGAGTTAGCCAATCCTGTGCATTCCAGGTATTGAACTATGTCAGTCCTGTGATATTATTCTAGGTATTGGGTTATGACCAATTTTGTGTATTCCAGGTATTGAATTTTGTCAATCCTATGATATTATTCCAGGTATTGGGTTATGACCAATCCTGTGTAGTTGTTATTCTAGGTATTAGGCTTATGCTAATCCTGTGCATCTATTCCAGGTATTGAACTATATCAATCCTGTGTAACCTTTAAAATAATTTGTTACCTCTCACTAGGCAACAACCATCCTCATAGTTCATAAGGCTCATAAAACACCTTGTCACTTCTCACTAGGAAACATCTAATCATATGGCTCATAAGGCCATTATACATATTTAGAATTCAGTCATGTTCATTACTCTTAACATTTATCATTAAATGATTCTTAGTACAAGGTATGAGTTCATTCCTCATACTTATCATGGTATGATTGCATCATACTCATTAGTTTGGCTTTCCCTTATTCTCAAGATTTATTAGCTTATGCTTATCAAGGTATATCACTTTCCTCATCACCTTTAACTTCCTTGAGTTATCAACTTGTCTTGTATTAAGGTACTTCCCATATTAATACTTTCATCCATTAACCTATCACTCTCATCATGAAGTGCATAGGTCACACATTAGAATTGTCCAACTATCTTTAATGATATGGACTCATCCTTAAGTTAGGGATTAACAAAAAGACCATGTTAGGTCCCTTTCAAATCAACTCTAAGTCAATCATAGAGTACCATGGCCGTGCAGCCAGGAACGGCCATGCAAAGGGAAGCCACCACGGCTGTGCTACCTTGCACGATCGTGCAAAGTGAAGCCACCACGACCGTGCTACCTTGCACGGTCGTGCTACAGAAGATAACCACATGAATCATATTCATATATGAATTCTATTCTTTCATCCTTTCAATTTGATTAGGTCACATCAACCCTTCAATCAAGTTCATACAACTATGATTAACATAATGTATCAAATTATTGATCCTATAAGCAATTAGAGATTCATCCCTTAATTGGCACTAATCACTTAGGTACTATTAGGATTTCAACATTTGTACCTTCATTGATTATCAATGCTAATCATCATTGGATCAATAGAACATTCATCATCTTAATTCTCAAAGATTCAATCACATTGGACCTCCATTACATAAGGTATCCAATTGAATCGGGGTTTCCAATGTTGATTCCTTCAAACATTGAATTCATGGAACCAATCATCAATTGGACCTATACTAATACTTCAATTGAGTTTAATAGGTCAACCTTCAACTAATTTGACCCTCAATTGACCCTCAATTGATCATCAATTAGGGTTTGAATCAATTGGATTAGGGTTTGGAATCATTGATCATTCAACATTATTCAATGTGATATTGGTTACTTTGAAACCATTGAGCCTTCATCCAATTTGGGCATGACCTGACCCCAAACGGTCTTGAGGTCATTTGTATGACCTCCAAACGGTCTTGAAATCTTTTGCCCATGTTAACATCAAAATCTAAGTCAACCAATTAGAGTTTGGATCATTGGATTGATCAACAAATCAACATTGAATTGTACTTCACTCTAGTGACATTGGTTCTTCATTTGCTCAAACATGCTTAACCCTAGACCTCCGAACGGTCTTGGATGACCCTCAAACGGTCTTGAGACCGTTTGGATGAGTCCCAAATGGTCTTGAGACCGTTTGGCTCATCCAAACCTTGGATTCTAGTGAACTTCCATCAAGGTTTGGTCTATTGAGTTGATCAACAAATCACCACTTAATTGTAATATGATTTGGTACCTTTGGACCTTCAATTGGTCAACTATACTTAACCCCAATCCTCCAAACGGTATTGGGTGACCCCCAAACGGTCTTGAAACCGTTTGGGTGATCCCCAAATGGTTTTGAAACCGTTTGGGGCAATCAACCCAAAACATCATCTCAATCAATTGCAAAATCAGCACTTAGCCGATTAGGGTTCATACCACATCTTTGAATCTTCAAACACTTAACCATAGTCAACCCTAGAACTTCAAACGGTCTTGGGTGACCTCCAAACGGTCTTGAGACCGTTTGGGTGATCCCCAAACGGTTTTGAAACCATTTGGGCTAATCAACCCAAAATCTCAAATCAACTCATTGAAATTTCAGCACTAATTTCAATTAGGGTTTGCCTAATTGATTAGCCTTCAACTCATGATTCCTTGTGAATTAACCCCTAAAATTTGGTGAGTCATTAACCAACATAATTACGAACAGTAATATATAACGTTCAACCCTTGTTCAACTCCACCAAATGGTTTTGAAACCGTTTGCCCAAAAAGTCAAGTTGATCAGATTGAAAATCAGCACTTAATCCAATTAGGGTTTGCCTAATTGATTAGCCTTCAACTCATGATTACTTGGGAGTTAGCCCCTCAAATTTGGTGGGTTATCAAAAAACATAATTAGGAACCGGAATATCAAACGGTAAATGCTTGGTCAACTTTCTCAAATGGTTTTGAAACCTTTTTCCCAAAAAGGTCAAGTTAATCAGGTTGAAAATCAGCACTTAATTCAATTAGATTTACCTAATTGATTAGCCTTCAACTCACGATTCCTTTGGAGTTAATCCATAAAATTTGGTGAGTTATCAAAAAACATAATTAGGAAAAGTAATCTCAAATGGTCAACCCTTGGTCAACTCACTCAAATGGTTTTGAAACCGTTTCCTCCCAAATGGTTTGCAAACCGTTTGGTCACCAAATGGTTTGCAAACCGTTTGGTCACCAAACGGTTTGGTGAAACCGTTTGCTCCCAACTTTGAAACTATTTTCCCAAGATATTTGGGGAGGTGTGTGCTTATGATGATTTCATCATCCTCAAGCTTCAAACTCACTAGATCTACTGTGATTTACATGGAGATTGCATCAATCAACCAAAATTAATTTTGGAAATGTAGAAATGTTCACCAATTGATAAGGAATTGATTGCAATAATAAAATTAAGGGTTCAAGTTATAAAACCCACCTCCAATTGATCTCCAAAGCTCCATGTACACGGCAACAATGGTGGATGCAAATCCTTTCACCATTCCAAGGTTCTTCTTCAAGGTTTGAGTGAAAAGGAATGGTTAGAACTGAAGAGGAGATCGAAATAGGAAGAAATCCATAATTTATTTTCGATTTCCACCATGGAATCAAGGTGAAATGGATCAAGAACCTTACCAACAGGTTGGGGGTCGTCTTCCTGATCCTCCAAAGATCCTTAGTCATTTTCCAAGCAAGAGGAAAGAAATAAATCCGAAAAAGCCTTTGTTTTGGCTTGGAAAGGGTACTTTTATAAGGAAATTAATGAGAGAGAAAATGCATTATTAAAATGCATTTAATTTCAGAATTGGTGCCGCCTCTTCCCCCTTCACTCCATGGATACGAGTCTATCCCATTTGCCTCTTATTCCTCTCAATTATCCTCAATTTAAAGAAAAGCAAATTAAGCACCTTAGATCATATTATACTAATATCCATATGTGAGTGGATATTTCTTTTTCTTATAATAATGGTGAGTGGAATTTCACCTCCTTTAGATATTTTTGATCCTTGCAAGCTCAAGGACGTTTAGTCTTGTATCTGAATTCCTCCAAATTAATTTTTGTTGAAAACCCTTCAATTATTTTTATTCATTTTTGCCCTAAATCGAATTAGGGTTTCAATTAGGCATTAATCTTGATTATTTTAATATCAAGATTCTCTCTCCTCCAACTTAATTTAAATGAGGAGTCCCTCTCATTTTCTTTGCTCTAAATGATGCCAAGAAACATTAGGCACCTTATTGAAGTGGTAATTTTCATATTGAACCCTAAGTTTTGGGTAAATTGCACATTACTTCAAAACTAGGTTTTAATGCACAAACATTACTTTATCAGCTCTTCCTTGGTACTCAGTCTATCACAAGCTATACATATGCATCATCTTCATTCTCATTATGTTTAAAAATATGAGTAACATCTTATCATGCACCATTTGCAATTTAACCCCTCAACTTGGGTAATTTGCACTTTAGTCCAAAATAAGCAAACATTGCTTCAACATTGTTCAAACAGGACAAAAATTGAAACATAAGTTTCTCATGAGCCCTAATTACTTTTCACAAGATAAGATTAAGCATATAATCATCTTTCTTAATCAAAACACCTAGGGTTAAAGCATAACCCAGGTCAGGGATGTTACAAGAACATTATTGATATACATGTATTGTTCAAGTATTTCTATTTTTCTTCACCCCTACCTCCTGCCAGCATGATATACTTCTCCATTGCCCTCCCCTCTCATATACTTTTTGAGCTCTACACAAATATAGAGCTATTTGGAATAAGATACTTTCCTTTTTTCCTTCCTTTTTCACATATTTTATTCTCCTATCTAGTGAAGATATGGAGTGTTTATGATAAGCCATTCAGTCTCTATACCTCCATTTCTTTCTCTCCTATTAATTCTCTTCTTTCTATTGGGGACTATGCAAACTGGGTATGCATCTAACAAAGGTAGTATATAAGTAATGATGCACATACCTATATTTCAAAACCCCAACTATACTCGTAATCCACCATCTTTAACAAATAAGGATGAGGTGTCATGTGACAACAAAGAGAAAGAAAATTAGGATATAAATAAGAGCCTAGAATGAAAAATAGGAAAGTTTTTTTATTTATAACGTTCAATCTGTTACAAATTATTTATGAAATAAAAAACATTATAATCCTTACAAAAAATAAAGTTCAACAAGTGCAATGTCGACATATTTTTTTAAAAAATAATACAAAATATAAAAATGAGAATCACATATTAGGGATAGTACTCATGTTTTATATAACACACTAACTCAAAAATATGTATTGCATGTCGTTCTTGTATACTAATTTTTTTTATCATTGTATTTACAAATATATATTACAATGATTACTGTATTATATTTTTGGAGATAATACTTAGTTTTAATGTCATTATAGATTCAAATAAGTATTGTCTCCATAAAATAAAGTACAATATGCATGTAAAAATGTTGACATAAAAATGAGTACATACCACAAACCAGATATTGAGTTAGTGTGTTATTTTAAAATGAGTACTATCTCCCAATGTAGTATGGATTTTAGAATACTTTTTTTTAATGGCATTGTACACATTTTTAATACTATTTATTCAAAAATAAATATTATATTTTTTTGTGAATAATACTTATTCATATATATATATATATATATATATATATATATACACACACACACACATATATATATATGTATATACATATACATACATACACACACACGCACACACACAGATATATATATATATATATATATATATATATATATATATATAAATATAACAATACTCATTTTTTATTTTTTTATTTTTTATTTTTTTAAATATACGTCAACATTAGTTTTTGGAATGTAATTTTTATAAGTAATCTAATAATTTTTTTTTCAAAAAAAATTACTATTTAAAATTATAAACAAAGCAACTTTTTTTCTCTTTTTTCTCCTTTTTGTATTTTCTTTCATCTCCTCTCTCTTCTATCTTTATTACTTATTGTAGTCCATTCCAAACGATGCATTTTTATTGGATCCAGCTATTTGGGAGTCGAAATAGTATTTAAAAATAATGTAGGAGAATTGATGAGAAGGCAAATCGGTCCATATATGCCTCGGTGGAAGATAGGAAACATTAATTGTTTTCCCTTTTTTATTGAATATATATATATCTCTTAAAATCACGCGTCGAGATTCATCTCTCTGGCACTCCTATATCCTGTCATCCATTTGTCATCTTCCTTAACTGTGCAAAACCATCCATCTATTTATCTATATAATACAACATGTCTTTGAAAAAAAAATGTAGTACATTAGGCCGAGAAAACTACCGTCAACAACCACCATTCATCCATCCGCTATGGCCAACCGATCTCTCTCTATACGCGAAGTGCTAATAGGGCAACCCATCGAGCGTGTTGTCTTCGAGCTTCTCATCGACATGGGCTGCTCCCGTGACAACGCAGTGCGGTTGATGGGTCTGTGGATGTGTCTAAACCGTTACTTCCATTGCGACAACCTCCTGGTCACAATCCTTGAATCATCTGAGGATCAAGTCCTCCAGTACATGGCGGAGGGCGACTCCATCTTGAAGGTACTTCGCAACAACATCCCACCTTCCTCTGATGCTCCCTTGTCGTTGACATGTGCCAGCAAAACAGGGGTCATCAACAGCCTCGGGACGTTCATTCACGAGTGTCGTGACATAATTATCCAGGGATTAGTACAGTTGATGACTAGCAAAGGAAGGCTGATTTTTGACGAGGTGTTGTGCGAACTGCTCCATTCTGATTCGAACAATATTGCACTCCTTAGCAAGTTCAATGAAAAGCCACCGCCTTCACCTGAGCAGGACCGCACCATGTATGTAGCATGTGACAAAGATGTCTCTCTAACTAAGCTTGATGTCTTATTTCACTTCTTGAGGTGAGCATACCTCCACCACTTCGTCCTCATCTTACTATTCTTCTTCTTCTTCTTCACATATCTACATAATGCAACCTTTTCTCTGTTCCCTATGTCATTATGCAGCCGGTGGTGCGAACACTGCATGCAGAGGGTGGAGGAGGTTAGGGCGCCCCATGCATTCCCTCAATGCTTTAAAATCATGTTTTCAACTCCCGTGTACCTAGAGTTCGCTCTTAACTACCAGGAGGAGGCTGAGATTGTTATCCAAGGCAAGAAGGTCCGCGGGCTAGCCCGATTGGGTTAAACTGAGGGTTGTCCCTAACCATTAGATTCTAACGCACATTTTCCAATTAGCAACCTCCGAAAGGGTGACCCCAGCACTAATATCTATCTATGTAGCAAGAACATTTAGCAAATTACATATTTGTTCTTTTATAAGATCCATTGATTCATGTCTGTTTCTTTGTGTGTTTTGATCTTCAGTATTAGTTACTTATGCATATGTAACCATGCAACAATGAATTCTATGAATATCAATCAAATCGTTTACATATTTTATTCCGTCTTCTCAAATAAAATCTGAATCTATTCAACAATAAATTGAAATTGAGTTCGATTGTATTTTGGAAACATCATTGCCCACTTAATAATGGAAGGAAGTGAGGAACAAAGGAAGTGAAAAACTAAGCATAAAAAATCTAGAGGAGGTGAGGAACAATAGAGGGGCTTGAATGATATAAATGAAACAAACTAGGGGGAACGGAATGGGAAACGAAAAATGGAAATTATTGCCTAGATGTTAGATCTTGATATGAAACCAAACTTAACAATCAGAGTAAATCAAGCTTGACCAAACTGCTTGGTTAAGTCTGGTCTAGATGAGAATTGTCGTCAAGTTTGGTTTGAAAAGTATTCACACGATCCTTAACTAGTATGGTCACTGTCTGGGCAGCTCATTAACCATTCAGACTGAATTTGACTAACTCTATATATGTGTTTGTGTATGTGTCTATATGTACAGTCAAGTAAATATACATATTCATGATTTATTTGATGTATAGACAATATTTCAAAAGATCTTTATATTTTCTTTTTATTAGTGTTGAGAATGACTTTTATATTAATGTTATAGTTTATATATATACATATTTGTAAAGAATTTAATATCTAATAATTGCATGCAATATACAAAATATTTCATCTAATTTTTTGAATATGTTCTTTAGTTAATTTTTTAAACGTATAATTTTTATAGAAGAGAATCAATAATTTAATATCATTGTTACTGAACTTTTGTTTATCTTCTATTAAGTGTGTCGTTAGTAAATACCATGTAGTACTATTTTTAGACCGAACTTAATCAAACTTAACCACATTTTAGCTGTCATGTTAAGTTTGATCTAGACCCTTTTAGTAGTCAAGTTTGGTCTGAAAAATTTTAAGACCACTATATGTGGTTTGGTCTATGGTTTAGGGTTAGACCAGACTACACCCACCCCTAATAGATCAATGTATGGAAAACATGTGACACAGGGGAATAATATAAAAATATTATTTATATATGAGGACAGAGAAAGACAAAGAAAATTAAAAAATTTCAACACACTCTATGGTGTGCTATGTCTACTATATGAAGACAACACATGATAAACTCAAAGATTATTAGTTTGTTTGGGAGCTTGGTCCATCTCTGTTCGGATCCCCTGCTCGCCGACACAAAGGAAGCCATCTCGGCCTATGGATTTTTCTACTAGCCTGAGGATCGGCTTCTCTGATCACATAGCGCTGTGCGGTCTGGGTCTAAGGGGGGCAGCTCTCTTCTCCTCTTTGGCTCTCCTACTGCAGCGAGAAGGAACACCCTCATGGTGTTCGATGAAATGCCACTGGCAAACAGCAGCACTGTTTGGTTTCTAGCCTGTTTTTTGTTCTTGTTGTCTGAATCCAAGTCATGGTTTAGTGGTGATATGCGAAGGTCTATTGATGATTAATAGGTACAATTTCAGTGGATGAGTTATTGTTAGTACTGATTTGATCATTGGCGAGCTTTGGCATGAGCTACTGAGTCAGTGTCTGAAAATCCTGGTGGCTTGGCACTATACTGGCTGGAAATATCTTGGTCAGGGTTTGGAACACCCTCACGGTGTTCGACGCTTGGGAGCTTGGTTTCCCTGGGAGCCGGACTCATTGGACTTTGATCAGTTTAGATCGAATCAGAGGGAAAGTCACCAAGGATGATGACGGACAGGTTCTAGTCCCTGTCCACTCCTGCGACAATGTCTATGGCCCTCTCTATTTCGACGACTTCACCTAGGCCCTAGTCAATGCTGCCTGGTGGTGTGCTTCTTTTCTCCTATTCTCTTGATTACTGTCTTGAAGATGTTCTTACTGCTAAGTGAGAAGGAGTGTAATGGGGACTGATTCATCTGCTTGTTCATCCTGATTAGTTTTTTTTTGGTGTTCTTGTCGAGCTGGTTTGAGTGACAGAGCTGACACTGCATTTATGCATCAGTGTGAGATAGAAAATGCTTCTGAACAGAAGGTGTAGCCTGCATGAGATTCGGGAAAAGCTAGAGATTCATCATCTTCTTACTGAGTCTGCACAACTTATGGGTGGTTTTAATGCTAGTGTAGTATCTTAGTTCTGTTGGATAATGGTTTTTCATTTTTTTTTGCGTGCTTTATACTTGGTTACATCCTCCTAGGCTGGATGTGCCTTCTATTTGGGTTTTATTTTGTCAAGACCTCTTAGTTAGGTCTCCCAGTTTTCTTTTGTAATCCTGTAAAGGATTAGGGGGTATGGCTCTTGTATCTAAAGTTTTGGTATCATCAATAGAAGCAGAGTTTTTTGCCGACAAAAGAAAAAGATTATTAGTCAGTTAGACATGCTATATAAGAAACACATTTACCCCAGCTAGATATGTTAATGTGTATATATAATACGAGAAATTTTACAATTGTTTAGATGAATGATCAAACAATTTTTTTCTCAAAAAAATTGGAAATATATCATACAAAAATTTACTCAATATGATGCATATCTATTTCATATAAATATGCAGCAAGATTACCTTGCTTCAATCATAATAATTTTTTATTAGTGGGACTTTTTACTTGGAGGTAAATAAGTTAGGTTGGAAATTTTCTTTTCTTGGATGGAGCCAAATTCTTGGACGGAATATTTCATTTAGAAGGACTCAAATTCATCGCAGGAAATAAATCCTTAATAGGTAACTTTTTGTGAAAATAACCCTTAGATATAATTCCATCACTTCGGAGAGAACATTTGGTAGGTAAATGAATTGTTAAAAATAATTTCTACATTAGAAATTAATTTCGTAATCGGAAGTTATTTAGTGGGGGGAAACACGTAGCCGAAAAAACGATGTAAGATTTTTGTGGGATTTATTTAACCTCGAGAGAACCAACTAGAAGAAGGAAAATGCATGATAAGAAAATCATTCTACTTTGGGGTGGGGAGGTTACATGATCAAGAATCCTTTGTGGGAATATAAAATTCTATGGAGAGAACCAAAATATCGTAAAAGGAGTATTTACTTAATGTGACCAATTAGTTGGTAAGGAAATAAATTTCTTGAGAAATACTTTTTCCACCATTATACACCATTTAATGTGTGCGGAAGTAATTCATATGTCCACATTGATTTTCCATCAATAAGTAACCTCCTCAACAACTTGGTAATCCTGTCACGTCAACAATTTTTTTCTTTTCATTCATTGACATCTATTGATTCCTATGTACCAAATACAACCTTAGGGAGTATGCGGTGATGAATGAATGTAGGTAGGGTGATAGTCCAAGTTGGCACATTGCATAGTTTTACAAACTAGTGGAACACAACTTGACGTTTTGTAAGTAACAGATCTACACATCCTTTTTTAATCCTTGCGATGCACATGAACACATTAGCTACTGTTTTATAGGGTTGGGCATGCATATATCTATCGTAGGGTGAAATTGAAGGTCCGGTTTAATCTTCTCTTTTAGATCGATGTTGGGTGAGGCTTGAGAACAACCTCAAAATAAAATTTCTTTGGTTGGGATTCAAGTAATGAAGAACATATATAACATTCTCAAATGCGGGGTTTAGATCAAGTGATAAATTTTAAGGAGAAGTTAAAATATTTTTATTTAAGGGTGCAGGAATGGTGTACCAGCCAGTACACACAATTTGTATGTACCTGTCAAGTAACTCTTGACTGTCGTCCTACTAGCCACAACAAATGTTATTAACTATTATCACAAAAAAATAAAAATAATCTACTTCTCCCTTTTCTTTAAAAAAAATATTAATAAAATCTTAACAAACTGTAAAGATCTGCGGTTTGTACGAAACTGTATCGTTAATGTTGAATGATGGTAGTATCTAAGAAAGGGGTTAAATACGACAATTATGTGGCGGTGAAAATATCCTCATATACATATTGATTTTTTCTTAGTGGAGATTGTTTTAACGTGGTATAAACTATGAACAACTAATGCTTGTCAGGAACAATTGTTTTCATTTAATTTAGGATGCGAGAACATTAAGCATTCTTTGATCAATTAGAATGTACGGACCCACCGATTCTTTTAAACATTGACTCCAATTAACGTGGGTTTGAAATAATCAAAATATGAAGAAAAAAAGTTGTACTTAACAATCGTTCAGTTTGTAAAATAAATGACATATAAACCAAACATGATGTAACGTAGACGGTAAAGTGTCTTATCAACTGTACTAATGTCATAATTTCGATCAAAAGGTGCATCACATTCATGATACAACATTATGATTTTCTTCACTGTCCGCAATCCAATGTTTGCACCGACTTTTTTTTTGAACGAAAAATATAGGATAAAAAAAATGTTAAATATAGATCATTTACCCAAGTAGCCAGACCCAATCCGAATGGCATATTTTGTCCTTGACACCTATTTCTATTATGTTGATTGCATGTTTATTTACTTAACTTATTTCATTACATTCTCCTGAATGTTGTAGAGTTTATCATTTCTACCTTTTTTAGTTTTAACAATTTTTGCCCATTCATTATGAAGTGCATGATGCATGAATTTTGTTGCCTATTACCATAAATTATAGAACTTCATATCTAGATTCTCATGGGTGTGACTATATTGTCAATATTATCCATGCATGTATAACTCATAATCATATCTAGATAGAACGAAATCATTATTTTTTTCTATAAAACTCTAAGAATGTGCTAACATTGAAGCACTCAAAATCTAAACATTTTGAAAGTGTATTTGACGCCTACATCATCCAAATAGCTAACAGAAACTATATTTAGAATGCTAATAAAACCTAGACTTTTTGCAACCACACCTCATCACTCCGTTACTATTATATAATTTTCAAATTAAATATTTATCGCGTTATAAGCCGATTCTAGTGTCATTGGTAGTAAGTAATTTTCCGCAGTTCATCTGTACGTACATAGATCAATATCAACCTAGTAGTACCATAGCAACCAAACATTTAAATTAACATCTGAGACGGTACTTTACATATAAATTTGTTGGTGAGTTATTTGTTAACTAGTTATGACTTAGATCATGAACTACTATATCTGTTAAGAAAATTAATTAAACTCGTTCTTTTTCCAATGTATACGATCAAGTACATATATTTAATCTCATATGAAACATCCACGACCAGATTTTAATCCAGGTTCAAGCCTCCTTTGATCTATGTGTCTAAACCACACAACATCAACGCAACACTTTTTACTTTTACATGGGGAATCAACATATCACCGCAATCAAGATCAATAAAATTATAACATAAATCACTGATAGTTTGCATAACATGAACAAGTAGAAAACAACCGTAATAATGGAACGATGAACACTATTTATTTACTTGGTACCAGTCGAGAAATCTCTCTCTCTCAAAAAAATTGAACGTGGGGTTACGCGGATGAAATTACAGGACATGTACGTATTATGAGGAGAGCAGTTATTATGCGGTGAATAAGGACTGGACTTGCGTCTTCCATAAACCAACAACGCCACTATTTATGGGAAACAAAGAGATAATGATAACAAGAGCTAGCTAGCATTACATAGACCCCACAACAAGCCATGTCCTCATTAATTGAAAGGTGGGGAAGAGACTAATACATATAAGTTGTGTGTACCCAGATACACCATTCTTTTAGCCTTTTATTAATTTGTTAGTGGGAAAAATATAGTGACCATGTATTATGGGGTTCTATTGTAAGAGAACAGAGGGACGTCGGAGATGAATAAGTAAGAAAGAGTGAAAATGAAAGAATCAGGGATGATATTATCCTCTAAAAATGCTACCGTTTTATTGGTTGGAGGTGTTTAAGAAGTATAAACATGAAGAAGCTGTTGTTTGAACCTCCAAATTGACATAAAACAAGGGGTGGGTATAAAATCAAAGTAGACCATAGAAACCAACAAAATCATACCAGATCAGCCTGTTGGTTTGGTTTTCGAAGGATGAATGGTTTGACTTGCTTCTAATTTGTTTCAAACCATGAAGCATTAGTTTGATTTGGTCTAAAGGTTTAGTTTAATTAAACTAAACCAACCATCTATACATTTTCATAACATATATAATTGTATTATGTGAAATTACAAATTTGAACTCTATTATGTAATAGTCAAAATATGTATATCAAAATGTATAACTATTTCTAGATGAATGGGGTTTTTTAAGAGTAATGATATAGAACACACCTCTTTCATCATAATTTATACCCAGACCTCGATCGACGTAAACATGGAATGTGAACTGACCGCCTAGTATTGTACAAAGAAAATTTTGGTACAGAGCCAGAAGTCGAAAGGTTTCGGGACGAATAAGAGGATAAAAATATACAAGTAGTTGTTGTTAGTGATAAAAGTCATGAAGAACACTACCGACTTTAAATTAAAATCTATATATGTATATATTTTAATACAACATTTTTATATAAGTTATATTTATACTTTTACATAATAGTTATCTTTTACATATTTATACATCATATAGTGAGTATTTTTAAATCAAAAAATATTTATAAATTAGAACAATAAATATAATACATATTTTTATATTAAATAATGTTAATTAATATGTATTACAATACTTATATTATATGTGCATAATACTAATCGCGCATGTACAAATTATTATGTTGCTCTCTCTCTCTATCCACTACTTATCTCTTTGTATGTAGTACATCTTCTCTCTCCATCCACTACTTCTCTCTTTGTATTTAATACACCCTCTCTCTCCATCCACTACTCATTCTTTTTATTAATTACACTTTCTCTCTCCATCCACTAACTTTAAAATAATCTATTATGTCATCTCTCTATCCACTACCTCTTTGTGTCTATCAGTTACAATCACTCTCTCCATCCACTATCTCCCTCTCTTTTTCATTCCACACTCTCTCCATCCACTAACAATTATTACTCTATCTCTTTCCAGTTACAAACCAATTATGGACACTTTCAAAATCGATACATAATTGTGCTCTGTGCATTTTCCCAAGGTACATGTGTGGGTTTTGGTGGATGAAGTGTTATATAAATAATTTCTCATAAAACTATTCAGTTTTTGATGTATGAATACTAACTTGGAGTTAGTTGAACTGTATCAATAGATAGTTTATATGGATATTCTTATTATTACCATCACTAGACACTTCATACTTGGAAGTTGATTTTTCATGTTAGAAGGATAGCATATGACGATTTTTTATTTTATTTTAATGAAAAACATAATAAACAACCTTATAGTTTCTCAAGTAAAAGTTTATGACCAAATGAAACTGCACCACGCTAGACATTAAGAATTTGGTTTGGTTTGATTTAGTTCAAAATTTTGACAAATTAATATGTATGGTTTGGTTTGTAGCTTTAGTGATGGTACAAATCGAAACAAACCATGTCCACCCCTACATAAAACAAAAAGCCTAGTGTTTTGTGATTAATATATAATAGGAGTCAAACTCTCTAAATTTCTAATGTTTTAGTCAACATCTTTTATGTGATCCATTTGCATTCCACAACACCAAAACATAATATCCACACCTGATCTAGTACTTATGGTGCATCCATACGAAACATATTACTTATTACAATTTTTATTGTTATCAATTGTGTTTGGAGTGTGACGTACAAAAAAAATTGTTTTGTGCAGCATATATGATAGCTTGTTCTTTTTTATCAATTTCACACGTTGTTCAATCAATTTAGACCTTGATTAAATGAATGTGGGTAAACACAATGTAATGATTTAGAAGGACTAGGTAATCATCCAACTAGTTATACACAATTTTAGCACATGTAAGATTTTGGATGAATATTCACCATGTATCATGAGTAACATTTATAACATCCTACACTTCTAATTTTGATCACTAATTGATTGAGAGAAATGTCCTCTTTTATTTTTTAAGCATTCAAAACATTATCATGTCCTACACAACTCATTAAAATAGCTACTTGACTAATATGTATGTCCCATTTCACTTTCTGGCCAATAAAAGCCATGTCCTATTCAAGATTGTTACTTTTATGACAGTCTTTCTAGAACAACGCCTTTAGATTAGATTTCATCGGATCCTCAAAATATTATTCGTTGGGTGATACTTACCACTCATGCTATATCCTCTCATATGCATTTCCTTTGTAATTGATAAAAATGGTGCGGAACAGTGGGCATACGAGGATCTACATTATGCAATTTCAACATGTGTAGTTATATATATATATATATATATATATATATATATATATAATGGACATTTGTACTATGTAAAATCTATATTTCAGTTCAGTTTGGTTATTCTTGCATCCTTATATTGAACAAAACCATTAGTTCTTGGTTTGCTAAAGTTTGTAACACAATTAGACCACTTAACTCTATGAAAGTAAAACAAAATGATGATTTTCATTTTTTAGGCTCTCTAATTTAATTTTATTTCTCTACCATATGTACTTTTTAGGCATGCTAATGAGATGGAAAGAGAGACTCATAATATAGCAAGTCATATGTGTACCTCACACACAAATACACACATACACACACAATCTATTATAACCTGGTATTTAATATTCTTTATACATATTTTTGAAAGAAAATATTGGATTGTTAAGGGTAATTTAGAAAACATGGTATGTCCTATTTTAAAAGTATTGATTTAAAGTGCAATTCTTTCTTTGGAATTATTTTTGTTGTTTTACTATTTTCAATATTTCATTAGTGGATATTGGATGAAGGAAAAGAGAAAACTCCAATAATAAATGAATTACACATAAGAATGGACAATTGATATCCTAAATTTAAATTTGGGTGGAGTTTTCTAGAAAAGAATAGGATGAAGGCAACCAATGAATGGGTTTTAGTTCCATCATGTACTTAATGAGAAAATATATCAACATAAGGAATCTTGCCAAGTTTGGAAGAGAAAAGTGTTTATTTGATGTTTTAAATGAATCATATAAATAGATACTTGGATATAAATAAAAGTAATATTAACTTTTGTATTTAGGTCTCAAATCCCACTCACACCTAGATATAAGTGTTTT
The DNA here is from genome assembly GCA_963693085.1 of Alisma plantago-aquatica. NCBI lineage: Eukaryota > Viridiplantae > Streptophyta > Magnoliopsida > Alismatales > Alismataceae > Alisma > Alisma plantago-aquatica. The sequence continues at coordinate 928,124,042 of OY856410.1, read as the reverse complement.
AAAACTATCCTCCAAAATTTGAGAATAAGAGGATAACAAGAGAGGGAGATATGAATTAAACTAGATTTCATAAAGTGAAAGAATTATTGAAAATATTTATTGAATGTCACATATTATCAAAATAGAAATATCATAATCAACCCTCCAACTATTTGTGTGGCATCACAACCACTAGATTAAGATCTGGTAATGATTGGATCATCATCTACCTCACACGAGAAAGGTAAGCCAGAGCAGAGTATAGATATTTTTACTTTTTTTATTTTGCCTCACACTGACAAACCTGAAAATATAGAGACTATTCTAAAGTATTCAAGAGAGTAATGTGCATTCACCTACCGTAGGTTTTACCTCCTTTGATAGAATATTATGATTTTTCCCAATTCACAAACTTAATGGGAACCTTGCCTCCATAGAAAAGGCTATATAAGGACCTGTGATCCCACTGCAAGACCACCAACTTAACTCAGGGGCTCTGCTTGAACCCATACTTCCTCATCTGTGATCAATTTTCCCTTTATGCCCTACTTTCCCCCTCATCTTCCTCCCTAAACCATCCTAAAGATCCGTCTTGCCATCCTCGCTAGTTCAACCATCTGTAGGATAATTGAGACCCTCGACGAGTTTGACATGTCAAGGAAAAGGTATTGTGACTCTTTCCTAACATCGAAGGAAGCGGAGGCTCAAAGTCAACCACTTGGTTGACCGCCTACTCACAATGAAGGAGCTGAGCCAAGGTTGAAGACAACCTTTTATAAAAAGAACGGTTTGGACCGCCTTCCCTTCTGTAAGGTTAGGGTCATTACTGACCTTTCCCTTTCTTTTTTTCATTTTAGCACGGGCTAGCCCAGGTTCTAGTGTGGTGCAAGTTGATTTGTTCGGCTATGTTCCTGTGAGGCGCATCTTGCTGACTAGGCCTCCTATGTGACGTGCCCTGATTGGCTCATATCATATAAATTTTCTAAAAATCATAGACAATCGAAGGGCTAATAAAATATGACAAGTAATATGTGAAAATTGATCAGAAGAATACAAGGAATTAAAAAAAATTATACTTGAGACGTAATTCTACCTTTAATTCCAAAAGTCCCTAAATTTGCTCATTTTGAATGTATTAAATGCATGAAAACCCTAGTTTCTTAGTTATAATGACCATAAATTATTTAAACAACTTTGATGAATTAAGTTTAATATTTTTGGATAAAAAAGATGTCATGGAGATATTTGTTACCCCACTACATTGCCAAAGGCAATTTGACTGGCACGTCTGTCTGTAGAATGGCACAATATTTCACGCATGCAACATATATGTAAAAGCAGTATCAACAAGACTAAAGAGATAACAAGATACTAACCATGGAGATAAGAGATGTGTACCCTTTTCTAGATTCAAATATACCCAATTGTATTACATTTCAGAGCTTAGAGTCTTGAGTGCGGCGGATCTTCATTTGGCAACTACAAATTTGATAAATAAAATATATTAATGCTAAAGCATTAAGTACGCTATGAAAAGGCATGTAAATAGTTTAAGAGTACTATAAAATTTGATTGGCTATAAACATCATATAAGCAAGAAGTATAAATAAGGCATGAGCATTTAACAACAATTTTTTACACAAAGTGTGTTTTAAGTGTAGTTTCCATTATACTCAACAACATATCATGGACATTGACCAACTTCCCATTGGAAGGGTCCGTAAGGGTGCTCAAGATTATCCAACCCTTTTATCAACATGGTCCGCCTTATCTTGATATCTCAAGTAAGGTGCCCAACCTTGTGCCCTTACCCCGAGAATACAGGCAAGTACACGAGATTTGTATAATGGACAAGTTCAATTATGTTTGAGGTTTGTTCAACATTTTTGAAGCAAAATGAACATACTAATCATAGGGAATGAGTAGCCCAAACAAGTAACTAACTTGCCAAGCATTCATATGAATATACATACAAACAAGCCAATACCATAGGGTCAAGAGAGTAAGTGTACCTTGTGAGTTATGATTCATGAGTTAGATCCTATTGATTATCCAAACCAAGGGTACCTCACAAGAAAAATATATAGCACGATATCTTAGGTCCAAAGGGTTTGATAAATAAAACATTATATGATACATGTGGATGTTCCCCTAGACCTAAATTTCAAGTATTTCAAATGCAGTTTCCAAAGTTCCAAACATGCAAGAAATGATTCCATAAAGCATAAGCATCAACAAAAGACCTTAGGTCTAAATTGACCATCCACATTGAGAGTGATACTAGATAAACATGATCTCTGATTGGATATAAGGGAAACATGAGATTGAAATTATTATCATGGTTTATCATGCCAGATCATGACAAAGTCATATTAGAACAAGTCCATGCAATAGGGTCATATCTCCAAGTCATGCAAGCATTGAGAGAATATGATAGATCATTTTGGCTTATAGTGCTACAACAGTGACGAATCTACTAATTTGAAGTCTTAAGATACATGTGTAACATCATTAGGTTATGATCTAGCAAGTTTAGGGTACAATAATCAAAGTGTGCATCTAGAACATGTTACATGGCATAAGTGTGCTACATGAAGTCAAAGATTCATATGAGTATACTAATTGGGAAAACATCTCACAAGTCATTCATGGACTACTTTGGAAGTAAACATAATGCTTTTCATATTAGGGATTCACTTTAGCACAAGAAAAAGGATCCAGATACATAAGTTCTAAACACATCAAATTAGGGCATATCAAAGTAGCCAAGAGATATTTAAGGAAAGGATGCATAAAGTAATAGTCAAGCATGGCATGAATGATCTTAGGATCAACTAATTTCGAAGTTCAACCATGGTATGATGATAAGCTAGGTCCAAACCTCATATATAGGCAAGTTGCATCAAATTATAACACAAAAGAGTCATTTTAGGGCAAAGCTAATCATGAAAGGTCAAGATGAAGCATTATGGTATATTAGATGGTCCAAGAACTCAATCACAGTAATAGGGAGTTAAATTCTACTATTTTAGGGGCTATAAAAGACTAAAGATCATATGTGATGATGCATTAACTAGGTTGAAACATATAAATGACATTAAAGGGATCATTTTTAGCATATCAGTGGAACAAAAAAAGAACCTGTTCATGAAACTAGCACCATTAGATAGATCTCATCAAGTAGATCAAAATTCATGTATAGCATGCCCTATTTGGCCAAAGTATGTAGAAGATATCATTTATAGATGATTTACCTAATTTCAGTGATTTGGGACCCTTAGATTCCAATCTAAGGGCTGAAGTGGGCGTTGGATGTGCTCCTCCTATTGTTCCCGATTCCTAGACATGTCCCACCACCCACAACATCCACTGGCAATCATTGCTCGCTCACCATCGTGGGGACGGGTTGCCAGCGGCCCACTACCGGTGCACGAACTGTTAGGCTCCTTTGCTTGTGTACATCGTTGGTGGGGTGATCTGGGCCGTCCACACCCAAGATGCCCTCAATCCAAGGGCTTGTCATCCATCCTCTCCCGTGTGACTAACCTATACAAGCTGTGTGCTTCGAGCTCGTCGGCGCAAGGCACGACAGCGCTAGAGCTCACACGAGGTGGTCATCCGTCTCTACCCCAAGGTCACGAACAGGAGGAAGCCATAAATTTGAACCAGAGGGGTGAGGAGGAGGAATATCCAACTAGGACTAGAGGCAGTTGCTAAGAACCAGAAGGGGAAGAGGAGCTCAAATACCTGAGGCTTGGTTTCACCAAAGGCCAAAGAAAAGAGGGAAAAAGAATTATCATAGAGTTATATAGGGTAGGAGGGATTGATTAGGGAAAAGAAGGGATAGAAAAGGGTCATGGATTAGCACCATGAAGGGGCGAGTAGGTGTCCACTGGCACCATATGCGCTGCTACTGGTACGGAGGTGGGAGGTGAGTTTGTGACTGTTAGATCTGGGGAGTAATCCACAACTAATGCATCCAATGTATTACATTTTTTGGTCCAAAAGCCAAAACACTTGATTGGTCCAAAAGGGGCACATGGATAGCTGACATATCAAGTGAAAAGCAGAAGGGGGCTCACATCTTGGTTGGGCCATGCCCCGCATTGGGCCCAATAAGGGTAAAATTTAGATTTAAAGGGGATAAAGCAAGGTGATTTCAAATGTCCATATCTCCTTCGCCCTAGTTCCGATTTGGACAAAACAAGATGCATTGAAACTGTGAGATAAAGATACATAACATAATAATAAGAATATGTTATAGTCATGTACAAAAATACGATCAAAAGAATGAATGAAAATGATGATGTGTGAAGTATCTCAAAACTTGGTTTTAAATTAAATTGGGTATCACTACAAGACATAAGTATCCAAGATGTTTCAATTTAGCATAAAATCATATTACCATCATGAAATTAAGGTCAATAGTTTGGTACTTATGCAAGTAGGAAGTGCATAGCACCTGTATGAGGAGAGGGAGAATTCTAGGATGTTACAAAAGACATTTTGCCTTAATTTGAGATTAAGAGTGAATATGATATCAAAAGTAGGTTTTTTACGTTAAAAATCATTAAATGGATCCTTGGGAATTTAGGTAATGACTATCAACTTGAAGGTCTTTAATTACTTAAGGGACGCTGAAACTGAGAAGGGTATGTGCATTATTAGTATTTCAATAGAAATATGGGGGATGCTAAAAGTGAGTCATTAATTGTATTTATTTGAAATTAATGTAACAAACTCATTTTCAACATCCCCTTATTAAGGAAAAACCTTTAAGTTGTGAGACATTACCTATATTAGCATGGATCTAGAAATAGTAAATAATAAATAACTTCAAATAATTTCATTAATTTCATAAAAAATATTTTTAATGTATAGAATTAAATACCACATGACTGTAATACAAATTGAGAAGAAATAATCATCTATCTAATCCTCCTTGTTATAGCTCTAATACATTCATTATGTTTCTTCTTATTCTTCATGTCCTTTATCATGCGTATTGTATACCTAAAATGTCGATAAATAAAATGCAGTCAGCATATTGCTATACTATGTATGTGGGGTGCAACCACAATGTGTAAAACTAAGATAGTCACATATAAAGCATCAAATATTGCAAATAAAACTAGCATATTCCTTATGTACTCTAGCCCTTACTAGATATATTATCTTGGGAGTGATCATTGTCCCTTCCCGGGCTCGCCTGCATCACCCGTTGACACTTGACAACTTAGGCTTCAGAATATGATATCCAAATTCATGTGATACTCATAGTGGCATTATAACTGAACAAAAGGTAAATAAACACTCAACAATTTATTTGAACAAATATTCAAGAAATAATCAGCAAACTCGAACAATCAATATTGAGGGTATTCATAATTGTAACCATGTACCTTTTGTAGAACCATGAAGATTATACAATTATACTTTAAGCATATTCAACTAACCAACAGATCCAAGCAATTCAACATTTAATCTACATTTATGTAAATCCTATAGTGTCACCTTCATATTACTCAGATAAAACTCTATGGCCCCAATCTAGGATTATAGTTTATATAAGGAATAAGGTACAAACCCTAATTACATCACATATACTTTATTAAAGTCTTTAATCCACATTATCAATCAAGTGCAACTCTAATTATTAAGTCAGGCCTTTTATGTCATTAGGAGAAACTATGTTAGATTATGAAACTTAAGATACTTATGATAAATAAGTGATTAGGTTCTAAAACCTAATCATTAGATTCATCATACCCTTTCACTAGGAACACTTAGATCACATTAAGTTCATAAAACACATGAAAAACTAGGATCCTTAACCCTAATTTTACATATGCATGATTATTCAAATTAGAAACTCTAATTATCATCAATATGGCCATAATCATGTTAGATCACCATTATATTCCACATTATCATTTTACATCTAAAAGAATCATATTTAACATGATTAATAACTTATTCATTAAAAACTAGGGTTTATATGCATTAATCACCTTTTTTAACACATATTTGCACTACTTTTAGAATTGAGATTAAATATATTTCTCAATAATATTTCATTCACATTTCCCTCATTTTTTGATCAATTTTCATGTAGAAGTTGTTTTCATCCGAGTTACCAATTATTTTCTATAAATGTTTCAAGATTAACCCCCTTTCAACCAATAATAGTTGATACGTCAACAACACCTCTTTTTTTATTATTGCCCGAGCTAAAATAGGTTTTAGGGGAGAAATATATTGATTCCCTCTTACCTTATGTGTACCCTCAGTGTACCTTAAGTCTCATACTGTGCAAATGCTTGGGAATCAGACTCCAACCCGTGTAAGATGACTATTGGGTTGATTCCCCCCATTTCTCTTGGGATCCCATCACTGTGAAGAGGTCAACCACCTTCATGGGCACTAGGCACAATTGGAAATCCATTAATAGTGGCTGGGGATGGGAAGCGTATGCACTAGGTTACTAAGCATCGCAACAGGTTACTCAACGGGAAAAGCATAGTCAAAGACCTTACCTCGGAATTGCTTGTGGTCGTGTGAAGTTGTTATTCGCATGCTGCCAAATAATAGTCCAGAGCACTAGATCTTGTGGTTAGGGTTCCACTACCTATCTTCTCCCTCATATGACATCTTCCTCTTGTGCAAGAAATGATGCGTGGTTGTTGCATCTGGCTGGAGCAACCTACTCTAATATGTCGTCTTCTCGACCATACCTATCATTGAGGTCGTCTTGGAGAAACATTCATGGCTAGGAAGGAGGAACTAGGAACCCCTGGGGTTTGCACACATCTACCATACAAGACCATCCACCTTCTCCTCCCCCTAGACGACCACCTTTTCTACAAACATTGAGTTTCACATATATAGGAAGGGAAAGGTGAAGGGGAAGGAGATAATATGATGGGGGTGTCATAGGGAGAGGGAAAGATGACTCGTTTTGTTTGGGTGTGGATTCTTCTTGTATTTAAATGTAAATACCCCCTCATAATCTCCTTTCTTGTTTCCCTCTCTTCTCTCTTACAATAGTGGCAAGGCATATTATAATTTGCACCATTACCCCTTTTTAAATGTATCAAAAGGCATCTCTTTTATATAATAACTTAACATCCACTATGTATTAATGGAACACAATGCAAGATCTAAGGAAGGAGTATATTCCTTCTATTTTCATAAATTATTTAGTTTTCTTCTACAAATCCCCATTCTAAGACAAGCAAACTGTTTCCTTCTTCTTTTAGAAACATGTGAGCATAAAGGAAATCAATTTATAATTTTACAACTTATACTTGCTCCTTTTAATCATATTTTTAAAACAATTACCATTATATCATGAAATGTCCCTTTTCTCCCAAACTCTAGAATTCTCTTATTTTGTTATTATTTTCAAGTATACCAAAAGGTAGATTCGGATATTCTTGTTTGATGCTGCAAATATTGTGTTTCCATTCTTGTCTAGATAAATACTCTTGTCGTTATCCAAAACATCGCCCATCCTATTTTCTTGTTGAAACTTGTATACTATTTCATATTTTTACTATCCAATAATTCATAAAGTTATTAATATATATTTATGCACAAAATCTCTTATTTCTTTGTCATGTGCCCTAAGGACCTATTTGCAATGCAAATAGTCTCATGGGCCTCACTTGGGCCATTTGGTTCCACCCATGCCACAAAGTCAGAAACATTATTATTCTATCAAATAACACCATTGGGGAAATATTTATCAATTCATTCCTTATATTTATATATTTCAATTTCATTAAAATTGAGGACATTACATTCATCCCTCTTTAGATATAATTTTGTCTCCAAAATTCACACCTAGTAAGATTAAGGTGAATGATAACTCAACTTAGTTCCAAACCTTAGGGTTAGCAACCCTACTTAAAAATCTTTAACATTGATATGTAAATTTCTCATATTATTACTAAGATTGGTACCATAATTCAATTCTGGGTATACTCACATCCTTAGTATTTACACAATACTATCTCTTTTTAATTACATTTTCATTTTGTGATTTCAATTTTACTTGGTGATTACCTTTTCACCTCTACTCGAACCTATTATTCATTTATATCCTCATAAGGGTGAGGTAACACCTCAAACCCTAAATCATGTCATTAACCTAAACTTAGGTTATTCATTTTCATATGTCAAAATTAAGCATAACATGTGCCTACCCAATTTCTCTCTCACTCATAATGAGATGAAATAATCAGTTGACTGCAGCCCAAATACAATGTACGTTTTATTCTAAGAGTAGAGATAGTGTATCCACACATTATCTCAAAATTTCACATTTGAGGTTGAATTATCCTTAACTATAATTTCAAATCATAAATACCTTTCTGATCTCATTATATTCTAATACTTCAGAAATCAATAGTATTTATTACTCTTGAGTTGGCAGACAACTCCCTTATGTTTTCATTATTAAATGACTTCTTGTATCTTTGAAATTTATGACTCATGTTTCATTAGCCTTAATCATTTCCTTAAGGTTTATAGGGGCATAGGAACCTTTGGAGTGCTCATATACTAATGCATTTAGGAAGTGCCTCTCTCATTTACCCCTTGGGCCACATTAACTCATGAAGGTGGCCAATCTCGTGACCCATGGGCCTTAAGAAATCATAGCTGGCTAATTACCGACCCTGTGGTGTTATGCATTCATCTCATAATCACCTTCTAATCTCATCAACTTATGTACCTTTAATACTCCCTACTTCACCTTAGGATTGACTAAGGACTACTCTTCCTAGGGTATATATCCCATCTTTAATTTTTCCAAGCTTTATGTGACATTTAGGGTTACCTAATTTCTCACAATAGATTTGTGAACTCATCCTTCTTGGGAAGTTACTAACCTAGGGTGTCTTCATGACTCACAAGAGGAGGTTAGGCTCTCTCAGCCACAACCTGACCCTACAAGTTTAGGGTTTTACCTAATCTATTAGGTCCTTTTCCCACTCTTAGGTTGACCCATCCCAGGTCGAGACACCCACCCTAAAAGTTGAATTGAGGTTTTTATAATTTTGAACATGCATTTTCTTTTTAACTTCCCGACCCTTATCTTTTTTCTCTCATGGTGATACCTCTCTTTAGGGTAGCATATTTATGGTGAACCCTCTCTTTAGGATTTGGTCCCTGTAGTGGACATTCATAACCTTGCCTCACTCGTGCTTGGTTTTGTTAATATGCCTTTCTTTTCGGGCTTGGCCTGAGGTGATCTTCGTTTCCCGACTTTATCACCCATCATTGTCATAATGACTTTCTTTGGAAGGACTCCCTTTTTGGGCTTGGCTTGAGGTGATCCTCCTTTCCAGGCTTGATCACATGTAATTCCCATAATGACTTTCTTTCATAGGCCTTCATTTTCACACTTTTCCTAAGTTGATCTTCCTTTCCGGGCTTGATTACTTTCCATTCCCTTAATGACTTTCTTTTATAGGCCTTCCTTTTCGAGTTTTTCTTGAGGTGATCATCCTTTCTAGGCTTGATCATCTTCTATGCCCCTAATGACTTTTTTTTCACCCCATGCTCTTTAGCTCGGTCGAGATATTTTATTTAACATTTGGGCAAGTTATATTGATGAAATGAATTATCCATAGGTTGCTTATGTTTCTTGAAACTTTTCTCATGATTTGTGAATGAATTTCTACATGCACATGTATGCATAGGAGGTTGTATCACGTAGATGTTGACCTAATATTTATATATATTCCATATATTGATAATGACTTAACCATTCAATTCATATGTAACTAATGTGTCTATTTGAGATTGATTTTTTTTATTAGGTACAAGAAAAGGATCAATTTGATCAAGTTTAAGTCAAAAACAATGCAAATGTACTTTTGTAGAAATTCTCTAAAACCCTAAGGACAATTTTTGTAATCATTTATGTTGATGCTATGACTTGTAACTAAGATGAGAAAAAATTTGGAGCACTTAATTCAAAAAGTTTAATCACTATAGTGACAATTTTGAAAATTCATCATAGAGTGTTTGTTCGATAGAGTTTTATCCTTGATGAATTTTGGGAATGTATAGGTTTGGCCGAGTTTAACTCATGACAAACTCGACTGACACCCTGCACAAGAAAATTGATTTTAAGCCATCAGTTGAGTTCAATCCAGGATAAACTTGACAGACAACTCAAAATTAGCTTGTCGCATAGTGCTATCAGCCAAGTTACCTTCATGAAAACTCGAGCGACTTACCATTCAAAATGTGATAAAAAATGATTCTAGTAGTTGGAGTGTTCTAAACATCAAAAATAGATCTATTTCTACACGTAAAATGACTAGAAATCATTCCTAACTAATTCTAATGAGTAGTGGACATCCTGAACTATGAATAAGACCTCTTGGAATTCATTCCAAGGTTGTTCTTCAATGCTATCCAAGATCCCAGCTATAGGTGAGTGATTTATTCCACTAGAGAATCATTTCTCTCTCTTGCTTACAAAACCAAATGTCCATTTGAGTGAGATAGGATACTGTGAGAGAGCTACTTCATTGTAATCTTATAAAACTCTCAAATCTTCTCTTTCCCCAACCCCTTTCTTCAAGAAACATTAGTGAAAGATTCTCCTTGGTGAAGGAGAAATTGAAAGCTATATGTCCTTGAGAAGAGTGGGTAATTCCTTCAAGAGAGAATACTTGTTGCAAGAAGGGGAGTTCCTTGGTCAAGGTGTCTATCTCCTTGCAAAAGTAGGTAAGCCCTTGTAGAGGTTGAAGATTCTTGCTCGAAGGATAGGTAAGTCCTTGTAAGGTTCATAAACTCCTTTTGATTCTTAAAAAGGAAGTCTAGGTATCCTTGACCTACAAAAGGAAGGTCTAATTGTATGTCTTATAATGGAATATAAGTATGCAATGGTTGAAAATCCTGGAGCTTGACCTCTCTAGGTAGTGCACTGACTTCCTCTAGGTTTGGAGATTGGAAGCACTCTACATAGCTTGTTCTTGGTCTCATTCAATATCTATCATCATTTCTATTTATGCTTAGTTGCACATCAAGTTACATATTTGCAATAGTTCAATTTGAAGTAATTTGAAGGAGTAACAAATTTTTTGTGAGTGTTTTTAGATCTATTCACCCCCTAGAGTCCTTTGATCCAACAAGTGGTATCAAAGCCACAGTCTTCTTCGATAAAATCTGCAATGAGATAAGGAGATGAGTGACAACCTTCTAGGTTATCTCAACTTTGAGGGAGGGTTCTCCATGAGACCTCCAATCTTCCACAATACCAACTTCCTCTATTGGAAGAGAATGATGCAACTCTAATTGCAAGGATGAGATACGAGATTTGGAAAGTAGTCACCCTTGCATATAAGGAGCCAACTGAATATGTTGGCACTTGGGATGAAGCTACATTCCAGAAGGCACATATTAATACAAAGGCTATAACCATAATCTACGAATTCCTCACTTCTTCGAAGTTCAACCATATTTCTTCTTAGGATACAACCCATGAGATATAGAACAAGTTATGCATCACCTATGAAGGGACCAAGAAAGTCAAAGAGTCCAAGATCTACATGCTCAAGGGTCTCCTTGAGAACTTCAAGATGGAAAAGAAGGAGAGAGTGGCCAAGATGTACACAAGGCTCAACACCATCATCAATGAACTTGATTCCTTGGGTCATCCTATGAATAAAGGAACCATCAACTTAAAGATCCTTAGGTCTCTCCCCAAAAGGTTGGAATCCAATGTGACTTCTATTGAAGAAATAAGAAGCCTTGGTGATATTTCCACCAAATATCTTGTTGGTAATCTTCAAGACTATGAGCCAACACTTGACAAATAAGATGAAGATGAGAAGAAAGAATAAAATGAGTCAAAGAAGATCAAGGACAATGAATTCAAAGTTCAAGTGGAGGCTATTAATCTCCTACAACAACTTGCTTATCATTCTAATCCACTTTTCTCAAGTGAAGATGAATCCCCTAGTGACCATGAAGATAGCTACTCCAATGGGAAGAACTTAATGGGAAAGTCATCCGCCTCATCCACTCCAATGTGCTATGAATGTGGCCATAAAGAATATTACAAGAATGATTTCCCCAAGGAAAAGAAGTCCAACTATAAGAAAATATCCAAGAAGAAGGAGGACTACAAGAAGGATTGAAACTACAATTGGAAGGACAAGAATAAGCAAAGATGAAGCCCATTCCCCATGGGAGGGGTCCTCATCTAATGATTCTAGCTCAAATGAGGGATAATGTCACCTTGTTCATTTGGCCTCAACTAGTGATGACATATGTGAGGTGACTGAGGTAAGTTTCAATGAACTCTCTAAAGAATCCCTCATAGATATTCTTAATACTTCCCGCTCCTCTTATTATCAATGAAAATTTAAGAAGAAGAGGTTAGGGAAGATCATTGATGACTTGTATGTTAAGATTGATTTCCTTGAGAAAAATGAGAAAGTGCATCTTGATAGCGTTGATTCTTTGCAAGGGTGGTTTATTGATCTTGATATCCAATAAAATGGAGTTGAAGAAGAGAATGGTGTTTATTTTATGAAAATAAATAGTCCTAAGGGTGAAAACCAAACTTGCCTTGATGAGCTTGTCTTGCTTTGAACCAAAATTGATGATCTTAGACATGCGTGTGATGCTATTAAAGATGAAAGTAAGATCTATTTTGATGAACTTATCTTTCTTAGAACTTAAAATGCTAGATTTCTTGCTCAAATAAATGATCTTTCTTCTAGACCTTTATTGGCTAGTAATTGAGTTCTTTGATTGTAGCTACACTCGATACCTCTGGAGCAGATGCTGGTTGAATATGGGTTGGGGTGGGGATCCCCCTACCTCCCTTGTGGAGGGGATTTATGGTGCTTTAGATCGGACCAAATACAATTCTGGTCTGAGGCCTTTTTTTGGGCTGTGCGTCACGGGTCTTTGTTTTTAGATTTGGAAGGAGCAAAATAGTAGGCTCCATGGGAAAACAGACACAAATATCCTTTTTTTTATACTTTTGTCACCTTTTTTAGGTTGTCTTTAAAAGCCAGACCTAAGCTAGGTAGAGGGGTCAGTAGGGAGACTCTGGCCTGGTGGGATTTTGTAGTTTAACCCACTTGTACAGTGTATGATGGTTTCCACCATCTATATGATTTTTGCTGATATAGTAATACTTTACCTACTCCAAAAAAAAATAAGTTGCTAGTATTACTCTTGAGAGTGATTCTTATCATACTAAAGCTCTCTCGTTAGAGGCCGTTCTTTCTTCATGTTCAAGATGATTTAGCTAGTCTTTCTTATCATACTACGTACAGCTCTCTCATTAGAGGTTGTTCTTTCTTCATGATCAAGATGATTTAGCTAGTATTTCTTCTACCATTATTACTCTTAGTGATGATAAACACAAGAAAGGAAAGAAATCCCTCAATAAAGTTCTAGATCACTTTACCTAACTAGTTGGTACAAGTGGTTTGGGATTTGTAGAGGGAGCTCCGAAGAGAAAGAGTAAGGGCAAGGGTAAGAAATAGAGCAAGGAACCTCCTATCTTCCATGGAGATTCATCTGGCTCTAAGAACCATATAGTTTGTGTACATTGCAAGAGTGATGACCATTACTCTACTTATTGTCCTTACAAGGAAAAGGGTACCAACCCAAAAATGAAATGGGTCCCCAAGCTAACTCTAGATCCCAAGGTTTGAGGTGGGCACCAACATCTAGCTTTTTTGTAGGTAAAAGGAAATTGGATTTTTGGTAGAGGATGCTCTAAGCATATGACTGGTGAGATAAGCCATTTCAACAAATTCACAAATAGAAAGGTGGACCAATGACCTTTGCTGATAACAACAAAGGTGAAGTGGCAGGTGTGGGTGATATGGGAGATTCACTATGCCTCAAGAATGTTCTTCTTTTGGATGACCTACATAACAATTTAATTAATGTTAACCAACTTTGTGATAATCGTTATCTTGTTTTATTCACCTCACTTGATTTCTTTCTTCTATATTTCCTCTCCTAATGTTATATATAAGGGAACTAGAAATGGAAATCTCTATGTTATTATTCATGATTCTCTTAAGCCTATTGTTGGTAGATGTCTTGTTGTTGATAAGAATGATATATCTTTGTGTCACCACAGGCTTGGTCATGTAAATATGCGTCAATTGAAGAAGTTGAGCAACAAGGAATTGGTCAAAGGACTTCCTAAATTGGATTTTGAGAAGGATGAGGAATGACAACGTTGCATACAAAGAAAGCAAACTAAGTCCTCCTTTAAATCCAAAGGAGTCCTTAGTACTGAGAGAGCTCTTGAACTTCTTCATATTGATCTACTTAGACCCATGAGAACTCAAGTGCTTCGTGGTAGAAAGTATTGCCTTGTGATTGTCAAAGACTTCTCTTACTATACTTGGACTTTCTTCTTAGTTTCAAAAAGTGATAGTCTCGATGTTTTCTCAATTTTTTGCAAATGAGTTGAAAATGAAGATTCTTTCTGAATAGTTACTATACGTAGTGGCACTCTCCTTGTTTTGTTTTAAACATCAAGGATTCTCTCAGTAAGTTTGATGCAAAACCATACAAGGCTTTATTTCTTAGCTGTAACACTACTAATAAAGCTTATAGAGTGTTTAACATTGAATTGTCTAAAGTAGAAGAATCTATCAATGTTGAATTTTACAACTCCTCTATTTCCAAGAATATTGTATATGATGATGTTATAGATGAGTTGATTCTTAGATTAAAAAAATCTCAACATCAATGACAAAGGAAAATTGGTGGTAGTAGAAGCAAAAGACAAAGAAGAAGAGAAGAAGGATCCAACTCAATGTTTTTATAAAGATCATCCTAAGGAGCTCATAGTAGGCAATCCTTTTGAAAGGGTGAAGACACGGGACACATTTAACAAAGAACAAGCTAATAACACCTTCATCTTAGGACTTGAGCCAAAGAACGTCAACCAAGATCTCAAGGATGATGAATGGATCCTACATTTGCAAGAAGAGTTACAGAAATTCAATAAGAAAAAAGTGTGGACCTTAGTGCCAAGACCAAGTGATGGGAAGATCATTGGCACCAAGGGGGTCTACGGCAACAAGCTTGATGAAAATGACAAAGTGGTAAGAAGCAAAGCAAGGTTAGTTGCTCAAGGCTACAGTCAACATGAAATTATTGACTTTGATGAGACTTATGCTCTTATTGCTAGACTTGAATATATTAGAATGTTACTTTCCTTTGCTAGCTATAATAATTTCTTATTTTATCAAATGGATGTTAAAAATGTCTTTCTATATGGTATAATAATGGAGTAAGTCTAAGTGGCTCAACCTCCTGGCTTTGAACATGACATGATTCCCAACCATGTTTATTTGTTGCAAAAAGCTCTCTACAGACTCAAACAAGTCCCTAGAGCTTGGTATGAGAAATTTAAGAACTATTAGTTAGACAATGGATATGTCATGGGAAAAGTAAATTCTACTATATTTCTTAAACACACTTCTACCAACTTTTTTATCATTCAAATTTATTTTGATGATATCATTTTTGGTGGAACTGATCTTGATCTTTGCAAGGAGTTTAGTTTTCTTATTTAGAGTGAGCTCGAACAAGCATGATGGGGGAGCTTAATTTCTTCCTTAGATTTCAAATCAAAAAAATGAAGGAAGGAAACTTCATCAACCAAGGCAAGTACACAAGTGAAGTTTTTAAGCTCTTTGGAATGGATAACACCAAGCCAATGGCACTCTCATGTCAAACACTGCCAACCATGATAGAGATGAGGAAGGTGAAAAGGTAGATGAGAAGCTCTATAGAAGTATGATTGGTCGCTTGTTATATTTAACTGCCTATTGACTTCACATTATGTGTAGTGTTGTCTTGTGTGCTAAATTTCAATCAAACCCTAGAAAATCTCATATTATAGTGGTCAAGAGGATTTTGAGGTATCTGGCCAAAATAAAAAATTATGGACTATGGTATCCCAAGTCATGGGACTTTACTCTTGTTGTGTATAGTGATACAGATTATGCATGGTTCTTAATTGATAAAAAGTGCAAAAGTGGCACATGTTTACCCTTAGGACCATGCTTAGTTTCTTCGTTCTCTAAGAAACAAGGTATTGTGGCTCTTTCAACTACCAAGGATGAACACATTGCAGTTGGAAGTTGTTGTTCTCAAGTCCTATGGATGAAAATAATGCTCCAAGACTTTAATGTTTGTTATGATGCTTCTCCTATCTATTGTGAAAATACTAGTACATTCAATCTTTCTTACATTCCTATATTACATTGTGGAGCCAAACATATAGAGGTCTGTCATCATTTCCTTTGTGATCACATTTCCAAAAAGGATATATATATCGTGCATGTCGACACAGAGAATCAACTTGCAAACATTTTCACAAAAATTGTAGATAGAGAGAAAGTTACCTTTATTAGATAAAAATTGCTTATAGATGTTCGTGATTATATTGGCATGCTTTATAGCTAGATGTTCTCAGACCTATATGTTCTTACTATAGTTTGGCCATATCTTTCTTCAAAGTGCAATATTTGCCTTGTTATTATGCCTTGTTTTGCTTGTTTTTGTCCATTTATCGCAAACAAATGTTTTATCACAAAATAGTAGTCAATGATGAGTGGAATGTGCCTCAATACATTCAAAATACATGTTAGGCTAAAAAAATTATATAGCACTCTAGTGGCTTAGAATTAAATGTTCTATCTTTTGGACAGACTGACCGATCGGTTGAGTTTGACCTAGGAGAAACTTGACTGATCATAGGTTGAGAACTAAACCATAGTGTTAGTCGAGTTTCCCAAAACCTAACTCGACTGACAACACTGTTGGGAAGAAAATATATGTGATGTCAGCCGACATTTCTCCCTCTCAACTAGAGAAGGTAGATCGATAGCTACTCTCCTACATTCTTCCTCCAACCCTACAAAAAAACCAACCTCTATTCCACCCTCTCTAGTCCTAGATCAGCCATCCTTGCCTCTCCCAAACTCCACCTAGGTGGTTAGGCTTCCTGGATCTTGTCCTATCTCTTTGATTTGTGGTCATTTCTTCTCCATTCGATCTCCATGGCCTCAAAATGTGGGAAACGCACCAGACCATCTTGAATTACATCTTCTTCCACTTCTAGGCATGTCTCCTTCAATGAAACCTCTTTCATCTCCTCCCAAGTCGTGAATAGTTATAATGAATTCTTTTGAGAACTCATGTTACTTTTTGTTCCTTGCTTACACCACATGGTGGAACTAACCAGTGATTCAAGAGGTTGGTGAGGTTTTCAAAGAACACCACCTTAGTGCTTTGTGTGTAGAGTGATTTTTCTACAATAATTCCATGTCTAGCACAAAAACAGTCTGTAAATTTTATGCAAATCTAGCTTGGAACTACAATACCCTTGTGCCACCACCTAACGCTCAAATTATCTTGACATACATGAATGTGGGTACCAAGATTACAATCTCTCAGGATTATTTGAATACCATCTTCATGGTACCAACGTTTCCAATTCATGGATGACATCTTACCATAGATATGTTGACCATCTTGATCCCCAAAGTTTCTACAAAAGCTTTGACCATGTGATTACACTTCCTGGTATCCAAAAGTTTTTGAAGAAACCCAAAGTTTCATATAGAAAGAGATTCATCCTTCCTACCTCTTCCCCAAACATCAAGACACATGTTTTGCATTTTTAGTGAACTACAAAATCCATTCGAATAAAAATCAAATGGATATTGTAAAGAATTTTATTGTGATCATGTAATGTCTCTTGAATGATGTGGAGCCAAATGGTCTCATTATATTTGTCATCACGTGACTTGTTTTGACTCAGGGAAGGACACCGCCGAAACCCACAAGCCTTGTTCTAACATGGTATGTGGTGTGTTTGCTCATCATATAAAAAATCATGTTTCTATGACCTTGGTTAAAAAGTGAGTAGAAAGGTGTTTATATCAATGAGACCACTATCAAGAAGTATTTCCATCCTACCTCCTCTATGACATTAGGTTCTTCCGCCTCCACCCAGGATCCTCCACCTCTTCCTAGAACTAAACGTGCCTTGTTTTTGGTGTGGAACAAAATCCTGATGGGCTACATGATACACCAATGGGCATATAACCTTTAGGTTCAAGAGAATATCCATCAAGATTTAGTCAAGATCATGTCTAACATGTACTTCTCCTACATCCATCCATACCCACATACCATCCCTACCCAGGTGTTGACTATGCTTTCTATTGATACAGTCATTTCTACCCTGACAATCACCCAACTACTTTTGTTGTACCTCCTACCTCTGATGATAGACCTGCCTCTACTGCCTCTCATCCTCTTGCTCTTCCCGTAGGCCATTTTTCCACCCTACTTGTTGGTTTGGACTGGGTTTCTAAACCTAGTTCTGATAAAGCCAATTCATTACATGCATGTGGTATGTCTTGGCCTACACAATATGCCAAGTGGCCTACCACTTACTCCTTTAGCCATTCTAAGGATGAGGAGATGGTAGAATATGATGTTGAGGATGAGGGTGCTGATGATGATGGTGACGATGGTAATGATGGCTCTTCTAACAGAGATGATGGAGAGGTACACCTGTTGCCACTGATGTACCTTCATATGGAGGTAAGGTCTATTAGACAGAAGATGAGGATGATGAGCTAGTTGACATATATGACCTATATATTTAGTTCTTAGTCTATAGGGATCTCATATATATCCTTTTTGTAGACTAATTTGTATTGAAGATTTGAGAAGTGTATCTGAGGCATACTATTTTTTTATCTCATTGTTGTTTTGTTGGTTTGTAGTTTTTCATCCAGAGCTAACACATCCTTTGTTGTAATCTAATCTTATGTACTGTAAATCTATTATTGGCTTTATCTTATCATTTCTTCGTATGTGGTTCCATATTTTGATTATGACTCTAGATTTTCAGTTCTCTCTGTTTACTTCTTTTTGGTGCATGTTTGGTTGTTTCTTGTGTAGTTGATTACTATGGATAAGATCTATTGAATTGAGGGAGAGAAATTGCGATTGTTCATTCATGTATCCCCTTACAATTCACAACGTAAATGTTTTAATTTCCAAGTCCTTTTCAATACGTTAAGGAATGGTTTGTCATCATCAACAAGGGGGAGAATGTTGACCTAAGAGTTATACATTGTCAATATTATGAAAATGCCTTAACCATTTCATTCATATGTATCTAAATTGTCTATTTGAGATTAATTTTAGGTATTAAGTATAAGAAAAGGATCAATTCGATCAAGTTCAAGTCAAAAGCAATGCAAATGCACTTTTGTGGATAATGCTCTAAAGCCCTAATGATAATTTCTGTAGTAATTTGTATTGATGCTATGAATTGTAACTAAGATAAGAAAATTTAGGAGAACTTAATTCGAACATTTAACTACTCGAATGACAATTTCTAAAATTTATAATATAGTGCATGTACAGTTGAGTTTCATCCTTGATAAACTTGGCCCACACTCTTGATTAATTTCGGGAATGTCAGGTTTGTCCGAGTTTACCTCAATATAAACTCAACTGACACCCTACATAGGCAAAGTGATTTAAGCCATAGGTCAGGTTTCATCCAGTATAAACTTGACTGACAACTAAAATTAGCTTGTTTCATAGTGCTGCTATCAGCTGGGTTACCTTTATGGAAACTCGACCGACTTCAATGTATGGAATGTGTAGAAAAAGTGATTTTAGTCATTGGAGTGTTGCAAACATCAATAGTAGATTTGTTGCAACACTCCAAATGATTAGAAATCATTCCTAAGTGCTTATAGTGATTAGTGGACATCCCCAACTATATGTAGGACCTTGTCGAGTTCTTTCCAAGGTTGCTCTTAAATGTTATTCAAGATCCTAGCTATAGTTGACTGATTTATTACACTAGAGAATTCTTTCCCTCTCTTGGTTACCAATCCAATTGTCCATATGAGTGATATAGGCTATTGTGAGAGAGATACTTCATTGTCAACTTTTGAAGCTCTCAAATCTTCTTTTTATCGAACCCCTTTCTTCAAGTAAAGTTGGTGAAAGCTTATCCTTGGTGAAGGAGAAGGTGAAGGCTAAAGATCCTTGAGAAGAGTGGGTAATTCCTTCAATGAGGAAGACTTGTTACAAGAAGGGGAGTTCCTCGATGAAGGTGTCCAGCTCCTTACAAAAGTGGGTAAGTCCTTATAGAGGTTGAAGACTCTTACTCGAAGGGTAGGTAAGTCCTTGTAAGGTTTATTGGCTCCTTTTGCTCCTTAAAAAGGAAGGTCTAGTTGTATGTCTTATAATGGACTGTAAGTATGCAATGGTTGCAAAACCCTAGAGCTTGACCTCTCTGGGTAGTGGATTGACTCTCTCTTAGTTTGGAGATTGAAACCACTCTACATAGCTTGTTCTTGATCTCATTCAATACCTCTCATCCTTAATATGTATGCTTAGTTGCACATCAAATTCCATATTGGCAATAGTTCAAATTGAAGTAGCTTGAATGCCTAATGAATTTTGTGTGAGTGTTTTTAGCTCTATTCACCCCATCTAGAACCCTTTGATCCAAAGATTTACTTAGATTTTCTCATTCCCTTTTTAGGTTCATATGGTAGTGTTACTATAACACCAAACTACTCTCATATCCTAGGGTTAGGGTCTGATACTACACTTATACTTCTTCTCAAAGAACCTAACTTGAGATGAGGAGTGAAGTATCTTTTAGGGTTTCTTAAGAAAGAGGATGAGAAGTTGATGAAATCATAGATGAGAAGACTTAATGGAAACATTACTTTTGGAAAACATTAGGTTATGGACATGCCGGTATCACATTGGCTAAAGGGAGTCCTCATATACCAAGTTAATGGTGTAGAGGGAAATATTGCCCCAGCCCCTGAAACCATGATCCATTTGGGACACCATTACCATCAAGTTTGTCCTTAACAAGTTTCCTTATATTTATATGGATTACTTGAAACTATAAACTATTAAAAATTATTTGACAATATGATGTTCTAATACCAAATGTAATGACCTCGCTTTCAACGTCCACCATTTAATGAAAGACCTTAATGTTGAGTGTAAATATCTAAATTCCCAAGGATCCAGATTTAGCAAATAATAAATAACAAAAAATAATTTCAGTTATTTCAAATATTGTTTACAAATTGTATAATGATATACCTTATGAAACTAATACATATTGAGAAGAAGTATCATCTATCTAATCCTCCTTGGTATAGCTTTCATACCTTCAATATCTTTTTTCGTATACCTTATGTCCTTTATCATGTGTATCATATACCTAGAACGACAAACAAAAACTCAGTCAACATATTTCGTACTATGCACGTGGGGTGAAACCACAATGTGTGCAACTAAAAGATTATCACATATAAAGCATCAAATATTGAAAATAAGAATCAACATATTCTTTACATATTATATCCCTTACTGGATGTATTATATTGGGCTTGATCACTGTTCCTCCAGGGCTCATGTGTATCACCCATTGATATACGCCAGCCTAGGGTCTAGAATATCATTGTTTACTTATTTGTAACTCATACTGGCATTTAGTTGAACAATAATTAAATAAACAACCATCAATATATTTGAATAATCCTCAAGAAACCTTGAAAAGCACCAACAAACTATATCGCATGTAGTCATAATCATAACCATGTACCTTTTGTATAACCATGTAGGTCTTACAGTATACTTTAAGCATATTATCCAATAAAGAGAGCAAACCATGCAATCATCATATAATCTGCATGTATGTAAATCCTAAAGTGTCACCTTCATATAATTATATTAAACACTACTTGGGTCCTAATCTAGGGTTTAGGGTTTATATAGGGAACAAGGGTATAAATCCTAGTTCCATAGCATATTACACATTTGGTGAATCTCTAACTATTATATCCATCTTATCCTTTCGTTTTGATCACTTAGTTTCAAATGTGTTTATTGACAACACAGAAAAGTATGACCTTTAACCCTAATTCCTAATTATCATCATTACGATCATAATCACGTTATATAATCATTATATCCCATAATATCAGTTTATATCTCAAAAAATCATACTTAATATTATTAACAACCTTTTCATAAAAAACTAGGGTTTTTATGGATTAATCACCACTTCACCACATGTTTGCACAACTTTTATAACTGGGATCAAAACTAAGCTTAATTATATTTATTTAGGTTACTCTCATTTTATGATCAATTTATATACATAACTTCTCATGATTAGAGCTACCAATAATTAATTGGATTATTTCTAAGATTACTTCATTTAGGCCAATCAAAAAGTGTCGTATCAGCAAAAGATGGAAAATTACCTTATTTCCACATGGATTGGGATTGGACAATACACCACATCCACTTCAACATGTGGCTCAATCAGTTTGCAACCTATGTTTGAGATTACATGGACTCTTTTTCCCATGTGCCTATGAGTTTGGGACCTCACCTACATGGGGTATGTGGGTACTTCTCTCCTACCTCATCTTCTACCTTCACTTTCCTCTCGCTTGTAAACCCAATCCTTAGGTGGTCAATCTGGATGTTGAACTCAGACTCTTGGGTGCTTGAGGGTCAACCAATGACGCCACATCCCCTGATGAGCTTCAATAAATCCAATGGTAGACTCATCTACGACTGGGAAGGACAGAACCAATGGGAGAGAGGACATGTTCTTCAGTGACAAACATGGGTTTTACAAAGATTGTTGGTGTGGATAGTGGGGGGTTAGTCTCATCTCATCTTGACCTATAGGGACTTTGACTCTCTTCTAGGAGGGTGTTCCCTCTTTAAGACCAAAAAATTAGACCCTTATATAGAAGGAGATTAGGGAGGGGTTCCGTCCTTCCATGGAATCTGACTCTATCTAGAAATTGGCAATTCCTATATTTGATCAAAGGTAGGGCCATCCTGGGATATTTAGGCTCGATTTCCTCTCCCAAAACCAATGGGAAAGCTTTATATCTTGGTTGTGAAGAGAGTCAGTGGAGGCCAGTTTTACTATAGCCGAGATTGCCTATTTGGGATAGGGGTAGAAGATAACTATTGGTCCATCAATTTTGGATCTAAAGTTCGCAGAGGGAATGATACATTCACGGGTGTTTATTAACCAGAGATAATGTTTGGTTATTCAGTCAGCTTTTCAACTATGAAAACATGTGTATTAATTGCAACTAAAACCCTCTTTCTTCTTAGATTTCTCTAGGCTACTAGGAACACCATGTTGATCCCAAATTTGGAGAAAAACTAATTAATGTCTTTTACGACCTTCATCTAATTTTTGAGGTTTATCGACATAATTTTTTTGAATGAAACTTGCACTTTTAGCATATCCTTAAATTAATTGTTCATACTAAATAGAAAGTCCTTTTTCTCTCAAATTCTAGAATTCTCTTCTTTTAATTGTTCTTTCCAAGTATGTCAAGGGTCAGACCAAGATAACACTATTTGACACCTGAAAATTGCCTTGACAATAATGTCTAGGTAATTACTCTTATAGTTATCTAAAACATCCAATATCTTATTTTCTTTTGGAAACTTACATATTATCTCATATTTTAGTTTTCTAATAATTAACAATATAAAAATCCTTTATTTATGCATGAAATTTCTTATTTCCTTAACTTGTGCCACAACGACCTATTTGCATAGAAAATAGTATCATGGACCTTTAAATGGGCCATGGGTTGCACCCATGCCACAAAGGTGACTTTATTATTCCCTCAATAATTCAATCAGTGAGCTTACTTATCAATTCATGCCTTATATTTATATAATTCAATTTCACCAAAATTGAGGATATTAAGTTCACCCCTCCTAAAAAGGCATTTTGTCCTCAAAATTCAAACCTAGTAAGGTTAAGGTGAATCATAATTTTTCTTAGTTTCACAAGAGAGGGTTACAAACCCTATTTACATATCTTTCACATCTTTTATTGATATTAAAATGTTCTCATTTTATCATTAAGATTTGTACCCAAATTCGATTCAAGGTATATCCACATCCTAAACATTACATGATATCACCTCTTGGTGACTACAATTTCATTTGTGATTCAATTTCACTTGGTGATTACCCTTTTTCACCTAAGTTTCAATCTATTATTCATTCATTTTTATAAAGGTGGGGTAACACCTCAAACTCTAGATTATGCCATTAACCTCGACTTAGGCTTTTTCATTCTCATAGTCAATTTGAGCATAACATATGTATAACCAATCTCTCTCCCTCAAAGTAAGGTGAAATAAGCACTTGACTACTGCTCAAATATGAAGTCCATCCCATTCCAAGAGCAGATTGGTTTACCCATAAATTATCTCAAAATTTCACATTTTAGGTAGAATCACTATCAACAAGGACTCTAAACCATAATTACTTTTTAATTCCAAAATATTCTTATATTCCATGAAGTCAACTGCCTTTCTCACTCTTGAGTTTGTACATAATTCTCTTAGTATTTCATTATTACATGACTTCTTATATCTTTTATATTTACACATGTTGTTTCATTGGCCTTAGTCATTTCCTCAAGGTTTATTGGGGTATTAGTACCTTTGGAGTGATCTCATCCTTATTCATTTATGAAGTTCCTCTCAAATTCACCCATTGGGCCTTATGAACGCATGAAGTTGGTCAATCCCCTGACTCATGGGCCTCAGGAAAACATGGTTGGCTTCTCCCCGACCCTATGGTCTTATGCATTCAGGGAACAATCACTTCCTAATCTCATCGGCCTTATGTACCTTTAATACTCCCTACTTGACCTTAGAATTTATGTATAGCTCTACCCCTTCCTATGGTTTTTATCAAATCCTTAATTTTCCAAGATTTAGATATAATTCAATGTTACCTGGATTCTCCAACGGTCTTCTAAACTCATCCATTTAGGGAAGCTCCTAACCTAGGGTGTCTCTTTGACTCAATAGAGGAGGTTATTAGGCTCTCTTAACCACAACCCTACCCTACAAGTTTAGGGTTTAGCCTCCCCATGGGTCCTTTTCCCACTCTTAGGTTGATTCACCCTAGGTCGGGACACTCATCCTAAAAGTTGAATTGATGTTTTCATATTTTCAACACATGCATTTTATTTTTAACTTCCAGACCCTTATCCTTATTCTCTCATGGTGAGCCCTCTCTTTAGGGGATCCTCTTTATGAGGAACCCTCTCTTTAGGGTTTGGTCTACAGTGGACGTCTGTAACCTTCCCTCACTCATGCTTGGTTTTTTTAATAGGCCATCCATTCTGGGTTTGTCCTGTGGTTCTCTTCCAATCTGAGCTTGATCACCCATGATTCCCATAATGGCTTTATTTTTAAGGCGTTACTTTCCATTCTTTGTTTGATGTGATCCTCCGAGATTGCAATCTTGGTAGAGGAAATCATGGAAGTCAAGATGACTTTCGTGTTAGGGAATGGCACGAGGTTAGTGTAGTTCCACATGAGATTGGAATAAACTTTGTGGACTACTTTTGTGCTAGATAGGGAATTAGTGCATCACAAACACTCTAGATGCAGAGAACTAAGATGGTGAGCTTTAAAAGCCTCAACAACCTCTTGCATCACTCCACTAGATGGAAAATGTTTTTTAAGTAAGGCACAAAATTGAAAAGGAGTTATAGGAAGAAGTTCCTTATACCTATTCATGACTTGGACGGAGATTAAACAGGTACCATCAAAAGAGATGTGCTTAGAAGCAGTGAAGGAGGATGGAACTCCAACTGGTCCTCTACATTTATTTTGGTTGAAGGCCATGGAGGTCAAATGGAGAAGAAAAGATCACGAATGAAGGGGATAACACAAGATGTAGGTTGCTTAACCTTCTAGGTTTAGGTTGGGAGAAGCTAGGATGGTTGATCTATGCCTAAGGAGGGTATAAGAAAGGTTAGGTTAGCCATAGGGTTGGATTATGAACACAAGGGAGCAGCTAACGATCAACTTTCTCTTGTTGAGAGGGAGAAAAATCTTCTAGAAAAATATATATTTTCCACCCAACAATGTTGTTGATCGAGTTTAGGTTTTGGGAACTCGTTCAACACTCTGATTTAGTTTTTCCCTCAACCTGAAATTAGTCTAGTTTCTCCCAAGTTAAACTTGGTTGATCGGTCTAACCGTTTAAAAGATAAGAAGTTCAATTCTAGGCCACTAGAGTGCTATATAATTTTTTTTCTAGCCTATCATGTGTTGTAAATATATTGAAGCAAATTTTACTCATCATTGGATACTCTATGGTAAAAAGCATTTATAAAAATACCCAAAAAAAAAGAAACACAAGGTAGAAAAAAGGCAAATATAGCACTTTCAAGTACGAGATGACCAATCTATGACAAAAAACATATAGGTGTAAGAACATCTATCTAGAAGGCACATGAATATCCTTAAGAGTAGTAATAAGTAATTTTGATCAAATAAAAGTGAATTCCTCTCTAGCTAAAGGTTATGTGAATATGTCCACCATTGGATGTTTACCCTTGCTTGTATCTTATGCTTAATGTAATAAGAGAAATTTTTTGTTATACATTTTTTTCATATTCCTTCTAATCACATATGATGTTACACTTATATGTTATAGATGCTTAACTGATTAACTTGTGTAATAAGTTTAAATTACTCATTAGCTGAATCTACTAATCCTATTTAATGATGATATATCACGTTGTATCAATAATTGTTGGTTGAAAGCTATCTTTCTCATTCGGACGTTGGTCTCACCTTTTCGACTACCACATCCTTTTAGGTGGTCATCAGTGGTGTGGGCAGGATCATTCTATTGAGGAAGATCAGCTTGGAGAATAGTAGATGTAGGAGGTTGGATAGTTTCCATATGTGTAGTAGAGTGCTAGTGTCGTCCATGTACTCTGATGTCTTGGAAGGGATGTGTTTTGTAGATGACCTATATAATGATACATGGTTTTTTGCATTTATCCTATGGTGGTATAATTCTAGTATATGTGGAACAATATCTTTTGTAGGTTTGTGGTAGATGGCCACTAAACAATGTTAAATACCTGATATGGTATGTGATATGATATATGTTTATGGACTTTGTTGTAATATGTTTTTTCACTTGAGAGTAATATGAAATAAGTTTTAATTTACCTATTTTGAAGGTAACGAGGATGTTTATATATTGATCATATCCTTTGTTTAGATCAATCTTGTTTATTGTGGTGGTGGGTTGTGACAAGTGGAACCATTTACATCTATACTATGTTAAATATACAACTAATGTTCGAATTGGGTATTAGACATGTTATGTGCTCAACTCTTCCCTACTAAGATGTTGTTCCACCTACCTAATAGATTAACTTACTTAACCAATAATGCAGGAATGAAGTGGTACCTACACCAAACACTCACCAAGGAAATCCCATCAAGGTTTGATAAAATGTCAACAAATTCAAAAAAGCTTAGTGGAAGAGGACAAAGTTTAAAATGTCCCATATGGGCTCAACCCAAAACAAGCATGATCTATTTCAACAAAATAGGTTTGATCAACGTATTAATGATGCTTACTACAAGTAAATTATCATAGTTCATAGCATAGATCACATAAACTAGGCATTGCATCAAAATATTTCTCATATGATTACTAAGCAGACTTTGCTTAAAATATTATATCAAACTAGCATATCTTTCTTATTACAACATGATAATAAGGAATAGTGTCCACAACAAGATAACACGAAAGGAAACATGCATAAAACACAAGTAGTACAATGTCCCTCAAACCAAACTAGGAGTAAGTGTGTTGGGATTCAAACTAAATAACACAACCTCACCACATATGCTAGGAAGTCTCCTTACCAATCACACATATATGTTGTGCAAGTATTACACCTGAACACATTGGCAAATATATTCTACGTATTATTTCTTTGTCAATGAGTAGGTAACTCCACCCACAAGTAAAACATGGTGAGGAGAAGTTTAATACATTTTTACATAGATTAGTGAGTATTATTAATATGTCATAGTAATGGATATGTGTTGAAAAATATTAAATATATATCTGAGGAATAACAACACCAAAACACCTAATGCTTGCCTCTAGTCTTCATATCATCTCATAGGAATCTTTCCTAAAAACCATTTTATTTAGTTAAATATCACATATCTTCATCTAATCACATTACTCAAAATTTGGAATTTCATACTTAATTCAAGAATATGATGTGATAATAAAAGTAGAATAATTAAAGGAGTATGATGACCTTGGTTGATGAATGTAAGTCCTAAATCTATTTTAGGTCTACAATTTAAGTAACTAATAAAATGTTGAGAGAAATATTAATATGAGGCTTCAATTGGTATTATGATGGTTGAAGCCGAATTTAGTAATCAAGAAGATAACAAATCCTTCTGGACCATTTTAAGGGCCAAGGATGAGTCGTGGGCCCTAGAACTCGATACAACCTCATGTGGGACAATTAGGGCTTACAAAGGGCTCCATGGGATACAAATTTGGGAAATAAGTATCTTGTGCATATTATACATACTCATGATGGCTGGTTGTGTCTCTCTCTCTAGGGTTTAGCTCTCTCCTCTCTCTAGTTTCCCGGTGGCTTCCGCTAGGGGGAGGGACAACCCTCCTTGGCGTTTTCCTCCCCCTAGCCCTCAACGGCCTGTCGTGACCTTTTGTAGGTTGCAGCGATTCTCGGAGAAAGAGGCCAAAGTGAGCGTGATATGTCCTGTCTGCCAGGGTTCACCTGCTCGGCATCAAGGAATGAAGAGAAGCTGATGCTACACATGATTCAAGGATGGTTTGAGAGGTGGCTATTCGACGCAGGTCGACTCTTCTCCATTCAAGCATGATAGAAGGAGTAGAGTTGCTTCCACTGTTTCTTCCTCGCATGGCGCCACTCCTTTGATGTTGATGGATTTTGAGATTCTTGCCTGTCTTCCTCCGCATCCGTTCCTCTCTTCTCTGAGATTCATTTGGGTTTACCCAGGGAGTCGGCAACCCCCTGAAGCGGCTGGATCACTCGATGATCTGGGCGATGGGTGGAATCCCTTTTGCCTTCATCTACTCCTACTTTGGGAGGGTTACTTGGTGATCGTGGTGATCAAGACCTTCATAGGAAGGCCTAGGTTTACGCCCTTCCTGCCCTACTGGCGGCGTTCCCCTACTGATCAGTGGCTTTGGGTCACTCCATAAGGGGTCTCTGGTTCACGGGTTGAGCCAACCTCAAAGTGTTCGATGAGGTGACCACGGGAAGGTTGTTGTCTGCCTTGTGTGGAGTTGGGCCTGGGGGGGCAGATTGCATCCTTGTCTCTTCCCTTCTTTGGTCCCTCCTGTTGAACACCTTCAAGGTGTTTGTAGTTTTGCTGTCAGTTGTTCCAAGCCTCTGCTTGAACATCTGAATGTCAGCTAGGAATCGTCTGGGTTGATCCAAGTCCACCCAGCCTTCCTTTTGAGCAGGGAATCCATCCTTGAGGTAGATTACAATCTGGTTCTATCACAATATTTGGTGTCTACTGGTTGATGAAGAGGGCTAGGAACCTGCCTGTTCCTCACATTTTATGAGATGTTTCAAATGCCAGTGCTGGGATAGGTGGTTGCTTTCTCGCCAAGGACATCATCTAATGGACAACTTATGGAAGGGTGCATCTTGTTTTGCTGTCTACAGCTTGGAAGCATTTGATCTTGTGAAAGAACGCAGATTCTCTCAGCTTCTTTTAGATATTGGCTTCTTCTTCTTGACTTGATCAGATTCCAGACATCCAGGATGACACAATTTGAAGGTGGGGTTAATGCTAGTGTTGTGTTGGTTGTCTTCTGGGGTCTGTTTTGCATCTAGTAGTCTGAGTTTGTATCTTCTTAGAGCTTTGGTGTCTTGTTTTCTTTTTTTGGGGTCCTAGGACTCTTCTTAGTTTTCATATGTTTTATCCCTGATAGTTTAGGGGTGCGGTTGTTGTACCTAAAGTTTTGGTTTTAATAGTAACATGATTTTTTACCGACCAAAAAAAATATATACTCATGATAATTTTAGTATACATATAATACAAATATTATATTGTAGAAGAAAATCCAAAATATTCTATGATATTTTGTGAGCTAGGTAATCAATTATGTAATTATCTATTGGTCATCTAAAAGGTAAGTTTGGAACGGTAATCCGATTAGTCAAGTCTAATCCATTTTTATAAGAAAGGATAATGGCAATAACGAGATAATATCCAAATTTTGGGATTAAACAGATTTTACATGTGATCTACATATTTATTTATTGAGAATAAAAAGGGAGAGCCAGATTCCAACCAGACTCGGAATTAGGGTGTTTTACTGGCAAGGGAGCCAACTTACTGACCTAATAAACCAGATAGATGCATAATGCCACCCCCAATCCCACTTTGCCTCTACCTGACACCTATGTGAATATTGTCCCAATGACTTTAGAAGATTGCAAGCAAATGTAATAAACCATGATTTTATCATTCTCAGAAAGAATGGAAGACATCCCAATTTCAAATGAAATAGTTGCTTTCCTATTTTTCCTTTCCTTGAATTTGTTAGTCCAACGCCTATATAGTGATACGAATAGCACCGGAATACAAGTCTAAGGTAGATTGACACATCAATTTCCTTTTCTTCTTTGCTTAACACACCTCCCCCAACAATGTTTGCCCCGGCTTGATGCAAACCATAAAGAGATTGTTGTTCATAGCTTTCTAGAGTAATATTTACTTGAAATGAAGTCATCAACAACAAGAGTCAAAGAGCTCCTAAGATTCATAAGTCCATTGAGCTCCTAGAAACTATTCACCAAACTCCACCTATGTTGCTTATAACACCCCAATCATGTACCGAACCATTCCAGACCTTGGTAATATGCCAATAAACTTTGTCAATATCCTACAAGCCACACCAACCAGCTATAGGTAATCATTGAGAGATTATTTAACTTAAAACATAGTAGTGCATAGAACTCCTTAGTTGTATGCTCCCTCACAACCACTCCTATGAGGCGTGGTCATGCACCACCAGCTTGAGGACCCAGCTATCTCTGCTAAGTACGAGGAGGTTGAGGAAAACCAAATATGTCTTTTGATCCAATTTCTGGGAGTGGGAGGCTAAGATCAACGACCAAGTTGACCACCCCATGACTTTCAAAACAAGTGGGTCAAGGAGCACAAGTAAGAAGAAGGTCCCCGGGGGTGGAATGGCCAATCTGTCACTCACCAAGTGATAATTACAAAGTCACAATGGTTGGGCGGTGGTCTCTCTTGACTCCTCCTCCCATAATTCACCCTCCTTGCATTATCCATTTCATACTACTAACATGGCATAACTAGATTGGAAATAATATGATCATTTTGCAAGAAATGTTGTTAATTATTTGTAGCTTGGATACTAATGTTGTTATATGCCAAAATCATCAGAATATGCATCAAATGAATTAAAATATAGTCAATGTTTGATTCTAATCCTAGTTCCAAAAGTATAGGTAATACATAAATTTTATGTGATTATCATATGTAAATCCTTGATTGTATAACTAGGATTAGTTTAATATATTTATTTCTCAATAATTTGTAATATTGTTGAATATACTAACATCCTAGGATAATGATGATGATAATGATGTAAATTAGGGTTTCCAAAAGTCAATAATCATGTAAATGTGGAACTAAGGTTTTAAAACCAATATTTATAACTAGCTATGGTACTATGCCACATAAATTGATTGAGGCATTCATAATAACATGATATGACTTAGGGTTACACCTCATGGTTAATTAGGGTTTCTCACCTTTGGATATAATGATATGATGGATTTAGTGTCAGATACCCTTATTCCTAACACAAACCCATGATGACCCTAAAATCTAGTTTAGGACCTAAATTAATCATGATTAGAATGTTGTGAATGTATGACGACACTTTAGGGTTATACAGACCTAGATATTCAATGTTGATTTTCTTGGATGTGATATGATTGTTTCATTATATTCTTAAAGTACTTGAAGTATTATGCATGGATTATGCATGAGGAGGTACATGGTTATTTAATGATACTCATCATATCAAGTTCACTGGATTTTTGTATGATTTCAGAAGTATTGATTTGATAAATAAAACTAATTGTATATTAAATTAATTCTAGTTCAGTTATAATGCCAATATGAATATGAGATAAACAAACTATGATAATATGAACTCTAGGTTAGACCTACTAAGGGGTGATTCACCTAAGTCCAATGATGGATCAAGAAATTTGATTACACCACAAGGTCACATGACAAATAGGGATTGGATTATCAAATTAAAAATTGAATTTCATATATTTGATTATCGAACAATATATGTTGTTATTAGATATGCACACTTATGTATGCACCCACTTACATAGTATAGAAATAAATTGATCTCTATAGTTTGTAACTAATTTAAATAAATATTTGAAGAGATGGAGATTCAATAAACATTGAAGATTGCAAAGTTAATATACAAGGAGGATTATCTAGTTAGATACCTTAGTACATTTTACCATGTATATGTTAATGTCCTATGAAAACACCTTAGCAGAGTATTGTTTAAACATTTATATCCAATTCAAGTTCAATTAATGGAAATTGTTGACTACTATTTATGGAAACTATGTGTCTGCCTAAATTTGGGGATACTAAAAAGTTGGAATCATTACATTTGGTAGCAGAACCCAGATTGATAAAGCATTTTTTAAATCATATCATATTGTTTTAAATCTCGATGGTGCCCTTTCATTTTGACTTATAATAGAACATTTCTCAATCATATCCTATTACTATTAATGGAATATAAGTTTTAAGTACAACCCTTCTAACACTACATGGATTTGGGGATGCCTTAGATTTGTTCTCTTTTCATTACAAAGGTGAAACACACCACTCTGTATAAATCTACCAATATTCCCAACTCGAAAGTTGATGGATCGTTTACACTAGTGGAGATAGCAGCATGTGTGCAATGCACTTGAAATATGCCCTATAGAACTGTGCACATGGCTTGCACACATATAGAGAGGGGTTCTATCATACAATATATGTTGTTTTCTGATAGACATGCTAATGAAAGAGGAACAAAAGGAGAGATATACAAAATATAATTAGTCTATAAGTGATTGTTATATATCTTTTATATACTTGTATATGATGTAATGTAACTTGATCTTTATGTACTATAGGTTTTTGATATTTAATTATGAGCAATATGGATAAATTACACTTTCTGATTCTATTAACTATCAACATAAAGTGTTGGTTGTTTCTTATCTTCACCACCAACATGAATGATTTAAAATGTTTTGATTGTTTTTGCTAATGATGTTAATTTCTTGGGTGTTTCTTTGTATTGTATTGTTATTTATGTATATTTTTAGTTATTTTGTTGTGTATTACATTATCTTACTATCTTCTAGTTCAAGTAATCATATGTTGCTATTTATTTTCTCTTTTTTTACTATAACTATGATTTCAACTATCTTGTATGTTGTCTTCTCAACTTATGTGTATGGTATCTGTGACATACTTAATTCTAACCAAATATCTTTATTTTCCCCTTGGTTTGTCACCTTTTAGTGTTGAACTTTTTTTCACTTAGATTGTATTAAAATGTTAGCAATCTAGAATTATAATGTTTTAAACAATAAACCACTTATTTGATATTTTATTGCTGGTTGGGATAATATCCTAAGTACATGATAATAAAACAATTTTACCACATTAATAGATTTAGAATTAAAATATGTTATTTAGAATTTTTATATGGTTGGGTATGAGAAAGAAAAAGTCAAAAATAAAATTTGTTCATATCAAGAATAAAGGAATTAATGAATATATTAATAAATTACTTAACTACTAAGTCATGATTTTATTAACTTAAGAAGGTGAAAACTTAAAACTAGTAGAAAAATTGAATTCCTCACCCCTTAATTATCTAATCTACCGAATTTCAACTAAATTGATTAAAGAATACCCACTCAATCTAACATGGGAAGAAATATGTATATGAAATTTATAAATTTATAAGTTTCTACTCATTCAATGATATGTTTGTTGTCATCTTAGTTTCCTCCCATTTTGGTTGTCTAACTATGATCTAGATCACTATATACATATCATACAATAAGCGAGTTGTCTCATACACTGGGAAGGTGACAACTGATAACATCCAATTTTGTGGATCGTACATTCCTGAACTTACCTCTTATTCCCCCTCATCAAGAAAATTTATACTCACTTCCCTTTGATTTTCACATAAATACTTCATCTATGTCTACTCAAAGATAAGGAAGATATTTCATGCAAATAACTGGTGGAGCAGGACCTCCATTAGTTCTCACAACTGTTGGACACCTTAGAGCGATCTATAGCACGACCATCAGTTCTCACAACTGGTGGGTGCCATGGACGGTCAGTGCAACCATCATTTGATACTCAATGGTAAACTTGTGCAACCATCATATGTCACCATCATTCATCAGATGATAGCCACATAGACTCATCAGGTGATGGTCACGCAGAAACGTCAGGTGATGGTCACCCAAGGCTTGACAGCCGATGGTCATTCGGGGCAACACCCAATGGCACAACTGTAGCAAGTTGAATACTCAACTAAAGGCTACCCTAGAAACATCAACTGAAGGTATGACAGAAGGATACTACTCAATGATATGAAATTCGATGGAAGCACTAGTTGAAGGTTGGACTCGAAACCATTAAGCACATGCCCCAAGACAGGTACCTGAAGAACTTGTGGTGCATGTAAAGTGCTCCCAAAGGCATATAAGGCATTGGACCAAGGACTATAAATAGGAGACCCCCATGATAGTAGCAAGGGTGGCACATACACAGGATGCCAAAGTGTTGCTGGAGATAAAGCTAACCTTCGACCACTACCACCACCATCGATTGGTAAACAAGAACGACTGATTTCCAATGAATTCTGCTGCCACTTTGTCCTGATCCCGACCAGTCAAAATTACTTCCTCTATAGAAGGAGGATGGGGAGGGGTCTTCATTGCTTCCACATCGATCTCTGGAAGGAGATCCTAACCATAATTTATGGACATCTCATGGTCGTAGTCAGTGTACCTCCTAGCTTTCCCAACTCTAATCACTCTTCCTCCCTTCGTTCTTTCATACATTTTCTCCAGTAGTACTTTATGTCCATGAATTCTTGTAAATACTTTATGCTACTCATGTACATGAATGGCTAAACACATAGCTTCGTTTGGGAGTATCCACTAAGGCTATCCCAACATGTATATACTTGCATCGAATTGAATATATATATATATATATATATATATATATATATATATATATATATATATATATATATATATATATATATATATATATATATATATACTCTTACCAAATATTATCTCCATACTATAATTCTTAATTATTTACTTGTATGATTAGCTACCATCTTGTGATGTTTGTATGTTAGTTCCTTAAAAGAGTAGTACTAATCATATCTAAGTATTATGGAGTTTCACGAATGCATGAGAATGTTGGACTGCTTAAGCTAATGATCATACGATTATCTTTGTAGTTGTTTGTTTTTCATCTCAAGTGAGAGACAACCTTATAATCTGAATAATCATGAGACAGGAGGAATAAACATATATGATCATTACTTGTAATCTTTCTAAAGGTATACTGTGGGTCTGAGTATTTCATTTTGGTGAGAAGATCTTAGACAGTGAGACCCAACGCAAGTTCCCATCCATATTTATTATGATGCTCTTTGTTTGTCCTTGTTCTCTTATTTTTATTCCTTTGTTTGTTTTTCTTTTCTTGTTTTCTTTGTTGATTGAAGTGACATCGTTCCATAAGGAACGCCCAATTTAATCTACCCTCTCGGTTGGTGTTTCCGAACTAAGGTGTTACATTGTTAGCACTTACGATACCTTGTCCCTATGGTTTGACCCTGATTTACTACATCGGACCCCGTATAATAGTTGCAGGGGCCTGAGTGTCTCGTTATAAATTTAAGTGTCTAGCTAATCTAGATGTACTCCTTTTTGGATGTGTGATTTAGGTTAGTCTTATTTTTGGCGTTGTTTCCGAGGACAAGGCAAAGCATGTCATTAAGAACCCAAATCTACTCACTATACACATGTTCCTCAAGTTTAGTAATAAACTTGACAACACTACTTTAAAATCCACTATATCTAACGGCCTTGAATACTTCATTCCACACATCCAGTTTCCTAACTTGACTATGTGAACTGTTTAGGTAGCTTGGAGAGTAGTAGATAGTGAACACCACCATCCACTCACATCATCATGCCACCTCATAGGGAAGGACATGTTGGAAGTGATCAAAATTTGAGGGTTGAGCAAGCTCAACCTCCACCAGAGACTGAATCTGAATGTGAGGAGGGAAACTCTGATGAAGCAAAACTTGAAAACATACCTCATGAAATATCCATACCACCCCATGATGAGGAGCATGAGGAACGACATCGCAATAAAGGTTGTCATGCCCAATCAATAAGGAATATGAAGAAAAACTGTGAGAACAAAGATAATAACAACAACAACTAAGATGATGATGATGATGACGGAGGCCCTTCTCTCCATGAGATTTCCACTACTAGGACCAATGAGCCAAGGTGCCCCATTGTCATCCTAAGGGTTGACGCATCAAACTTTGAATTGAAACCCTTAGTTATTAACAAGATTCAAAACAAATATTTTGGAGGAGATTCCATCGATGAGAACTCTTACTATCATCTAAATGCCTACAAAAACATCTGCAAAACATTAATATGAGGGAGGTACCAGAAGCGGTAATATACAACAAGGGGTTTAACTTCTCTTTTAGAGACAATGCCTTGTCATGGTACCTTACTTTACCTGACAAGAATATTAATGGATGGGCACCCTTGGATGACACTTTTGTCACCAAGTTCTTCTTGGTGGAGAAGACCCTCAGAAATGGGAATAGGATAAATGGATTCATGCAGAAGTCTGGAAAAAATCTATACAAAATTGGGAACCTTTTCAAGAATATCTATAAGATTGTCCTCACCACAACTATGACAAAGGATTTTTGCTTATGACTTTCTACAACAATCGTACACCTACTGGTGAACTTCACTAAGTGGTTCCTGGGCAAGAATCTGAAGAAGACAATGGTAACAATACACAATATGACCACAATTTAGGCATGACTAGAGTATGAAAAAGGACATGAACAAGAAAAACTAGGAGATAAATCTGAAGAATCAAAGGCTCTAGAAACTATAAGCACCCAGATCTAGAAATTAGCAACAGATGTCAAGAAACTAAAGGACTCTAAAAAAAGGGTCTTAAACATGTAGAGAGAGTCATGAAATGTGTTGCATGTGGTGGAGGAGGCCATGGAGTCAACAACAACATCTATACTTAGTCAAAGGAAGAAAAAAATGAGGAAGATACTGAGAACATTTCTCATGTTACTTTAAGAGACTAGATCACCCTAGTTTCAATTATGGAAACAAATATGTTGCCAAAAATTCTCACCAGCTAAACGGTTAATCTAAAATGTGACCAGGATTCAAAAGAGGTGAGGAGCAAGTGGTGTTCAGCAGAACTACAAATTACCAACAAAATAGAAACAACTATCAAGGCCAAGGATAGGGTCCAAGTCAAAATAGAATTTCAAATAGATAAAGCCATGATCAAGGTCATATTAAGAGTAGCAACCAACTTCACATAATTTTTGAACTATTTGAGTTTGCAAAGAGGAAAGCAAGAGTGAATGAGCAATTGTAATAGAGTGATATTACCAACCAATGTTTTAAGTGCATTGCAAACTGAAATGGTTGATATGTAGACATATCAAAAAAAATTGTTCAACAGCTAGCAAAATTGTCTAAACTAATCAAGAATCCTCAAGGAAAGATTATATCTAATGTTGAGACTGCTAAGATGGCCAATATTTGTTGGGAAAGATTCTATAAAACTAGCAAGACAAGGTTAATAGAGAAGGTAAGGCTGATACTAAGTTGCAACCTAAACCAATCATAATAGAGGAAGTCGCTAGTGAGGAAGAGTCTTCTAAGAAGGATAAGGATAAAGAAATGGGGAAAGGAAAGAATGTTAAAAAAGTAGAGAAGCCTGAACCCACTAATGAAAGCATTTGCCAAAAGAGATTCATACTCCCCAAGGGTTCCTTTCCCTTACGAGCTGATCAAAGCCCATCTAAAGAAAAGATATGAGAAGTTCATGGAAGTTGTGAAAAAGTTGAACCTAGATGTTCCATTTTTGGATGTTATTGAAGAAATGTCCACCTATAGTAAATTCTTCAAGGATCTAATTATGGAAAGAAGGAGGGGAGACCACGTCGAGATTGTGAAACTAGCTAGGTTTTTCAAGTGTTGTTGTTCAAGAGAAGATTCCAACAAAAAAGAAGGATTCAGGGGTGTTCACAATCCCCTTCAACATCGAATATAATGAGGTAAGGTAAGGACTTGCAAACCTTAGAACAAGTATTAGCATCATGCCCATCACTCTGCTTAGAGTCTTGGACTCACTAACATGGTAAAAACTAGAATGACAATTCAGTTGGCAGATCATACTTTCACAAAGCTAGTAGGAGTCATGGAATATGTCCTGATCCAAGTAGGGTGATTCTTCATTCAATGTGACATTGTTGAAATTGGCACTGTAGAGGACCCAAAATGCCCCATGACTTTTGGGAGACCTTTCCTCTCCATTAGGAGAGCTCTAATTGACGTAGAAGCATGAACCATCACTCTTTGGTTAGGGAATGATCACATGGACTTTTAGCTTGAAGATGCATTGAGGAGAAACTCTCTATTCGAGTCAGTCTACTTCATGGATACCTACAACCAGTTTTGCAAGGAATTACAAGAGGATAATGTCATTGTCGATCCCCTTATGCGAGCTCTTAACAACCCCAATCCCATCATTGAAGATCCAAAATTGGTAGAGATTCTTGATTACCTGAATCAGCCAAAGGAGGAGTACATAGTGAAGAGGAGGAAACACTAGAAATTGTGAAGTACACCTCACAAGAATAGACACATGAAGAAAAGGAAGCACCCAAGACCAAGCCGAGATTGATGCAACTTCCCTAAGGAATGAAGTACGCATTTTTAGATGATGAGGAAAGAAATCCCATGATAATAAATTCCACCCTAACATAAGATCAAGAAGAGAAGCTGATAAATGAGCTTAGGAAACACACAAAACAAATATGATACTCAATGGAAGAAATTAAGGGTTGAGTACATCTCTTTGCATGCACATGATAAACCTAGAAGAAACAACCATTCCCTTCACTCGTCCACAGTGGAGGTTAAATCAAATGCTCAAGGAGGTTGTGAAGAAGGAGGTAATAAAGCTGCATGATGCATGAGTCATATACCCTATGAGCGATAGGGTGTGGGTGAGCCCAATCCACATTGTTCCGAAGAGAGGAGGAATGGCAGTCGTTAAGGGAGAAAACTAGGATGAGGTGGAAACTCGAATTGTCACAAGTTGGCACATGTGTATATACTATAAAAAACTAAATGTTGCCACCAAGAAGGATCATTTCCCCTTAGCTTTCACTGACCACATGTTGGAACATCTAGCTCCCCATGCATACTTCTATTTTTTGGATGGATACTCAGGATTCTATCAAGTCCCCACTCACCCAGATGATCAAGAAAAGATGACTTCAACTTGTGCGTACGTCACCTATTCTTTCAGAAGGATGCCATTTGGACTCTGCAACACACCAGCAACATTTTAAAGGTGCATGGTCTCTGTCTTCTAAAACTTCCTAGAGGACATCATGGAGGTCTTCATAGATGATTTCTTTGTCTATGGAGATAATTTTAATAGTTATCTGAAGAACTTGTCTAGAGTACTGAAATGATGCAAAGAGAAGCAACTAGTCCTAAACTAGGAGAAATGTCATTTTATGGTCAAAGAAGGGATAGTATTGGGATATATAGTTATAAGAAGGGAATTGAAGTAGACATGAGCAAAGTGGAGGCCATATTCAAGCTTGCACCTCCTAGGTCTTTGACATGGGGTGAGATACTATAGAAGATTCATAAAAGAATTGTCCAAGATAGGATAGCCTCTATCTAGCCTTCTCATGAAGAATACAATTTTTGAATTATCAGATGATTGTCACAAGGCTTTTAAAACCCTAAGAAAGTCCCTCACCATAGAACCTATACTAGAAAGTCCAAACTAGGACCTACTAGTCTAAATAATGTGTGATGCCAACAATTTTGCAATTGGGGTTGTGCTGGGACAAAAGAAAGACAAGAGGCATCATGTGATCTACTATGAAAGCAAAACACAAGAAGAAACTCAACTGTAGTACACAATGATGGAAAATGAGTTGGTAGTGATAGTCATTGCCATTGACAAGATCAAATCTTATCTAGTTGGGTCAAAAAATTAAGGTATACATGAGCCATGGAGCAATAAAGTATTTCATGCAAAAGAGAGACACAAATCCTAGGCTATTGTGGTGGGCCCTATTACTTGAATATTTTAATAAAAAAATAATACATAAGAAGGGAATGAAAATGTAGTATAAGACCATCTATGAAGGTTTTTGGTAGACAATGACAACCACCCACTAGTCAATGATAACTACCATGGTGAGGCACTTATGATGGCCCAGGCTGTGGAACTCATTGTACCGTGGTTTATTGGCACATGCAATTACCTGGCTTGCCGCCATTTCCACCCAAGACCACACACAATGAAAAGAAGAAGTTATCCTCAGATTTGAAGAATGATTACTGGGATGAACCCCTCTTATTTAAGAGTTGTGTTGATAATTTATATTGATGTTGCATACCATAGGAGGAAGTTCCACAAATTCTTAATGAATGCCACCCCTCACCTTATCAAAGGACAACTGGGAGGAGATAGGAGTGTAGAAAAAAATCTTACAATCTAGTTTTTACTAGTCGACTATCTTCAAGGATGCCCAAGCCGGTGTGAAAACTTGTAAAGAGTGCCAACTCATAGGGAACATTTCAAGAAGGAAAGAGATACCACTGTCTGACTGGATAGAGGAGAGAATCTTTGTTGTATGTGGAATAGATTATATGGGACCATTTCCTTCTTCTAGAGGTAATTGGTATGTTTTTATGGTTGTCAATTATATATCAAAATGGTGAAAGTGATAGCTACCCCTT
This sequence comes from Alisma plantago-aquatica, assembly GCA_963693085.1. Classification (NCBI taxonomy): domain Eukaryota; kingdom Viridiplantae; phylum Streptophyta; class Magnoliopsida; order Alismatales; family Alismataceae; genus Alisma; species Alisma plantago-aquatica. The sequence goes on along the minus strand of OY856410.1, from coordinate 928,082,875 downwards.
CATGTGATGATAAGACTGTGCTAAATGTGTTTGGAAAGATTATATTTTTAAGATTTGGGTTCCTACGAACCGTCATCTTCAATGGGGGATCCCACTTCTATGGAAGATAGTTTGCAACCCTGCTCAAAAAGTATGGAGTGATGTACAAGGTCGCCACCACCTACCACCCTCTGAAATCTAGTCAGGTGAAAACGTCATAAAGAAAATCTAAGAGAATATGGTCAGACTGACTAAAAAGGATTGGTCAATGAAGTTGGATGATGCACTATGGGCATATCACATAGCTTACAAGACCCCAATAGGAACCACTCCGTACTGACTGATATATGGAAAAGTGTGTGATGTACCTGTTGTACTAGAGGATAAAGCATTCTAGTTGATCAAGTTGTTAAATATAGACTGAGAATTGGTAGGAAAGAAAAGGTTTTTCAAGCTACAAGAACCGGAGGGCCTAAGGCTTCAGGCATATGAAAATACAAGAATCTACAAACAACAAACCAAGGTGTGGCATGATGCCCACCTAAATATAAAATATTCTTATGGGGTGGGGACAAAGTTCTCCTCTTTAACTCAAGAGTCATAATCTTCCTAGGGAAGCTCAGATCAAGATGGTCTGGTCCTTTAATTATGACAATGATATATCCCTGGGGGATGATTGAGCTCAGTAGTGAAAAAGAGGAATGTTTAATGTGAATGGATACAGTCTTAAAAGATATTATGAAGATGAAGAATTCATAATGAGATCTCAACTCTTATTGGAGGAACCCCAGCCTACACTACCAAAAGACATATGAAGTTCCAAGCAAGAAATTCAAGCTCACTACTATAAATCAACGCTTCTTGGGTGGCAACACAAGATAATAAATCTCATGAAACCATCGGAAGGCTGGAGGGAAATTGTAACAACCCAATTTTCTAGAGTAATTTAACTTTAGAATGTGGTTTTTCCTAAACAAAATTAGTTAAGGGTCTTACTGCAAAAATACCATAAAAGAAATTTCTTGGAGGTTAATAAAGTAATAAAAATAAAATAAGGCTCAAAATACAATTTCCCTTTCTTATGTGCATTATGTGTTGTAATTAATTCAAATCGATATACATTAGTTTTCCTTCCCTTTTTCTCTCCCCTATACTTGTAGGTTGTCTAAAGGAAATAAAGGATAAAGATAAAAATGAGCATAATTAGAAATTATGAATATGAATTAGATATTCTAGGCAAGGAGTTTCTTGTTTCCTTTTATGGCTTTTAATATAAAGGAAAATATCATTTGATGTCTTTTTCTCTGTCCTCCAAGTGGTTGCTAAAAAGGCATAAAAGATAGATGAAATAACCTTGGAATAAGTAATATCAAATTTTGACTCATGGGAAGTAGTTTCCCGATTTCCAAAAGTGTTAATGCATCACATTTAAGTTAAAATGAATAATAGGGAAACTAGGAACCCAACATGTGCAAAATTATCAATTTGATGCGTTTAAGTTGAAAACCTTTGGTCTAGATTCTTCCTAAGCATAGATTTAGTGAAGAGAGAGGTATACATGAAATGTGTTCAACCAATAGTGAAGAAACGCATTAATATGAAGAAAATAGAGTTTCCTTAAAATTAGGTGTTTTTAGTGTCAAAGTTTCACAAATGGCAAAACTAATTGCAAAATCAGATTCTTTGGGTTCATATTAGTCTTCTTGCTAATTTTGGTTTTATTTGGGATTTATTTGGTCATCCAATATAAAAGGAAAGGAAAAGGAATACCACTTTACTCGATTATGCCTTAAATGCATCAATTGGACTAAAGTCCACCTATTTCATCGCTGTCGTGCCCCTTTTCTTATTTCCTTTTTCACGTGTGTTTTCTCCACCATATGATTGGGATCCAAGGGAAGTCGTATTGTCCCCTACCTCTGACTCTCGCGTGAGTCAGGGACAGTTTCCCAAGTTTTTCTCTCGTAATCCCTCTCTCCCTCATCTCTCCTCCTCGTCTTGTGATTTCTTCTCCAATGTTTTCGTGAGGCTTTTCTGAATCTGGAAAGCCCTAACTCACTTGCACTTGTGGTCTATATAAGAAATGTCCAATTAGGGCTCCTCTCCCATACCCACGTCGCTCTCACAGGCACCACTCAGACACTGCGGAGCCATGTTTTAGGGTTCCAAAAGAACCACTGGACGTTGATATTTCCTCCTCCTTTGCCAATTTCACCTCTAGTACTCCTAATCACCGAGGCCTATTCAGTCTGGTTCTCCGACTAACTCCTAGCTAGTCCCGACGCCTCCTATACCTCTAGCCTGATTGGCTGCATTGTAAGAAACACCATCCCTCCGCCTTTGATTTCCACTTCTTAGTTTTCTCAGTACTCATCCGAGTTGTGTGGACCTATAGGCCCCCATTAAGCCTCATCGGTGCTAGTCGCCTTGATCACCTCAGAGGTCCTCTGGTTATGAAAAGTGTCAAGATGACAACATTTTACCTTCACAAACGCGCTTAATACTTTGGTAGCCACTTTTTCGATCACTTGCTATGGTTTCTCCTCCTCCGAACTCATCCCCTATTTCGTGGGTTCCTCCGGTCAGTGCTGGGGTCACAGTGTGCCTCAGACATTGATCTTTGGTTCTTTGGTCTCATCTGAGCATGAGTAAGCATCTCGTGTTTTCTATTTTGTCAGGTGAAATATGATTCACAATCTTCGATCAAGGGATCCACCCCTAGGCTCTGCTCTCACCATGGATGTGAGCAGAAGATCCTTGGTCAACGAATGACCCTAATGTCCATGCTGATTTGATCGGATGATTTGTTTGGTTTGGGTATTTTGGAGAGTTCACGCGTCTTGCTGAGTTATCAACCACGAGACTCGTTTGGTATCTAATAGACGAAAATGCCCCCATATGTTTAATCGAATGTCACAAGAACCCTTGGTTTTTCTGCAACTTAGACTTCTATTTACATTGGCTTTAATCGGGATTTAATCGATGTCATGCATATAGTTTCCTGACTTCTGATTGGTCAAGATTGAAAAATTCATATCTTTTGCATATGACCTCAGAAAAATGAGCAAAAATATGTTTTGGAAAGCTCTTTTGATTTTATATCAATCTAACATGTTTTTTATCCCTATTTCACATCTCTAATCTCTTCAATAATTTAATGAATAAAAACTAGGGTTTTAAGGCTATGAACTGATGTACATTATGTGGTTTAATCAAATTACAGGTGATTAGAGGCTCAACCAAGTCAGAGACATGACCCTAAGGTGAATTGCTATAGGTAAGCAGGGCATGCATATTTGGCATATTTAAATTTGGTTATTTGAATGTTTATTTATGGTTATGCACAATATTAATTTCATGAACTATGAATGCCATCCCAAGAACACATCATGTATAATTATCATGGTTTGCTTGCACGTTTATTTATAGTCTATGCTATGGACCAGATTATGATAATGCTTATGAATTAAGATTTAATGAATCATGCACAAGAAGGGGAAACCCTATTATGGTTTAAGAGGGAGAAATCCCATCATGGCATTAAGAGGTAGAAATCCCATCATGTTCAAGATTAGGATAAAGATTAAGAAAAGTCATTGTTTAAGTCAAGAGCTATGTTAATCACGAAAAATTAAGGAATTGTTTAAGTTTTTATATGTGCCTCATTTATGGACCTGAAATGGTCGTTGTGGGCTTTCCTAGCATTATGGGCTTTCTAAGCAATTATGGGCTCCTATGGGGCATTAAGAGAGGTGGCATATATTCACTTTCCCAATTTATTACGGTTAAAATTACTCAATGAATGATTAAGAAAATTCTATGTCAAGTTTATGTCAATTTATTTATTATCAAGCTATATCTACTTTCATGTCATATAAAATGTGAAGTACCGCTTACTGGTGTGTTTTTTGTTTTGCATGGCTGGGGACGCGATGTCTATAGGATTTGGAGCAAGTAAGAGATAAGGAGGACAATCAAGGACTAGGACACCTTCAAGACTAACCTGGTGGGGTTCCTTTTCCAAGTCATTCCAAGAATTTTTACTTTATGTTGGCCATGTTACTAGATGGATTAGACTTTATGTTGTAGTTTCCCTTATGATAAAAACCATGTATGAATCACTTTTAAATAAATGCAAGGTGTTTATTTACTTTAATTGCAAAGCATAGCATTTTGTGCCACCCCTTGAGTAAGGATGCTTTCGCTCACTGATATAATTATGTGGTGAAAATTGGGGTGTTACATTATGGTATCAAAGAAATTATGGTAAATGGACACTAGGCAAAAGTATTATTCATATGTTCTAACCCTAGGTTTATGTGACCCTTATCAGATGGCCCCTAAGAGAGCAGACAAGGAAAAGGATAAGGATGATGGTGCTAGCTATTTTAGTGGGGGAAGTGGACCAAGAGAAACCCCTAAGGCAACCATAGAAGATGTTGTCCAAGCACTCACCAATGCCCTAGCACAAGGACAACATCAACCTAGACATCATGAGCTAACTTTAGTGGATTTTCTAAAGATAAGGCCTGACTCTTTCTCAAGTGAAGGAGAAATTGATGTAGTCACAAAAGCTGAGGACTACATAGAGGCATGGAGCATTGATTCCGAGACATGGACCGCCCACAACACTCAAGGGTTCATTTTGCAAACGACATGCTCAAGGGTGCGGCCCGCACAAGGTGGGAAAATTTCCTTAACTCAAGGGCAGCTGATGCATCCCCACTCGCATGGGAGGGATTTGTTGAAGCACTACGTGTCCGAAGCCATGATAGAGAAGAAGTAGCAAGAGTTTACCAACCTGGCTCAAGTGGGTGACATGACTTTTATCTAATACACCATGAAGTTTAGGGTCCTCCAAAAGTATGGCTATGATTATGATGAACGTCGAAGGACAAAGAAATTCATCTGAGGGCTCAAGCCTGACTTGAGTTTTTCCTTGTCAGGAAGTGGCCACAGGACCCTCCAGGCTGCCCTAGAGTTTGGAGATCACCCTGGAAGATCCTACAGGAAGGAAGTTCCCTAGAAGCATAACCAACACCCTCCTCCCAACAATCACTCTATGAAGAGAAAGGCACCTGAAGTAGAAGTTGAACGACCCCAGTGCCCAACCTATAGAAGACATCATGTAGGCCAATGTAGGCAGGGTACTGGAGCATGCTACTACTATGGAGAACAAGGGCACATCACACCAAATTTCCCTAAGCTCTTGAAGAAGGAACAGAACCAGAACAAGGACCAAAATCCACCTCCTAAAAGACAAGCTAGAGTTTTTGCTATGGTAGATGAGAGTGAAGATGACAAAACTGAGTAGAGTTTAGTAGTGCAGTACCCTTTCCTTTAGAAACTTTTGTTGCATGTTGATGTTTATAACTATGAATTCACATGATGATATTAGTATGTTGAAGTTTTGCACTAAGTATATGGAGAATTCTAAGGTGGGTAGCTTAATGAAATTTCCAGGACGACATTTATCTAAGGTGGGTAGAATTGTAACGACCCAATTTTCTAGAGTAATTTAACTTCAGAATGTGGTTTTTCCTAAACAAAATAAGTTAAGGGTCTTACTGCAAAAATACCATATAAAAAAATTCTTGGAGGTTAATCAAGTAATAAAAATAAAATAAGGCTCAAAATATAATTTCCCTTTCTTATGTGCATTATGTGTTGTAATTAATTCAAATCGATATACATTAGTTTTCCTTCCCTTTTTCTCTCCCCTATTCTTGTAGGTTGTCTAAAGGAAATAAAGGATAAAGATAAAAATGAGCATAATTCGAAATTATGAATATGAATTAGATATTCTAGGCAAGGAGTTTCCTGTTTCCTTTTATGGATTTCAATATAAAGGAAAATATCATTTGATGTCTTTTTCTCTCTCCTCCAAGAGGTTGCTAAAAAGGCATAAAAGATAGATGAAATAACCTTGGAATAAGTAATATCAAATTTTGACTCATGGGAAGTATTTTCCCGATTGCCAAAAGTGTTAATGCATCACATTTAAGTTAAAAGGACTAATAGGGAAACTAGGAACCCAACATGTGCAAAATTATCGATTTGAGGCGTTTAAGTTGAAAACCTTTGGTCTAGATTCTTCCTAAGCATAGGTTTAGTGAAGAGAGAGGTATACACAAAATCTGGTCAACCAATAGTGAAGAAATGCATTAATATGAAGAAAATAGAGTTTCTTTCAAATTAGGTGTTTTGAGTATTAAAGTTTCACAAAAGGCCAAACTGATTATAAAATCAGATTCTTTGGGTTCATATTAGTCTACTTGCTAATTTTGGTTTTATTTGGGATTTATTTGGTCATCCAATTTAAAAGGAAAGGAAAAGCAATACCACTTTACCCAATTATGCCTTAAATGCATCAATTGGACTAAAGTCCACCAATTTCATCGTTGTCACACCCCTTTTCTTATTTCCTTTTTCATGCATGTTTTCTCCACCATACGATTGGGATCCAAGGGAAGTCAGATTGTCCCCTACCTCCGACTCTCTCACGAGTCAGGGACAGTTTCAAAAGTTTTTTCTCTCGCGATCCCTCTCTCCCTCATCTCTCCTCCTCGTTTTGTGATTTATTCTCCAATGTTTTTGTGAGGCTTTTGTGAATCTGGAAAGCCCTAACTCACCTGCTCCCGTGGTCTGTATAAGAAATGTCCAATTAGGGCTCCTCTCCCCCACCCGCGCCGCTCTCACAGGCACCACTCAGACATCACGGAGCCATGTTTTAGGGTTCCAAAAGAACCAATGGACACCGATATTTCCTCCTCCCTCACCAATTTCCCCTTCAGTACTCCCAATCACCAAGGCCTATTCAGTCTAGTTCTCTGGTGAACTCCTAGCTAGTCCCGGCACCTCCTGCACCTCCGGCCTGATTGGCTGTATTGTAAGAAACGCCATCCCTCCACCTTTGATTTCCGCTTCTTAGTTTTTTGTGTACTCATCCGAGTTGTCTGGACCTATAGGCCACCATTAAGCCTCATCAGTGCTAGTTTCCTTGATCACCTCAGAGGTCCTCTGACTGTGGAAATTGTCGAGATGACAATGTTTTGGCTTCACAAACACGCTTTAAAATTCGATAGCTACTTTTCCGATCGCTTGCTATGGTTTCTCCTCCTCCGAACTTCTCCCCAATTTCACAGGTTCCTCCGGTCAGTGCTGGGTTCACAGTGTGCCTCAGACATTGATCTTTGGTTCTTTGATCTCATCTGAGCACGAGTAAGTTTCTCATGTTTTCCGTTTTGTCAAGTGAAATACAATTCCCAGTCTTCGATCGAGGGATCCACCCCTAGGCTCTTCTCTCACCATGGATGCGAGTAGAAGATCCTTATTCAACGAATGACCCAAATGTCCATGCTTCTTTGATCGGACAATTCATTTGGTTTGGGTATTTTGAGATTTCACGCGTCCTGTTGAGTTATTAACTGCAAGACTAGTTTGGTATCTAACTGACTAAAATGCCCCCGTATGTTTAACCGAATGTCACACGCACCCTTGGCTTTTCTATAACTTGGACTTCTATTTACATTGGCATTAATTTGGATTTAATCGATGTCACACATATAGTTTCCTAACTTCTGATTGGTTAATATTGAAAAATGCATATCTTTTGCATATGACCTCAGAAAAATGAGAAAAAATATGTTTTGGAAAGCTCTTTTGATTATCTATTGATCTGACATGTTTTTGATTCCTATTTCACATATCTAATCTCTTCAATAAATTAATGAATACAAAATAGGGTTTTAATTCTATGAACTGATGTACATTATGTGGTTTAATCAAATTATAGGTGATTAGAGGCTCAACCAAGTCAGAGACTAGACCCTAAGGTGAATTGCTATACGCAAGTGGGCCATGCATATTTGGAACAAGTAAATTTGTCTGTTTGAATGTTTATTTATGGTTATGCACAATATTTATTTCATGAACTATGAATTACATCCCAAGAACACGTCATGTGAAACTATTGGATGGTGATTTAAGTATAACCATTTTCTTGATGATAGGGTTTTGGGAAAAGCTTTGATATAGGCAATTTCTTGACGATCCCGAGAAGATCTGTCCGGCGGCGCCGCCGCAAGGACCACACCCCAGTAGGACACTCCGTCCTCTGGGGGCCATCTCTCTCATCGCGTGACTACCCATTGATCACCAGAAGACGAGGCCTCATGGTCCTTCCTACGCCTCCATGATGGTATAACGGCCGCTGCAGATGAAAGAAAACAAGAGTCTTTCCTCCACCAGAAGGGTCGTCTACGAGAGAAGGAGGGCGTTTGTGACTACATCCACTCCATCAGAACACATCATTCAAGACCTACGCCTTCTGTGGGGATCGAGCACACAGATAACCATGAATAAGACTACTCTGGATCACCGAACCTCATACCCAGCAACGAGGAACGACGGTCATTGCTCATACATACCTTTTCAGATACATAAGGACCAATGTTACAGATGCTTGAGGAAGGGCCATTGGTAGCGTCAGTGCCAAAAACCTAGGGTATGCTACAAGTGCAAATCGACAACACATCTAGCACGCGATTGCCAGCATACGATGAGCATGATCATGGAAACGCCGACACCCGATATCTACTCCAACACAAGCTTCCCTCCTCTGATTAAGGGAATTCCTGTAAGAGGTAGCCCGAGCCACACCCCCAACAGAAAGGTGGTTGAACTAGATCCTGATAGCCCGATCAGGAAAGACTTCCTCAGATCCTTAGAACTAGAAATCGGTGTCGTTTGGCCGACAAATGCTCAGTGGCATGAAGTTTCGAAGATCTTACATCAGAGATGGCCGCAAGCCATCGAGATCTTTAAGTATGAAGACAGAAGAGATGTGGTTTATTTCGAATCATCTTATGAAGCTTGGAGACAGTCGCAAATAAAATCATTGAAGATAAATTCGATTGAACTCAAACTGATATCTCTTCGGGAAGGAGGGATGCACCAGATAAAAGAAGTTGTTTGGTTCTGGATTAAGAACATTCCACTTTATTGTAGAAACCATGAATCCATTCGGGAAATCATCAAATCTTTTGGAGACATGATCTAGGTCTCAAATTGGTAGAGAACTGAAGATGATGCGTCAGGGATCCTTGTTCTTGTGGAAACGTTTAACGAAGATATTCCTCGTTTCATTGCGCTCACGGACCAGATCTACAGAACTGAATTAAAACTTGATATAGTCGCTAAGGGACAGATCGGTGGGAACTCTTTCACTCTCACAGAGATAGGAAAGGATATGGGATTAACAAAAGAGGCCCTCCGAGTCCCACCTAATGAAGACTTTCCCGATGACAGTACTAGCATTATATCAACACGTGCGGACACGAGACCCTCAAAGGAACAGCAACCCGAGCAGACGAATCGTAACTGTGATACGTTTGAGAACGATGACATCCCTATGTTTCCGATCACTACCAACGACAAGATGAACAATACTGAATCTTTTCCTAAGGAACAAAGGGCAGACAATTCGAAACTTAGAAGAACCATCATGAATTGTGACGGTACCAGATCGATTCTCGCTCAGAGACGTCTTAGCGACTTCATTAATTTCCTTGAGCCGATTCCTAGTCAAAGAAGAAGATGCAGATCTGAGATTTTAGAGACACACACGACGGAAATGTCAAAATGGGAGGACAATCATGACCACCCATATCTATCTGACGAATGGTTTGATGAAGCATATGAGGACGCACGATCAGATAATCTCATTGAGGAAGGCAGCAAGCATATCGCACGAACCAGAAGCATCTAAAGATCGGGATCGCTGTGTCAGGTGCTATCCTTGACAGTGACTCCATGCTAGATCTTTCTCTCATGTTCTGGAACATCAGGGGAGCGGCCAACAATCCAACCAGAAGAGTTTTAGCAAGACTTTGTAACAAGTACAAGCCATGTTTTTTGGCCCTTTTTGAACCTTTCGTCCATGCGGATAGATCGATTGAGCTGAATGACATTATCAAGCTTGACTGGAACAGTGACAACGAGGTGGATGTTGGGGAAATCTGGATCTATGCGGAGAGTTCTCTTAATCCTTCTGTCATTTGCACGCATAGACAGCATATTACTGTTAAACTGCAACTTCCTGAAGGGAATCATGTGTTCATCACTTCTATATATTCCAGCTGCCAAAGACGCAATAGAGCTGATATGTGGTATGGCCTCGAGAATCTTGCTGATACTGTTAGAGACGATCCTTGGATCATCGTCGGGGACTTCAACGTCATCCGAAGTCAAGAAGAAAAGTGGGGGGGCGACCCACCTAATTTCCAATCAATGTATGACTTCAACAAATTCATCTTTGATAATGACTTACAGGAGTCTTGTATCCATGGTAGCCGCTTCACTTGGGTCAACAAGCAAACTGGGTCTCCGACAACTTGGGAGCGACTAGATCGAGCACTTTTCAACCCTTCTTGGAAAATCAAGTTTCCCTCCAGTGGAACGAAGCACCTCACTAGGTACAGGGTCTCTGACCACTGTCCTATTCACATCAAAACATCTCGAGCTGCCACCACAGCACCTCGCAAGTCTGCCTTTTCTTTCAACAATGCGTGGCTTGAACATTCGGATTGCCTCAAGATCATTGAAGCTGCCTGGACAACCGTTCAAAGAGGAGACCCTTCCTTCATTTTCTTCTCAAAAACGAAAGTGTTGAAGCATCATCTCAACAGATGGAGCAGACATACCTTTGGTAATGTCAAGCAGCAGCTTGTTGACATCGAAGACGTGGTCCATACAGCCCAGCAGGCTTATGATGATAATCCGACCTCCATGAATGAACATACCCTCAGAGAGGCAGAAGATGAGATGGAACATCTGCTCAATATTGAGGAACAGCACTGGAAAGAACGATCTAGAATTGATTAGCTTACGGGTGGTGATAGAAACATGGTGTTCTACCACTCGATTGTTCGAAATAAGAGGAAGAGAATACTTGTGCACAAGATCTCCCTTGAAGACGGTATCGACATTTCTGACCCGCAACACATCGCAAGGGTAGTTGCTGACTATTACTGTGATTTCTTCAAAGCTGAGAAGGATGGCCCTCTTCATGACGACCTTCTCCACCATATCAATCATGTCTTGACTACAGATGACAACGCAATGCTTACAGCATGTCCCAACTCTGAAGAAGTTTTTAGAACGATGAAAGAGATGAACAAAGACACCGCCCCAGGTCCGGATGGACTTACTTTATCCTTCTACATTGTTGCGTGGCCGATTATTCGTGAAGACTTTATGAGACTCATTACGAGCTTCTTCAAAGGAGAACGATGCCACATAAGTATCACTGCGTGTAAGATTGTTCTAATTCCTAAAACTAATGATCCGAGGCAGATTGGGACTGACTTTCATCCGATTGCGATTGAGAACGTCTCCTTGAGGATCTTTGCCAGAATCATGAGTAACAGATTATCGACCATGCTCGTCAACCTCATCTCGGAAGAACAAGGAGCCTATGTTAAAGGGAGTGATATTACTCATCAAATTAAACTTGCGAAGGAACTCAGTCATGACCTTAACTATGGCACAGACCATCCTAACATCATCATCAAGTACGATATATCTCGTGCATACGATCGTGTGGAGTGGATGATTCTGAAATCTATTCTGAGTGCTTTCGGCATGGATTCTACTGCCATTCATCTCTGCCTCAGATTCTTCCATGATGCCTGGATTACAGTTCATGTGGGCGAGCATTCGCATGGCTTCTTCCCTATGCACCGGGGTCTGAAGCAAGGCAACCCCCTTTCTCCGCTCCTTTTCATTCTGTTCGAAGAGCCCCTATGTCTCCATATCAAACACCTCACAGACAGTGGAGTTATTTCTAGATTCATTACTAGAGGTGGTGGCGAGGCACCCCCCATCCTCATCTACGCGGACGATCTGATCATGTTTCACAATGCTGACAACAGATCGATAACCAATCTTATTGCGGCGCTTCAGCTGTATACTCAAACTACTGGGAAAATCGTTAACCTCCATAAGTCCTCGTGCATGATTGGGAAGGCAAACCCAATATACACTGATGAGTTAAAGAACCTTCTGAATATCCCGATGGTCGATCACGCTATCCAGTACTTAGGTGTTCCTCTATGTGTCGGGCCTAACAGGTTGACGGATTATAAGTACCTGTTGGAGAAGATCATGAACAAGACAGCAACATGGAAGGCCAAGCTGCTATCCTTCGCTGGAAGAAAACTCCTTATCTCACATGTTCTTACGTCCACTGCCATATATTCTGCTGCATCAATTGGCCTTCCGGCAGGCATCATAAAGAGGATTGAGGCCATGCTATCCAGATTCCTTTGGGCAAACAGAAGCAATGACAACTGTCGTGTGTGGATCGCGTGGGACAGACTTGCTCAACCTACGGATAAAGGCGGCCTTGGCTTTAACACTATTCAACAGATCGAAGAAGCATATGTTATCAAGGACTGTTGGGAAATTATTAACGGTTCTTCTCTGTGGTCGGCCTTCTGTAGAAGAAAATATGCCTCTTCCTTCAAGAATCAACAAGGTTGTTACCCATCCTATCTCAATTTGGGCTCTAATCCGCCGCCTAGATGGAGAAAGATATGGACGCATTTTCCTAAGATGTTACCTAATACAAAATGGATTATAGGTAAGGGTGAAGTCTCCTTCTGGGATCCTAGATGGTGTGAGCGCCCTTTACAAGAGTTTGCTCTTCATCGACATGACTGGAATAGAGACTTCCTTATTAAGGATTTCTGGACCAACGAACATGGTTGGGATTGGAGCACTATTGAGCACATTGTGGATGAGCATGGTTGTCAGATTATTCGCAGATATCAGACGCGTATTGATGACCGTCCTGATTTCCTTGTTTGGAAACCAAACCCATATGGACAGTTCAGCTTAAAGTCAGCTAAGTTAATGATGAATCCGATCCGGCAGGATGACACCTCTACATGGAATTGGATCTAGCGTGCCTCTATGCCCAAAGCCAGTGCTACTACCTGGAAGCTCTTAAGGAGAGCTTTGCCCACTGACCAAAGAATCAGAAGTTGCCATATCTTCATCACGTCGAGATGTGAGTGCTATCAGCAACACACGGAGGAGCATGATTCACATCTCTTCTTCCATAGTGATTTAGCGTCGTATCTATGGAACAAGGCTGCCAATCTTTTAGATGACCTTTCTTTCATTCCTCGATCCATCTCTGAGCTCTTGACCAGAGGTAATGATCAGAATATACATACCCTCAGAGGATGGCTTTCGATTGAGCTTATCACGCTGATTATTTGGTCTATTTGGAAGGCAAGATGTGCCTCCAGATATGACAACCTACCTATCCAGTGCGAGAGACTTTGGCATGAGATCATTAAGAGCATCAACTTCAAGAGTCGAAGTCAAATTTTCAAATGGTCAGCCGATCCTCAACTCTATCAGAAGATGATTGATGATTCAATTATTCAACCCATTGTGAAGATTAGAAGAATTCATTGCATTACTTGGCAGCCCCTGACATTTTTGCCCTGAAGATGAACATCACCAAGGGTAAACACAGATCGGAAGATGGAAGAATTAGAAGATGGATGGCGGGCATCATTCGAGATAGAAACTCATGCATTCATCTTGCTTTCCAAACTTGGCTGAATGCCAAGGATTACATCACTGCCTACATAAGTGGCATCTTAGTTGCTCTCAAGATCATGGATGACAACAATCTCTCGATTTCATCTATTGAGGTTGATAACTCTCATGTTTATCAGATCCTTTGGAACAATGTTGCAGGACCGTGGAACATTAGTCACATTATGAGAGAGATAAAGGAGATTTTAGAGGAAGAAGCCATTCTCGGCTATCTAGTTCCTATGATTGTCAACTCAATTCCTAGAGAGCTTGGTCAGTGGGGGTCTCAACTTGATAACAGCTACATCACCAATGATCATGCGTCCCTACCTCTGAAGATCTGTGGCATGAATATTCTTGAACGGAGAAGAACTCCTTATATTTTTTTTCAGATCGGAGCATGTTTAGTTGAGTCTGTTGTGTTTTTTGTTGTGTTTGGATCTGCCACAACCGTGGCGTGTGACCATGGGCATGTTGCGGTGGTCACACCACGGGTGTGGCGGCGTGGTGGTTGACTGCGGTCTTGCGTGTCTTGGTTTCTTATACCTGCATTTTAGGCAGGAGATGTAGATTTTGTTTTATGCCCACAAGAGAGGGGTGGGATGAATAGAACACCCTCTGGCTTCCTTAAAAAAAAAGAACACGTCATGTATAATTATCATGGTTTGCTTGCATGTTTATTTATAGTCTATGCTATGGACCTAATTATGATAATGCTTATGAATTAAGATTTAACGAATCATGCTCAAGAAGGGGAAACCCTATTATGGTTTAAGAGGGAGAAATCCCATCATGGCATTAAGAGGGAGAAACCCCATCATGTTCAAGATTAGGATTAATATTAAGAAAAGTCATCGTTTAAGTCAAGAGCTATGTTAATCATGAAAAATGAAGGAATTGGTTAAGTTTTTTATATGTGCCTCGTTTATGGACCTGAAAAGTTTGTTATGGACTTTCCTAGCATTATGAGCTTTCTGAGCAATTATGGGCTCCTATGGGACATTAAGAGAGGTGGCATATATTTACTTTCCCAATTCATTATGGTTAAAATTACTCAATGAATGATTAAGAAAATTCAATGTCAAGTTTATGTCAATTTATTTATTATCAAGTTATATCTACTTTCATGTCATATGAAATGTCAAATACTACTTACTGATGTGTTGTTTGTTTTGCATGGATGGGGACGCGATGTCTGTAGGATTTGTAGTAAGTAAGAGATAAGGAGGACAATCAAGGACTAAGACACCTTCAAGACTAGCCTGGTGGGGTGCCTTTGACCAAGTCAATCCAATAATTTTCACTTTATGTTGGCCATGTTGCTAGATGGATTAGACATTTTGTTGTAGTTTCCCTTATGACAAAAACCATGTATGAATCACTTTTAAATAAATGCAAGGTGTTTATTTACTTTAATTGCAATGCATAGCATTTTGTGACACCCCTTGAGTAAGGATTCTTCCTCTCACTAATATAATTATGTGGTGAAAATTGGGGTGTTACAAAAATCGTAAACTAGTAAGGCTATCGAAAATTTCAGGAAGGAATACAATCCGATCTGACAAACCAACAAATCTCATCACCATCAAGTGGTTCTTTTATAACTAGGAAATTTTAATTTTGAATATGACTTCTAATGTTGACCTCTCTCTTTACCTTACCTCCAATTTCATGTTTGAATATGATGTGATGTGTAATTGATAACTTTTGAGTGCAAGTGATGCCTTGATGACCCTCAACTTGACTCCAATTTAGCTTTAAAACATAACACTCATCTCATCATTTCCTTTAATGTTGGTTATATATTTGAATACATATATGACTTGTTCTTGTGATCAAGCTATAGATCTCTCTCATATGGTTCCAATGCATCTTGTTTCACTCAAGAGCTGGAAGGAAGGATATATGCCCATTTGAAATTTGTCTTGATTTGACCTTATTTTAACCCTTTTTATTCAACTGTGTACCCTTGTTGGGTCGAATGGTTGGCGTGTGTGGCCCACTCCCCTCCTTGGTCTCTCCATGTCAATCTGGAGCCTACTCTGTTGACCAATCATTAATCTTGGATGCATGGGACATGGACCCTATTGTTAGATCTCTTACCCTCAGATCCGACCCCTAATCTAATGACTAAGGGGCCATCACCTGCCTTTATTTGTACTGTAGAAGTTGCTAGAGCAGGCTTCTTTTTCCATGGCCAAAGGGCATTGTTTCAAAGGGTTCTTTGATCTATTAAAATGGCATTCCATCTATTTTTATCCCCCACCTCATTTCCCCTCTCTTGTTTTGTTCTATCAAAAACCCTAGCTCCCCAACCATATTTGCTTCTCAGGCACCATGACCATGGCGGCATGTTTCCTTACCCTTCAAGTCCTCTTTTTGTCTAGCTTCCACCATTTGTGAGTTCGTGTGGCCAATGTAAATGCAGACAACACCTCAGTGGCTCCAGTCATGGCCCCATGCCCAAGAGATAGTTTATGTAGCGACCTCTCTCTATCGTGACTAGGATGATGTGTGGCATTGGGAAATGTGAGCCTGGAGTAGTGGTGAGCGACGCACAATAGCTATATGTTGTGGGCAATCTCGCAAATAGCGTTGGGCATGGTTCAGGTTCGACCGACAACCATTGGTCCAAGTTGAGAAGTCCAGTACAAGAGGAGCCTAGGGAGGCATGTGACCGACTAGAGACTTCTTGGCCCTTGGTTTTAAATCCAAGGGTCCATGTAACATACTGAATCTCAGGGTCCTCCCTACAATTTACCAACTTTTGTACTTTTATTTACTTTCTATTCGTTTTGGACATCCTTCACTAATTTACCATTCTTTTGGGCCTCAATGTAAAATTTGAGCCTTTCTTGAGGTATAATTCACATTTTACCTACATTTATGTTTATGTAGGGGGTTTTGCACAAATAACCCATCTAATGGGATATTTTAAGCCTAATCATGCAATTTGACCATTAATGAGATAATATGAGTGGAGTATGTTAATTTGGAGCTTTTTGGATAAATATACTAGCAAAAATGTATTTGATTTAATGTATTTGAGTTAATGTATAGGAGTAATTAACCCCTTTACTTTCTCTCTCCTCCAAATAGGGAAACAATGCACTAATAAGAGTATTATATGTTGAGATATGACTCATCATGTTTATATGTGACTAATATATCGAGATATACCCTATTATGTCATTAAAAGATATTCTTTATATTAATTGCTCTTGTTATGCTTTATAATATGCTTTAATAGTCTATAAATTAATTAGGGACCTAACCATGTGATTTTCGAGAAACTAATGGCATAGCATTGTTCTAGGTGTTGTAATTAACCCATGGTTAAAATTTGGGGTCATTTGGACTTCATTTAACCCTTCAAATGGATTTTACAAGTTCCCATATAATTTAAAATAGGATATCAATCGACATTATATTTATTTCATGTATTCATTTGTCACGCTATAGTCTCTTCTTTTTATGCGCCACGCACGCTCGACCTCTGTCAGATCTCGATCCAATGGTCCTCGCATCGTCTTCTTCCTCTGACCGTTCGCAAGCCACAACCCCTCAATCCTCGACATCGTTCTCCCTCCATAGAGCACGGTTTCGAGTGATCCTTCGACGTACGAGCTCGTCTCATCAAGGCGCATCCAACAAGGGTCTACTCATCTTCTACCATTCGTTGTCCACAAAATGCCCCTTCGAGCTCTTTCCCTCCTCTTCGCCATTGTGCACATAGGGGGTATTGGCTCTCCTCCGACCTATATAAGGCTTGGAAAAGCACTGCCTAACCTTGTGCTTTCTTCCCCATCCTTCAATTTATCCGAAACACCAACTTCTTGCCACCGATACCTCCAGTTGCTCCCTGACCTTTTGGCGAATTTCCTAGGTTCTCGGTGGTAGAAGAAGTACAATAGAAAGGCTAAGTGAGTTCGGATTCCTCTCCTCTTCATTTCAAGTACTTGAGATTGCGTTCTGATTGTGAATCGCAAAAATGCCCAAATGGGAGGAGCTGCTTCGTCGTCCATGGCGGGCTGAGTGGGGAGAAGATGACCAGGTTTGGATTTCTCCTTTTGCCCTTTAGCATTCCTCTTTCTCATTTTCTCGGTCGAGGACATTTCGGTCCTTTCAGATTTTGTTCCGCTCGCCTTGACCAAGTCCACGAAAGCGTGGACTGCTGACTGGGTCACGCCCCATTGGCCCGAGTCATGTGGGTCCGGCCTGCATGGCCCAAGCTTGCACAAGCCACAAGCCTACGTGGCATTTGCTTGCAATCTGATTGGTCCAACTTACTTAATTCATAGTAAATTGGTCCTTGCTCAGAAAAATGCAAATAAATACTCATTGGAAAGGATTTTTCATGTAGAATCTGAATTTATGGTTTTTGAGTCCTAATTATATTTCCTTTTTTGAAGTTTGCTTTGAATGGCATTTTGAGTATGTTAAATGTTCTAAATATCATAATTAATTCATTTTAACTCCAAATTGAGAAATAAAATATGTTTTCTTAATTAGTGAAACCAAGTGAGCTTTTGGTCCTAGTTTTGAGTCCTAAATCAGTGGTTTTCAAATAAGGTCTAAAATGAGTATTTTCCTTTATACTTTATGCTTAATAAATACTAATATATGTGAAATGTTTGTAACTAGGGTTAATGAATGTTGATACAATCTAATCAATGATAATGATGGATGTGAATCTTCAGTGAGGTGTGTGAAGCCTATTTATGTATATGGATCCCATGATTGTGGAATATATGTGCAAATAACCTATCCTTTAGTTGGGCTTTTATCCAACCCTACATTCATATTGTGCTAGCCCTGGAATATCTCTATTTCCTTTTATTTGGCTCTTTATTTATTTGAATATTCTAATGCCTATGATGGCTCATTTACTTGAAATACTTGAATATTTCTATTGCCAATGTTGGCTCTTTATTTGATTTATTCATGGGTTTTATTCCCCATTTTTTATGATGCAATGTTATTTTAACTACTGCCAAGTGAACTACTTAGCATGATGTATTTTTGGTCAAATGACAATGTAGTGTACATGAGTACAAACCACCCATAGGGCACTGCGGTTTTAGTCCTCCTGCCAGGCACTGGGGTTTTAGTCCCCTTGCCACATTATACATGCACTGGGGTTTTAGTCGCCCTGCCACTTTATATATATTTGAGGTTTGGGATGTGTATGTTCCCCTCTCCTCTTGGTGTAGGTCCGGTAGGTGCCTCACCCTGCATTGATATGATTTTGTGTCATAATATCATTCATGCTTTGTGATTATTGTTGTGGATTGATCTATGGCAGTCTTCTATTTCTTATTTGATTATTTGCCTCATTCTCTTGAAATCTATTTGTTTAATGAATCATTTTATTTATGCGATGTTGCACTTTATAAATTGCCCTTATTCCTTTTGATTAACACATACTTTTATCTCTCTCTTGCTGTGTGATCCCAACCACCCAGGTATAGGATCAGAGTGTGCAGTTGAAGCATGGTGAACCAACCTAAGGCTAGGGATAAGGAGTTCAACCCTCTAGCTTGGAGTTAGCTATAGCTGCCTATATGTTAAGTTGTTTTTCTTTAGAGACAATATTAAATTGGTTTGAATTTTCCTCTACCTAGATCCTGTTGTTGTTGTGTACAAAGTTGTACACTTTATTTGGGAATATTTTATGATGTGCCCTTTATACAATTGTTTAGTCAAAGTTTTAACTTTCACTGCCACACATTGGTGTTTTTGTTTGCCATGATTATTTAGTAAAGATGTTTTTAGTCTTTACAACATGGTATCAGAGCATCAAGGTAGTCGGAGTGTTGACTAATTCAACTTGTTTCCTAGTTAGAAACCCTTACCTTATATAGTTTCCCTTTAGTAAGTTTTTCACCTTAGAGTTGTCTAAGGATGAGCGATTGATTTAGGGCATAATAATTTCATACTAGAAATATAATTGGATCAACTTTTTGGTGATTAGTCTTTTAGGTTGCTACCAGGGCATAAGTTGAAGCAAAGGTGTCTAGAAAGGGTCAGGGTCTGGGGCTGGCAATATTTTCCTCCGCACCACTAGCTTGTCTTACGAGGATTCCCAGATCCATATGACGTCGGCCTGGCCTGAGCTGATACTGACTGTCCCAAAATAGCATACCTTTGGACAAATTATCTTATTGTTGAGTAACCTTTTGAACCTAGTATATGATGTCTCGGTTAATCATGTAGAATCCCTTTATGTGTCCTTAATTTCCTTATAAGATCCCTAGATTTCCAAGTTGGGAGTATCCTACCCTATGTTGGGCTTGATGTTTATAATGGTGTTTGGTTAAACATCTAAGTATTGGATCTCATACATAGTTTTACCTCAACCCTTTTTGAAAAGTGAACTTAGTAGTAGTGCTCCTATACCTTGATAGATTTTGGAGTTTTTGATTTCGAGGACGAAATCATCTTTTAGGGGGTGGAGTCCCACAATGCTTTGAAATCAAGTTACTCTATCTTTTAAACCCTAACTCCATAGGCATGGGATTAGCGAGCTTATATATGTTTATTGTTGATCAAACAAATTATAATCATTATCCATCTTGTTTGTTTATACACAAATGTAAATATATATATAATAAGTCATCTAAGGGATAGTTCATATGCTTGAACCTTTACATATTCTTGATACACTTAATGTTGACCATGTCACCCTAATAGTATGGTTAGTAAGATTAAGGGTCTAGCCCATGCTAGGAATGCATCCTTAACATGCATAGCATGTAATGTTCATGATGACCTAAACCCTAATGTGTAATCATCTAGTCCAAACCATATACACATCTATATATATACATATATATATATATTTATATTTTTATATATATATATTTGATGCCTTCATGATACATTAGTGACTTAGGTGTCATCATCAGTTAACACACTTGGAACATATATGTGGATTATAATCAATTTATTATATTTGAGACCATGTTATCAATATGTGTAAGACATTTCACCTTGTACCCTAATGTACATCTCATTAATCGCCTTATCATGATTTAGTATATGAATCAATTAATTAATGTTTAATGTGTTTCATATTATCCACTAAAATGCATGTAATGACACAAATATGATTATGAGTATTAGATTCACATAAGTTTGCATTAATGCCTAATGTGATGTAAAATATGTATAATTCATATTATGGAGTGTAATAGGAGAAAATGATGTCATTAACTTGAGTATCTGATGTAAGTTGGCAATATGTGATTATATATGTGACCTTATTTGGGATTATGGTAGGCTAAATAATTTTTTGATAATATTATCTTTTCCTACAAAATAATATGTGATAATTCCATATGATGGTTCTAGGAGGTTAATGAAATTAGATTCAAGTTATTAGGTTTGTGACCTAATACATTAATAGATGTTGAAATTTTCTTAGTAAACCCTAATTGTGCTTAAAACCCTTACAAGGAAAATATACATGTTTTGGTGCATAATGATGAGTTGTAATGCTTGCTACCACATTATGGATATAACTTGTCACAAGTGATAGTATAATTAAGATGATGCTTTTCCATGATAGAGACTATGCTAGTGAGCCATAATGTTAATTATGATACGTTAGATGAAAGGTTATATGCTTGTTGGGAAACCTTAGTCAGACTTGGCTTATGTGTATAGCTTTTGTTGAAGTACCCACCATAGTGCCTAATGTTGGGATGTTGCACACTCACCCTATATCTTTCCTCTTACTTTGATTTCGGGGATGAAAACCTCTTTAACGGGTGGAGTGTTGTAACATACTGAATCTCAGGGTCCTCCTTGCAATTTACCCACTTTTGTACTTTTATTTACTTTCCATTACTTTTGGACATCCTTCACTAATTTCCCATCCTTTTGGACCTTCTTGGGCCTCAATGTTAAATTTGAGCCTTTCTTGAGGTATAATTTACATTTTACCTACATTTATGTTTATGTAGGGGGTTTTGCACAAATAACCCATCTAATGAGATATTTGAGGTCTAATCATGCAATTTGACCATTAATGAGATAATATGAGTGGAGTATTTTAATTTGGAGCTTTTTGGATAAATATACTAGCAACAATGTATTTGATTTAATGTATTTGAGTTAATGTATAGGTGTAATAAACCCCTTTACTATCTCTCTCCTCCAAATAGGGAAACAATGCACTAATAAGAGTATTATAAGTTGAGATATGACTCATCATGTTTATATGTGACTAATATCTCGAGATATACCCTATTATGTCATTAAAAGATATTCTTTATATTAATTGATCTTTTTATGCTTTATTATATGCTTTAATAGTATATATATTAATTAGGGACCTAACCATGTGATTTTCAAGAAACTAATGGCATAGAATCATTCTATGTGTCATAATTAACCCATGGTTAAAATTTGGGGTCATTTGGACTTCATTTGACCCTTCAAATGGATTTTACAAGTTCCCATATAGTTTAACTATAGGATATCAATCGACATTATATTTATTTCATGTATTCATTTGTCACGCAATAGTCTCTTCGTTTTATGCGTCATGCATTCCCGACCTCTGTCAGATCTCGATCTAATGGTCCTCGCATCGTCTTCTTCCTCTGACCGTTCGCAAGCCACAACCCCTCGATCCTTGACATCGTTCTCCCTCCATAGAGCACGGTTTCGAGTGATCCTTCGACCTACGAGCTCGTGTCATCAAGGCACATCCAACAAGGGTCTACTCATCTTCTACCATTTGCTGTCCACAAAATGCCCCTTCGAGCTGTTCCCCTCCTCTCTGTCATTGTGTGCATAGGGGGTATTTGCTCTCCTTTCGGCCTATATAAGGCTTGGACAAGCACCGCCTAACCTCGTGCTCCCTGACCTTGCGGCGGATTTCCTAGGTTCTCGGTGGTAGCAGAAGTGCAATAGAAAGGCTAAGTGAGTTTGAATTCCTCTCCTCTTCATTTTGAGTACTTGAGATTGTGTTCTGATTGTTTATCACAAAAATGCCCTAAAAAGATGACCAAGTTTGGATTTCCCCTTTTACCCTTCAGTGTTCCTCTTTCTCATTTTCTCGGTCGAGGACATTCTGGTCCTTTCAGCTTTTGTTCCGCTCGCCTTGACCAAGTCCACGCAAGCGTGGACCGCTGACTGGGCCACACTCTATTGGCCCGAGTCATGTAGGTCCGGCCTGCATGGCCCAAGCTTGCACTAGCCACCAAGCCTACGTGGCATTTTCTTGCAATCTGATTGGTCCAACTTGCTTAATTCATAGTAAATTGGTCCTTACTCAGAAAAATGCAAATAACTACTTGTTGGAAAGGATTTTTCATGTAGAATCCGAATTTATGGTTTTTGAGTCCTAATTCTATTTCCTTTTTCGAAGTTTACTTTGAATGGCATTTTTGAGTATGTTAAATGTTCTAAAAATCATAATTAATTCATTTTAACTCCAAATTGAGAAATAAAATATGTTTTCTTAATCCATGAAACCTATTTGAGCTTTTGGTCCTAGTTTTTAGTCCTAAATCAGTGGTTTTCAAATAAGGTCTAAAATGGGTATTTTCCTTTATACTTTATGCTTAATAAATACTAATATATGTGAAATATTTATAACTAGGGTTATTGGATGTTGATACTATCTAATCAGTTATAATGATGGATGTGAATCTTCAATGAGGTATGTGAAGCCTATTTATGTATATGGATCCCTTGATTGTGGAATATATGTGCAAATAACCTATCCTTTAGTTGGGCTTTTATCCAACCCTACATTCATATTGTGCTAGCCCTGGAATATCTCTATTTCCTTTTATTTGGCTCTTTATTTATTTGAATATTCTACTGCTTATGATGGCTCATTTACTTAAAATACTTGAATATTGCTATTGCCAATGTTGGCACTTTATTTGATTTACTTCATGGGTTTTATTCCCCAATTTCTATGATGCAATGTTATTTTTACTACTGCCAAGTGAACTACTTAGCATGATGTATTTTTGGCCAAATGATAATGTAGTTTACATGAGTACAAACCACCCATAGGGCACTGAGGTTTTAGTCCTCTTGCTAGGCACTGGGGTTTTAGTCCCCCTGCCACATTATATAGGCACTGGGGTTTTAGTCCCCCTGCCACTTTATATACATTTGAGGTTTGGGATGTGTATGTTCCCCTCTCCTCTTGGTGTAGGTCTGGTAGGTGCCTCACCCTACATTGACATGATTTTGTGTCATAATATCATTCATGCTTTGTGATTATTGTTGTGGATTGATCTATGGCAGTCTTCTATTTCTTATTTGATTATTTGCCTCATTCTCTTGAAATATCTTTGTTTAATGAATCATTTTATTTATGCGATGTTTCACTATATAAATTGCCCTTATTCCTCTTGATTAACACATACTTTTATCTCTCTCTTGTTGGGTGATCCCAACCACTCAGGTATAGGATCAGAGTACGCAGTTGAAGCATGGTGAACAAACCTAAGGCTAGGGATAACGAGTTCAACCCTCTAGCTTGGACTTATCTATATCTGCCTATATGTTAAGTTGTTTTATTTGGAGACAATATTGAATTGGTTTGAGTCTTCCTCTACCTAGATCCTGTTGTTGTTGTGTACAAAGTTGTACACCCTATTTGGGAAGATTTTATGATGTGCCCTTTATGCAATTGTTTAGTCAAAGTTATAACTTCCGCTGCCACACATTGGTGTTTTTGTTTGCCATGATTATTTAGTAAATATGTTTGTGGTCTTTACAGTCCAGATCGCCCGATAAGGTAAAACTTGTAAAATTCAT
Organism: Alisma plantago-aquatica; assembly: GCA_963693085.1. Lineage (NCBI taxonomy): Eukaryota > Viridiplantae > Streptophyta > Magnoliopsida > Alismatales > Alismataceae > Alisma > Alisma plantago-aquatica. The sequence continues at coordinate 928,058,491 of OY856410.1, read as the reverse complement.
ATCTCATGACTCATTTGGCCAAATGCAACATGTAATATATGATTTTTGATCAGAAAATCATGAGTTATTCAATGAGAATACTTTGAGGACTAGTTCTGCTCGTACTTCCATTGTTCCTCCAAAATCCATGCTTTTGAAATCTTTTGAAGATAGTTGTATCATTTGATGCACAAATATGATCTATTGTGCCTCAAATCTTTGTGTTTACTCTAAATCAGTAACTGCAGTCACTTGATGCATCAAGATTCGTGCTTTATCCATCTTGTCTCCTAAAAAGTGTCTTATGTTGCTAAGATGACCTAAAAAATGGGCCTTTTTGCTAAAGATCACCTCTTAAATGTCTAACCTTGTCTGAATGGGCCCTAAATCCTTATACTTGATCCAAATTAGTAGTTTTTGCTACATGTTATACCATGATTCAATTTTGTTCATACTTGTACCTTTTTTGGTCCTTTATGATGTGAAATGACCTATGTGATGTGTTTAATGTAGACTTGGGATATTAAATCTTGCACTATGCTCATATGTTGATATAATACTACTTGAGTCCTTTACGTGACCTATATGCTTTATAACCCCAAATTTTATGGTGATCATTCTTGTCCTTTATGTGATTAAAATTCTCTAATCTTGACTTGATATGTGATCTAGTATGCATGTTGATAACTAGTCTCTAATCTTATGCAAATCTTAACCTAATGATCACCCATCCTATATAATGATATCAAATCAGTATCCTAGTGTTTCTTATGACACGTAACTAAAGTAGACTTCACCTATACTCTAATGATGATGATCTTGCATGATAATGACTAGTCTGACTATATTGAAACTTATGGTGCTTAATCTTACTCCAACCTCATGTTTGCCCTTCTAAGATCATGAAATCCTAATATATGATCCCTATCTTAGTGGTGATTTGTCACCCTATGTTCTAGATGAATCCACAATTTTCTATTTAGTTTGATAATGCACTTGAATTACTAGTTGAGATGTTGAAACCTATGTTGATGATATGATACATGGATCTAGGTGACACATCCAACCATCATTATAATGATTAATGATATCTAATCTTGTTGATGTTAATCCAATTGCACTCATTTGAAATGTCAGGATATGTATGTTGACTCAATTGCCAAGATCTAGTCGAGTTTCTAATTGTGGTTTTCTAATCAAGTTGTTAATCTTGTGCTCTACACAAGGTACACTTTATCCTCCTATTTTCCAAAAAAGTGGTATTAGACATGCTTGTATGCTTGTATGGTTAAACTACTTGGATTTAAATACTTGTTGGATCTACTTGTTCCATATGATTAGTACGTTCATTTTGCTTGAAATATGTTGAACAAACCTTGAACATAATTGAACTTGTCCATTATACTAACATTGTGTACCTACCTGAATTCTCAGGGTAAGGACACAAGGCATGTTGAAACAAGGTTATCTCATTGAATTAGGTCTTGAGGTCCCTCATGTATATAAAAGCGATAGCTAATCTTAAGCGGTCTTACGAACCCTTGCTTTGAGGAAGTTGGTCAATGGCCATATCTTGTTGTTTAAGTATAATAGAAATGCATGTAAAACACGATTGCATGTTAATAAGCAAGCCTTTAAAGTTGTTTTTTCTTTCTTGCTATCATATTAATTTTTGTAAATCATATATGTTTCTTAAACCTACAAGTTTGTGTATTTTATTGTGTACTCAACATAGTTGTGTTGATGTGTACCCTTTTTATGATTTTACATAACATGTATAATAATACTCTCATGCTATGATCATTGCTTCTGCTATATTTTGATGATTTTCTGCTCTTACTCTTGGGATCATCTAATCTCATGAAAATGGAATTCATATGGGTTGATATATGGGACTAAGATCTTGGTAGGTACGATTTTAGTTTTCTTCATGTTCTATCTTGTCTCTTATCTTGTTCTTGTTTGTACTTTTATTCATGCATACGTTATGTGATCCATTCTATGGACAAACACCCAATTCCACTCGTATTTGGCATGTAGCCATGAGGAGTTTGGATCTAGGGTAAAAAATAGTTCCATTACAAATGGTATCAGAGCAATTACATATCCTCTATTTTATGTTTAACAACCCAATTCCACCTACGTTATAGAGTCTGCTAGTATCACATCTCCTCTCTAATGACTACCATAAGCCACCCATTAGATGATGACTATTTAGTTTCTCTTATCCCCATGTGATTCTTCTATTGGCAGCTAATAATCACATGACCTCTAGATTACTGGTAGCTTATGTATGGGAAAAACTAAAATTTGAATGAAATGGTAAAATTTTAGTAAAATAATGGTGATGCTATGATCTGACCTTAAATTGAAAACTCGATTATGACTAATGAAAGTACTCTTGTAGTTATGAACTCATGTGTGACCTCTCATATTATGTTAAATTAACTCTATAAGTCTAAACTACATGCTTTCTATGTTTGAGGTAAAATGATAACGATTGTAGGATGATGAGATAAGGAGGATTCGTACATTATACCTCTTTTTACAAGGTCCCTATTTGATTGAATCCATGGTGCCCTATTCTTGACCAAACCCCAAGCATGATTAAGCAAATTTCCACTATTTGTAGGTACGATGTTTATGTCATCGATTGAATATGCTCTTGTACTCTTAAAATCATGATGACAGACTTTGATACATGAGAATTCTTCCTATTAATTTGTAGTCTCTTTGTAATCTTGATTATGGATGATATGATGGATATTGATCTCAATCTTGCACTATTCTACTCAAACAATTGAGTTCTCAATATGACTTCTCGATTTCCAAAATATACCCTTACATTGACCATGAAAGGAAGGGAACACGCATATGACCTTGATCTTGCAAAATCTTGAAATATGGTTTCCCTATTACTTGCAAATTCTTAAAATATGATTTCTCTATTGTATACAATCACCCTATGATGTATGATATGATAAATGTTACTCTACCAATTGGATTTACCAAATGGCTCATGATTAGTATAGACTAATGTGCCAGATTTGGGTGGCAGTTAACTTATGACTCCCCTAACCTAGGTCAGATCTCCATTATGGCTACCTCTAAATGTTCATCTTGTTGATTATTTAGAGTTTGGTAAGGTAAACCCTTCCACTCAATTATGATTTCTTGACCTATGTCTCTAATGGGTTAGACTTATAATGATATTAATACTAAATGTTGAACCTCGATTCGATGATGATCTTAAAATATGATGATGTTGACTATTGCTAGTGGTTAAGTTCCTAGAAAGACCTAACCCTTTATCATTCATCAGCCTTGAACATCATGAAAATGAAATCAACGTTGACGCCACAAAATGTTGAATAATGCTTGAAATGTTGCTCAATTGTTGCTCGATTTGTGTATACAGATGAATGATCAGACCTAAGGTCAAAATTAGGAATCTAAACCTATCTTCAAAAATTGTTTGGACCTATGACTTGAATGTCCAAACTTGACTCTGTACATTGATGAATGAAATCTTGACTCATAATTAATGATATAGATATTGATTTGACTCCTATGATCACCCTTTTTGAATATTAAGGTCACCATCAATATATGATTAGTGACTTTCATGTTCCCAAATTTCAAAAATGTAAAATGATGATTATGTTAACTTGCTCAATTTTTGACATAGGGTTAAGCTCCATGTGGACTAGGGTGGGACCTTCCATTGATTTTGAGCATGAAATCACAATGTTGAAATATGATGTATGTCTCGAATTGTTAAAATACGATATCTCAATCATGGATGAATAACCCCACTTAGGACAATGTAGAATCTAGGACCCTAGATGTTGGAAATGAAAATCATTCTTTACTCTTGAATCAAAGATCTCTATTCGTATGACTTAAAATGTGACCCCTCCAAATTTGGTTATATATATGACGATCTCCGCAAATGTATAACTCATGTGATGATCTTTCCCAATTTGATGATCCATGTGACTATTTGTTGAACTTGATGCTTGATTTCTCTCTTTTGGAATGAGATTAGTTTGGTAAGTGGTGATGATACCTTACGGGACAGTGTTATGATTTTGACATTGAATATTAAATATCAATTCTTGACTTATGGATTGATTAAATTTTGGGGGGGAAATTTCTTTTTAGGTGGGGAGGATGTGATAATCTGGAAATTTGAATTTTGAATATGAGTTCTAATGTTGAACTCTCTCTGGTTTGTACCTCCAATTTCATGTTTGAATATGATATGATGTGTAATTGTTAACTTTTAAGTGCAATTGATACATTAATGATCCTCAACTTGACTCCAATTTAGTCTCAAAACATGACATTCATCTCATCCTTTCCTTTTATGTTATTGTATATTTGAATGCATGTATTCCTTGTTCTTGTGATTATGTTATAAAGATCTCTCATACGGTTCCAATGCATCATGTTTAAAAAAATTTAGAGTTGGGAGGAAGGAGATATGCCCATTTGAAATTTGCCTTGATTTAACCCTTTTTATTCGATTTTGTACCCTTGTTGGGCTGAATGGAAGGCGCACTCAGACCACTCCCCTCCTTAGTCTCTCCTTGGAAATCTAGAGCCTACTTCCTTAACCAATCATGAAGTAGAGATGTATGCACTATGGGCCCTGGCTGTTAGATATCTTACCCTCAGATCCGACCCTTAATCTAATGGTTAGGGGGTCATGACCTACCTTTATCCGTACTATAGCAGTTTCGACAATAGGATCATTTTGCAATGGCCAACGGGCATCAGTGCAAAGGGTTCTTGGATGTTTCCCCTCTCTTACTTTGTGATATCGAGTACCCTACCTCCCCAACCATCTTCTTCTTCTCTGGCGCCATGACCACAACGACCTGCTTTTCTTCCCTTTCAACTCATATTTTGGTCTCGCTTCCACCACCGGTGAGTTTGCATGACCAAGGTGAATGCAGATAGCACCTCAGTGACTTCGCTCATGGCCCCAATCCTAAGAGCTAACCACTTGAGTGACCTCTCTCCATCATGGTAGGGACAATGTGTTGGACAATGTGTTGCACAGGATGACGTGAGCCTGGAGTAGTATTGAGTGATGCATAGCGGTTGTATGCCGTGAGAGATATCTCACTTAGCATTGGGCATGGTTGGGGAACCACTGACAACCGCCGGTCCAAGTCAAGTGGACTGGTACTAGAGGAACCCAGGGTGGTGGGCAACCGACCAATGAATTCTCGATCCTTAGATTTAAATCTAATAGGCCAGATCGCCTGATTAGGTAATAGTTGTAAAATTCATATCTAATGACTACTTTGGCCAAACACAACATGTAATATATGATTTTTAGTAGAAAATTGTGATCTATTCAATTAAAATTCTTTCAGGACCTAGTTCTACTCGTACTTCCATTGTTCCTCCAAAATGTATGCTTTTGAAATCTTTTGAAGATAATTGTATCATTTGATGCTCAAATATGATGTATTATACCTCAAATATTTGTGTTTACTCTAAATCAATAACTTCATTCACTTGATGCATCATGATTCGTGCTTTATCCATCTTGTACCCTAAAAAAGTTCTTATGTTTCTAGGATGACCTAAAAAACGGGCCTTTTTGCTAAAGATCACCTCTTAAATGTCTAACCTTGTATGAATGGGCCCTAAATCCTTATACCCGATCCCAATCAGTAGTTTTTGTTGCATGTTATACCATGATTTGATATTGTTCATACGTGTACCCCTTTTTTGACCTTATGATGTGGAATGACCTATGTGATGTGTTTAATGTGGACTAGGGATATTAAATCTCACACTTTTCTCATATGTTGATCTAATACTACTTGAATCCTTTATGTGACCTCTAATCAATAACCCTATATGCTTTATAACCCCAAATGATATAGTGATCATTCTTGTCCCTTATGTGACGAAGGTGCCCTAATCTTGACTTGATATGTGTTCTATCATGCATATTGGTAACTAGTCTCTAATTTTATGCAAATCTTAACCTATTAATCACCCATGCTATATAATGATCTCAAATCAGTATCCTGATGTTTTTTATGAAATATAACTCAAGTAGACTTCACGTATACTCTAATTGTGATGATCTTGCATGATAATGACTAGTTTGACTACGTTGAAACGTATGGTGCTTAATCTTACTCGAACCTCATGTTTTCTCTTACAAGATCATGAGCCCCTGATATATGATCCCTATCATAGTGGTGATGTGTCACCCTAGGTTCTAGATGAATCCATGATGTGATATGTAGTTTGATAATACACTTGCATGACTAGTTGAGATGCTAAAACCTATGTTAATGATATGATACCTCGATCTAGGTGACACAGCCAACCAGTATTATAATGATTAATGATACCAAATCTTATTGATGTTAATCCAATTGCACTCATTTGAAATGTCAGAATATGTATGCTGACTCAATTGCTGAGATCTAGTTGAGTTTCTAATTGTGATTTTCTAATCAAGTTGTTAATCTTGTGCTCTACTCAAGGTACACTTTATCCTCTTATTGGCTAGACTAGTGGTATTGAACTTGCTTGAATAAACATTCATGGATTTATATACTTATTTGAGGTACTTTTCCCCTATGATTACTACATTCATTTTACTTGAAATATGTTATACAAATCGTGAACATAATTGAACTTGTCCATTATACTAACCTTGTGTACCCACCTGAATTCTCGAGGTAAGGACACAAGTCATGTTGAAATAGGGTTAGCTCATTGATTTAGGTCTTGAGGTCCTTCACATATATGAAATGTTTACCTAATCTTGAGCACCGTTACAGACCCTTCCTTTGAGGAAGTTAGTCAATGGCCATACATTGTATTTTAAGTATAATAGAAATGCAGGTAAACACGATTGTGTGTTAATAAGAAAGTCTTTAATGTTGTTTTTTCTTTCTTGCTATCAGATTAAGTTTTTCCAAGAATATATGTTTCTTAAACATAAAGTTTATGTATTTTATAGTACCCTTTTTATGATTTTAGGTAGCAGGTACAATAATACACTCATGCTATGATCGTTGCTTTGTCTCTATTATGATAATCTTCTTCTCTTACTCTTAGGATCATCAGATATCATGCAAATGGAATTCATATGGGTTATTATATGGGACTAAGATCTTGTCAGGTACTAGATTAGTTTTCTTTATGTGTTGTCTTGTCTCTTATGTTTTTCTTGTTTGTGGTTTTATTCATGCATAAATTATGTGATCCATTCTAGGGACGGACGCCCAAGTCTATGTGCCTTTGGCATGTAGCCATTAGGAATGTGGAGCTAGGTTCATCTAGTGAAGACATGAGATGATCAAGCTCACTAGCCATCAAATCCGTTAAACCATCATGCGTTGGCTGAGAAGCAGATTATCAAATCTTGACAGCTAGAAAACCCATCAAAAATAGATAACCTATGCCCGAGATCATCATCGAGTGTCAAATGCACACCAACCTTCGAATGGTGACCGTCGTCTATCAAATCCTACCTAACCATCAGATCCCACTTTTTTGTGTGACCATTGCTTAACAGGACTATCAGATGGTGATTGAGTAGTGAAACCATTAGATGATGACAACTTGTGGTCACCCAAGGGACTAACACCTATAAAAGGGGAAGAAAACCACCAAATCAATCCATAATACTTCCTTTACATAAACCCTAGCCGCATGAATACTTTAGAGGTAAGGCAACTGAAGAGACTCCATCCACCGTAAGCCATCCACCGTAAGACATCGTATTCTACCTCCCAACCACTGACTGAAAAGAAAGCAAAATGGAGAATATACCACCTGTAATCCTACATAAAACTGTAAGATCATCCATGGATTCAATGACATATAGAATCTAAAACTCAACGTTCATGACGACTGGTAAACCTAAACCCTATTTTTTATTCATGCTATCTTTCTATGATCTACCCAACGCTCTTTCCAACCTTATATGATTCCTGAGCTACCATCAAGCCTCACCTAATATTGTGTGTTGTTTAGATCTCTTGAACCATTAACCCTTACCTTCGGTACTCTCCTGGTACTTCGTACTCATGCATTAGTTTGTTAGTGATATCTTTCTACTTGAGGGGGATATGTGCTAGTGGTTTTAATTTCTTGTTTTTTCTGGTAACCTGGTGTGTTAGTGTTAGTTTCCACATTTGGTTTTGAGTTATCTCACTTTATGGCATGTCATGGCATCACAGGTGGCATCCCAGATGGTCTAAAGTTTGAGAAGCTAAATTTTTGTCACAGGTGCCCACAACAAACACCTCTTTCAAATGACTACAGATTATATGAACTCTTCTGGATGCACATGCTTGCCACATTAGACAATAAAGTGGAACACTAACAAGATAATGACTATCACCATCTTTGAGGTCAATACACAGTGAAGATCTTATTGTCTAAATGGGCTCTTTTATAAGACTATCACCATCTTTATGATGACTACCAACTCTAACTCACCTATTCTAGATCAAACTTTAAGTTTGGGGATCTAAACAGGTGAACATGGTATGTTATCACACTTAACATTCTAATCTCATTTCAATTCTTCCTTTCCTAACAAAAAAATTTCACAATATTTGAACAGCCTAAATGGCAAATTTTGACTAAAGCTTTGGACATGTATATATTCTCGTCTCTTTGAAGAAATATTGTATGCATAAGAAGTTTTTTTAAGTCAAATTTTGGATCCAATTTTCCTGGATATAAACATAACCCCCATTCATAGACTTTCCTGTATCCAGGCTAAATCTTAGCAAAAAGTTTGACTAAAGTTTTGCATATGTATATGTTCTCATCTTTTTGAAGAAAAATTGTATGCATAAGAAGTTTTTAAAAATCAAATTTTGGATCTAATTTTCCTAGATATAAGCATAACCCCCATTCATAGACTTTCCTATATCCAGGCTAAATCTTAGCATAATTATTTCAAGAATGACGGATTTGGGCTATTTAATTTACCTAGAAATTTGAATGTGGTAATGTCCTAATGTCATCCTTATCTCAAGATAATGTAAATATATATTTGTCACCCCAGGATATACTCTCAAGGAAAGGAGGACTCGACCTAACACACTCATTTTTGATAACCCTAACTGTAGTACAAGTAGGAGAACACAGAGTCCAAGAATGAGGAAACAACTACCCCTTCTAGTGTACAAATCCTCGCTTTTGGATCTAAAGAGGCTTGGCGGCCCAAAACTTCCTTGATACTCTATTTACTCAATACATGTAAGCAAGAATAAAAGTGGAAAGGAATAAAATCATGAGAGTTGTGCTTGATAATATGTTGAAGGACTTCACCCAACCAGGGTATTACTACACTCAAGAATGCATATATTTTGCTCCCAGTTTTGGAGTCTAGAAGCCAAACTTTGACACACCTACCTTTGTAAGGGACCTCACAAAATCACCTGACATTACATCAGGGCCCAATCAGGCAACACTGTCTTTAAAATAACAAACATGGTTGAGTGAACCTAAGAAAGATAGGAGACAAAGCTTCTTCAGCCCACACCAACACAATAGATAAGATAACTAAAAAAATGTTGAGTGTAAAAGCTATCTCATCTAGAACATTGTGCATGTACATCTCATAATGGGGTCATCAATGTATCAAGACTAAGAAATCCTTCCTTGAAAGGAGGTCATAGAAGGAAAAATGAGTATCACAACTCCAAAGCTGAGTGAGGAAGTCTTGGTATGGATAGAACCCAATCATGATATATAAATTTTGATTTAAGGTTGACATAATGACAGTTTTCACAAAAAACAATAATCTAATAAATCCCTCTAAAGTCGTTTAATGCTTTAATTCTACTTATTAGACTGAGGACATGTTGGATTCTATGTTTGGGGGGTTGATAATGTCCAATTTTATGGATATTATATGCCTTAACTTACCTTTTATTCCATAACATCATGCAAATTTATACCCACTTCCCTTTAATTTGTACATAAATACTTCATCTATGTCTACTCAAAGATAACTAAGACATTTCTTACAAATAATTAGAGGAGTTGGACCTCCTTCGCTTCTCACAACTAGTAGACACCTTGGAGCCATCAGCAACACATCCATCGATTCTTAAAACTGGTGGAAACCATGGACAGTCTGCACAACACATCATTTAATGCTCAACTATAAACTTTCACAGCCATCAAATGTCACCATCATTCATCAGGCTATGGTCAGCCAAGCCTTGATAGTTGATGGCCATTTGGCCCAACACTTGATGGAACAACTATAGAAAGACAAAGCCTCATCCAATGGCTACCCTAGCATTGTTAGCAAAAGGTACGATAGATGACCGCTACATGATGGACTGACAGTCAATGGAAGTAGTGGTCAAAGGTCGGTATGGAGACTGTTACGAATGTTCCCCGAAATAGGTACCCAAAGAACTTGTGGAACAAGTGAAGTGCTCCCAAGGGCATCTAAGGCACTAGACTGAGGCCTATAAATAGGAGACCCCCATGATCATAGTATGGGTGGCACATACATAGGACGCCGAAGTGCTTCTGGTGATGAAGCTATCCATCGACCACCTCTGCCACCTTCGGTTGGTAGACAAGAAACAAGAAAGTCTAATAAAGTCTACTGCCACTTCTCCCTGATCCCAAAAGTGACATCATTCTATAAGGAACACCTAATTTAATCTACCCTTTCGGTTGGTATATTTAAGGCAAATTTTTACGTTCTTAGCACTTATCATTCCTTATCCATGTGGTTCAACCCTTATTAACTACATCAGACAACGTATAATATTTGTGGGGTCCTGAGTGTCAGGGTATAAATTTAAGAGTCCTTCTAATATAGATCCACTCAATTATGGACATGTGATTTAGGCCGGTCAACAACACATTAATCAAACTATCCCATGTACAACATGAATACAACTATAATTAATTATCTATATCTCATTTACGAAACTATGCATTTTTTGTCCCATTAATTTTCTTGATAGGCTCCACATCTAACAACCCTAATTCTAATTCAAGTTTCTTTTATTGGGATTTACCCAAATTTCCGCTCCTATCATCCACACTTGTCTACCTGTGGACCCCTTAAAACCCTAACCCATACATAACTGACCACCTATTAATCAATGTCACACCTTGTACAACCTCACTTTTGTGCCAATTGCTTCCCAAGGTACATGCCTTATTTCCGCCAACTCAATCTATGATTGTTGGATTCCATCCTTGTTGTCGACTCCTAGCTCTAATTCAACCCAGTATCTTCTGGGACTGACACCATCAGAACCCCTTCTTCACATATATTTTGCCAATTTGATCCGTTCTATACATCCCACCATCACCCCAATTTTGGTCACAGACTGATGAACGGGTACTTACAAATATGGTGCGAGTGAAATGAAGGAGAAGAAACCCTATAATTATTTCTAGTTTTGTCCTTATACTTTTGTTTTGTTTTAGTTTTATCCTACGGGAAGATGCATCTTTCACTCACTTTATTTTGATTATCCACTCAATTTATTGCATGATTATTTTCATTCTATTTCCCTATCATGGTCTAATGTCTTGAATATCAGTACAAGGTTAGGACCATTTTTTTATCTTTTAGTTTCTCTTTCAAATAAGTAAGTTCTACAAAATTATGAAATCCATAAAGAAAACTGGAAGCTCCAAAAATTATGGAAACATATTTTCTAAAACCATGAGATTTTTATTTAGCTAATTCTACAACTTTCTTCTCTTATTTTAACATATTCAAAAGAAAAATATTTAGGGTTATATATACATATATATATGTATATACACATATAGTACATATATATATATGTGTGTGTGTATGTATGTATCAGTTTTTAGGGTTTCTCGATTGAAGTATACCTAAACCTTTGTATGTGTATACATATTATGTATATGTCTGTGGATACTCTAGTCTTGAGGGGGAGTAGCTAGTTTTTATCCAAACATCCAAGTTAACGTATGTGTCTATACACAGTCTATTTGGGCATTGCTATTATTGAAATCATAAATTTCCATATGAGACATCTACTAAAAATATGATCATCCTTAGTTTGATTCTTAAGATCTTTTTATACACCTTCTATTTTGACAATATTCTCATGAATTGTTAACAGAAATCACATGAAACCATTTTATGGTCCTCCAAAGTTAATATGTTAACATAGATGTTCTCATCTCCTTTTTATATGAATGAACTTGCTTGATCTTTTATAATGAATCATGTGGTGGCCTACTGACATAAGGTAATATGTGTGATTTTATGTGAAGGGGTAAGTTCACACACTTTATAATTGTGTATCAGCATTAATTCATGCAAATGAATATATTGGAGTAGATGCATATCCCGTCATGCTCAGAGAAGATGTGTTTATGCTCATGGTCACTCACACTTATATAGCAGATGTGTATTGTTCCATCTCAACCCATCTTGCATGCATGGCTTTAGTGGTTGCATGTTGGTTCTTTGGTGGACATGTGGCACCTATGTGCATGACACCTTAGACTTTTCATCTCTCTCTTACACCCAAGTATATAACCTCTCTCCTATACATGCAAGTATCTCTTTTATCCTTCCTCATTCTCCCTTCTATCTTGTGCTCGACCCTTGTGTGCTTGGTAGTGTGAAGGAGCTTAACCTTGGTGCTTGGTGGCCAAAATCTCTTGCATTTGGTGATCCAAGTTTGGAGAAGCTCTTCCTTGGTGATCTATGGTGGTTCCTTGATATTTGGTATGTGTTTCCACATCTTGGTCTCATTTCATTTGAAAACACTATCTCCTTTTCTTCTCCTAGACAAACCCATTGTTCACCATGGTGGTGCTTGTCTTGGGATGGAGGTACTCCTACCTCTTGAGATGAATCCTTGGTGTTATCGAGGTAGTGTTCAAGTTGGGTGGAAAAGATCCTCTTTCTTTTCCCTCTTTTGTTCTTTTTAGTCTTGAGGTTTTAGGTTCTCTTTCTTACCCTTTAACATAGGGTTGTCTCTTCTCCTTTGAGGTGGTGACTAGCTTGACCGTGAAGGAGGTCAAATCTAGGGTCTTCTTCTTGCTTTGGAGCTTCTTTTCTTGGAGGAAGTTGCATCATCATCTAAGGTGGGTTATATATCTCTTTTCCCTCTTCTATTAAAGAACTTTATCTTACATGCAACTTGATCTAAAACGTTATACCTTGCAGTAATGATATTACCTTGATTAGGGTTAAGTTTCTATGTTCATTTTGCATGTATCTTGCTTCTTTATTTGAACCCTAATTTATATGGCCGAACTTTTATGGAAGTTGATGATGATGGTTTTCCATGTAACCAAACCTTGGTTTGTTTATCATAAGTTTTGATTTGGATTCCTTTTGTGAGGAGGAATTTTGGATTTGTTTTTATGTGTTTGATAGTAAGTTTTTGTTTATCATATCATGGTTATGTTGGGGATCATGTGAAATGCTCAACTTTAGGGTTTTGAACATGATCCTACCCTAATGAAATTATTTCCATATAGTTATGTTTTCAAGATGTTGGTCTTTGTTTTGATGATGTTTTTATGTCCCTATGAAGTTCTTCAAGTGGTGTTCTATATGGCCGAGGTTTTTGGACAAGGTTTGGTCACTTAGATGAGTACTTTGTTTTTGGTCACTTGTATGGCCTTTGATCTTTGTTCAATTAGATTGGTCCTTCCCTTGGACTTCTGGTCTTGATGGTTTCTCTTCAACCTTTTAGCTTGAGGTCACCTTGGTCGTTGAACTTGGTTGGTTCCTCTTCGACCGTAGAATGGTGTTGATACCTTCAACTATGATGTGGTGATTTCTCTACAATCGCATGGCTTTCTGACCTAGGATTTCCCCTTCAATAATTTGGAGTTGGTTAAGCTTGGTCACTGAAGATGTCTATGACCAAGATGTGTCTTCAATTGCATGGTTTGAGACCTAGTTCTTTCTTCCACCATTGATGAGGTGTGGTCTATTCGATCGCTTGGTTTTGGTGATCTTATATTCTCTTTGACCATGATGTATACATATCCTTGTCTTCAAACACATGGTTGATGGCTTGATGATAGTGGTTGACCCACATGCTCCAAGAAGTGGGAAGCTAAGTTATCTATGGTTTATTAATAATGTTTGAATGCAAAACCTTAATCGTATATATAATTGAACCCTAATTCTAATTCCCAAGGTATACTATTATTTTTGAGTTCATTGGATGGATGGCATATGATTACTTTTTCTCTCTCCTACTTGTGTTATGCTAACCATGTAGGTGACAAATATCATAGCTTGTGTATGCTATGGTGGTGATCATATGATACAAGGTGATGACTATCAGCCTTATTGAAACATGATGAGATCATATTGATGTGATGGGTCCTATGACCTGGTGAAGGCTTATTTCCCATTGTGAGGTGATATCCACAAGTGATATGACTAAGGGATTGATATCCTATAGTGATGTGGCTTTGGTGATTGCATTACATGGATTTGAGACAATGGTGATGGCATTGTGAATGGCAATGCAATAAGTACCATGTGATGATGATATGACAAGTTTACACCTTATATGTTTTATATCTTTTGGAGTTGTATCTTGTCCTCATCTATGTAGAGTTTGTTTTGTGTTTGTACATTATAACTTGATTGATGCTAAAAGATACCCAATTGACTCAAAAAATCAAGTGAAATGCTAATCATGTAGGTGCCTTGTGTCATAGATCCATTCCAGTGTCAGTATTTTGCTGGATGGCATGAGTCATTCATATGGGAAACTAGAAGAGCATATTTTTGAATATCTAGGTGTGCAAGTCGAGTATCTCCTCACTCCACAATTTCTGGTGATATGAGATGGCCATGCGTAAGCCAATCTCCTTAAGATATGGATGGCCATGCGTGAGCCAATCCTTCTTTTTAATAATGTCCATGCATAAGCTGGTTCCTCTAGCACTATTACCTATACCAAGGTGGGCTAGGTATTTATATATGGATGGCCATGCATGAGCCAATCCATCATCTTTACTATATGTTGCTATTTGTAGTCGACTGATATGTCTTTGTGGTGTTTGTCTTGTACATACCAAGAGTTGTCAGAGAGGTCATGGATTCTAACTCTTCCATTGGACTTTTATGGCACCGATTTCAACTTTGTAGTGGTCGGTTGGATTTGAGAGGTACGACTCAAATCCTGATGGGAAAATAAAAAATGTAATAGATTTGTGCAGTATATTTTTCATAGGGTCAAATATGCTTCACATTGGTTGAATCCTTTTCCTTATCTTTGTATTGATTTCTTGATCTATAAGGAGATAAGAGAAATCAACTATTGTACATGTTCTTCATATTCCTTCTTCAAATATTAATAGTTCTATTACTTAGCGATAACTGCCTAGTTGCTTAACCTACATTATTAGTTCAATACATATCGATTAGTTGAATCTTCTCAACTTGTTAAGTATGTTTTCTACCTACTTAGTTATCTGTGTTTTTAATAGATGTTGGAGGAGAGTTATATCTCTTGTTGGAATGTTTGGTCTCATCCTATGGGTTTTCACATCTTTTAAGTGATCAAGCACAAGTTAGAGGTCATGATGTTGAGGCTAAGAAGCAAGAGGAGCAGTAGCTGGGTAAAGGTCAGATATGCTGCTTGTGTGTTGTAGTAGAGTCATATGTTTCATCCTTGTACACTCAGGTCATTGGGGGATTTATGTAGATGTTGTATATCGAGAAGACATTTTGGCGTTATGCTTTTGTTATATAGATATGGCACGTATGTATATGTGACAAGTTACCATATATACATGTTGCGGCCAGTGGGCTAGTGAACAGTGCTATGTAATAATATCTTGGCAGGTGATATATATGTACAAGTGGCTTTATGGACTCCGATGTGATATCTTTTAACTTGAGGGGGATATGTGCTAATGGTTTTAATTTCTTGTGTTTTCTAGTAACCTGGTTTGTAGTGTTAGTTTCCTCGTTTGGTTTTATGTTATCTCATTTTATGGCATGCCGGGGCATCACACGTGGCACCCCAGATGGTATAAAGTTTGAGAAGTGACATTTTTTGTCAGAGGTGCCCACAACAAACACCTCTTTCAAACGATAGTGGATTCTATGAACTCTTCTGGATGCACACGATAGACACATCAGACAAGAAAGTGGAACACTACCAAGATGATGACTATCACCATCTTTGAGGCAAATACACAATGAAGATCTTATTGTCTGAATGGGATCTTTTATAAGACCAACTCTAACTTACCTATTCTAGATCAAACTTTAAGTTTGGGGGGTTTGAACAGGCAAACATGGTATGTGATCACACTTAACATTCTAATCTCATTTCAATTCATCTTGTCCTAAAAAAAATTCAAAATATTTGAATAGCCTAAATGGCAAATTTTGACTAAAGTTTTGCACATCTATATATTCTCGTCTCTTTCAAAGAAAAATTTTATGCATAAAAAGTTTTCAAAAGTCGAAATTTGGATCCAATTTTCTAGGGTATAAGCATAACCTCCATTCATAGACTTTCTTGTATCTAGGATAAATCTTAGCGTAATTATTTCAATAATGATGGATTTGGGAAATTTACCTAGAAATTTGAATGTGGTAATGTCCTAATGTCAGCCTTATCTCAAGATAATGTAAAGATAATTCTGTCACCCTAGGATAAACTCTCAAGGAAAGGAGGACTCAGCCTAACACACTCATGTTTGATATCCCTGACTCTAGTTCAAGTAGGAAAGCACTGAGTCCTAGAAATTAGGAAACAACAACCCCTTCTAGTGTAAAAATTCCCGCTTTTGGATCTAGAGAGGCTTTGCGGCCCAAAACTTCCTTGATACTCTATCTCCCCAAATCATGTAAGCATGAATAGAAGTCGAGAGGAATAAAATCATGAGAGTTGTGCCTGATAGTATACTGAAGGACTTTGCCCGACCAGGGTATTGTTGCACTCAAGAATGTAGATATGTCACTCCCAGTAGTGGTGTCTAGAAGCCAAACTTTGACACATCTACCTTTAGAAGGGACCTCACACAATCACCTGATATTACATTAGGGCCCAATTGGGCAACACTGTCTTACAAAAAGCAAAAATGGTTGAGCAAACTTGAGAAAGATAGGAGACAAAGCTGCTTCAGCCCACCCCAACACAATAGACAAGATACCTAAAAAAATGTTGAGTATAAAAGCTACCTCATCCGGAACATTGTGCATGTACATCCCAAAAAAGGGTCGTCGGTGTGTCAAGACTAAGAAATCCTTCCTCAAAAGGAGGTCATAGAATGCAAAATGAGTATCGCAACTCCAAGCCTGAGTGAGGAAGTCTTGGTATGGATAGAACCCAATCACGATACATATTTTTTGATTTAAGGTTGACATAATGAAAATTTTTGAATTCTAAAAAAAATCTAATAAATTCCTCTGAAGTTATTTAATGCTTTAATTCTACTTGTTAGATTGAGGATATGTTGGATTCTATGTTTGGGCATAGTTGATAACGTCCAATTTTATGTGTATTATATACCTTAACTTACTTCTTATTCCCTCTCATAATGAGAATTTATACTCACTTCCCTTTAATTTGTACATGAATACTTCATCTATGTCTACTCAAAGATAACTAAGACATTTCTTGCAAATAATTGGAGGAGATGGGACCTCCTTCGATTCTCACAACCGGTAGGCACCTTGGAGCCATTAGCAACACGAGCATCAGTTCTCACAACTGGTGGATACCGGGGACAGTCTGCACAACACATCATTCGATGCTCAGTTGTAAACTAGCACAGCTGTCAAATGTCACCATCATTCATTAGGCTATGGTCACACAGAGCAGTAAGGTGATGGTCAGCCAAGCCTTAACAGTTGATTGCCATTTGGCCCAACACTTGATGGAACAACTATAGAAAGACAAAGACTCAACCAATAGCTACCCTAGCATCGTTAGCCTAAGGTACGACAGACGACCGCTACTTGATGGCCTGACAGTCAATGAAAGCACTGGTTTAAGGTTGGTATGGAGACTATTAAGCATGTTCCCCGAAATAGGTACTCAAAGAACTTGTGGAACAAGTGAAGTGATCCCAAGGGCATCTAAGGCACTAGATCGAGGCCTGTAAATAGGATACCCCCATGATCATAGTATGGGTGGCACATACATAGGATGCCAAAGTGCTTCTGGTGATGAAGCTAGCCATCGACCGCCTCTGCCACCATCAGATGGTAGACAATAAGGAAGAAAGTCTGACAAAGTTTATTGCCGCTTCTCCCTGACCCTGACTAGTCCGAACTACTCCCTCGACAGAAAGAGGCCAAAGATTATGTCTTCATCACCGTAACATCAAGATCTACAAGGAGATCCTAACCATCATTTGTGGACATCTCTTAGTCATAGTCATTGTACCCTCCTAGCTTCTCCTTCTCTAACCACTCGTCCTCCCTTCATTCTTTTGTCCCTTTTCTCTAGCAGTGTTGTATGTCCATAAAAACTTATGAGTCCATAACATTGCTCATGGAATGAGTGTCTAAACACATAGCATGGGTTGGGAGTATCCACTAAATCTCTCCCAACATGAATATACTTGCATCCATTTGAACATATATATTCATACATATATATATATATGGATATATATATATATATCTGTGTGTGTATGCTATTTTCAAAGATTAGCAACATAATTTATCCTTAATGCTTCACTTGTATGATTAGCTACCATTTTGTGATCTTTGATTGTTGGTGCGTCGAAATAGTAGTACTAATCTTATCTAAGTTTTATGGAGTTGCATGAATTCATGAGAATGTTGGAAATCTTAAGCAAATGATCATATGGTTCTCTTTGTAGTTGTTTGTTTATCATCTTGAGAGAGAGACAAACTTATAATCTAGATCTATCCTATGCTTGACAGTGAAGGGAATAGACATGTATGATGATTTCTTGTAATCTTGCTAAAGGTATACTATTGGGGTGAGTATTTCATGTTGGTGAGAAGATCTTAGATGATGAATCCCAACCTAGGGTCCCATCCATATTTGTTACAACAGTCTTTGTTTGTTCTCTTTTCTCTTGTTTTGTTTCCTTGCTTTGTTTTGCTTTTATTATTTTCATTGTTGGTTGAAGTGACATCATTCTATAAGGAAAGCCCAATTTAATCTACCCTCTAGGTTAGTATATCTGAGGCAAATTTTTACGTTCGTAGCACTTACCATTCCTTGTCCATTTGGTTCGACCCTAATTAACTACATCAGACCCTGTATAATAGTTGTGGGGGCCTGAGTTTTGTAGTAGAGTCATATGTGTTTTGTAGTAGAATCATATGTGTTTTTTAGTGAAGTCATATGTGTCATCCTTGTACAGTCAGGTCCTTGGGGATTTATGTAGATGTTGTATATCGAGACGACCTTTTGGCATTATGCTTTTGTTATATTGATATGGCATGTACGTATATGTGACAGGTTACCATATGTACAGGTTGTTGCCAGTGGGCCAGTGAACAATGCTATGTAATAATCTCTTGGCAGGTGATATATATGTACAGGTGGCTTTGTGGACTCCGTTGTGATGTCTTTCTACTTGAGGGGGATATGTGCTAATGGTTTTAATTTCTTGTGTTTTTTGGTAACCTCATTTTTTAGTGTTAGTTTCCTCATTTGGTTTTGAGTTATCTCACTTTATGGCATGTCGGGGCATCACATGTGGCATCCCAGATGGTCTAAAGTTTGAGAAGCTACATTTTTGTCACTGGTGCCCACAACAAACACCTCTTTCAAATGACTACAGATTCTATGAACTCTTCTGGATGCACATGCTAGCCACGTCAGATAAGAAAGTGGAACACTACCAAGATGATGACTATCACCATCTTCGAGGCCAATACACAATGATCTTATTGTCTAAATGGGCTCTTTTATAAGACTATCACCATCGTTATGATGACTACCAACTCTAACTCACCTATTCTAGATCAAACTTTAAGTTTGGGGGTCTAAACATGCGAACATGGTATGTGATCACACTTAACATTCTAATCTCATTTCAATTCTTCCTTTCCTAATAAAAAAATTTCACAATATTTGAACAACCTAAATGGCAAATTTTGACTAAAGCTTTGGACATGTATATATTCTCGTCTCTTTGAAGAAATATTGTATGCATAAGAAGTTTTTTTAAGTCAAATTTTGGATCCAATTTTCATGGATATAAACATAACCCCCATTCATAGACTTTCCTGTATCCATGCTAATCTTACAGCAAATTTTGACTAAAGTTTTGCATATGTATATATTCTCATCTCTTTGAAGAAAAATTGTATGCATAAGAAGTTTTTAAAAGTCAAATTTCGAATCCAATTTTCCTGGATATAAACATCCCCATTCATAGACTTTCCTATATCCAGGCTAAATCTTAGCATAATTATTTCAAGAATGATGGATTTGGGCTATTTAATTTACCTAGAAATTTGAATGTGGTAATGTCCTAATGTCAGCCTTATCTCAAGATAATATAAAGATATATCTGTCACGCCAGGATAAACTCTCAAGGAAAGGAGGACTCGACCTAACACACTCATGTTTGATAACCCTGACTGTAGTACAAGTAGGAAAACACAGAGTCCTAGAAATGAGGAAACAACTACCCCTTCTAGTGTAAAAATCCCCGCTTTTGGATCTAAATAAGCTTGGCGGCCCAAAACTTCCTTGATACTCTATCTCCCCAAAACCTGTAAGAAAGAATAAAAGTCAAGAGGAATAAAATCATGAGAGTTGTTCCTGATAATATGCTGAAGGACTTCTCCCAACCAGGGTATTTCTACACTCAAGAATGCAGATATATCGCTCCCAGTATTAGAGTCTAGAAGCCAAACTTTGACACACCTGCCTTTGGAAGGGACCTCACACAATCACCTCACATTACATCAGGGCCCAATCAGGCAACACTATCTTTAAAATAGCAAACATGGTTGAGTGAACCTAAGAAAGATTGGAGACAAAGCTTCTTCAGCCCACACCAACACAATAGACAAGATAACTAAAAAAATGTTGAGTGTAAAAGCTATCTCATCTGGAACGTTGTGCATGTAAATCTCAGAAAAGGGTCATCAATGTATCAAGACTAAGAAATTCTTCCTTAGAAGGAGGTCATAGAAGGCAAAATGAGTATCGCAACTCCAAGCCTGAGTGAGGAAGTCTTGGTATGGATAGAACCCAATTACGATATATATATTTTGATTTAAGGTTGACATAATGACAATTTCCACATTCTAAAAAAACAATAATCTAATAAATCCCTCTAAAGTCATTAAATGCTTTAATTCTACTTGTTAGACTGAGGACATGTTGGATTCCATGTTTGGGGGAGTTGATAATGTCCAATTTTATGGATATTATATGCCTTAACTTACCTCTTATTCCCTATCATCATGAAAATTTATACTCACTTCCCTTTAATTTGTACATAAACACTTCAACTATGTCTACTCAAAGATAACTAAGACATTTCTAGCAAATAATTGGAGGAGTTGGACCTCCTTCGGTTCTCACAACTGATAGACACCTTGGAACCGTCAACAACATGACCATCGGCTCTCACAACTGGTGGAAACCATGAATAGTCTGCATGACAAATCATTCGATGCTCAATTGTAAACTTGTACAACCATCAAATGTCACCATCATTCATCAGACTATGGTCACGTAGAGCAGTTAGGTGATGGTTAGCCAAGCCTTGACAGTTGATGGCCATTTGGCCGAACACTTGATGGCACAACTATAGAAAGAAAAAGCCTCAACCAATGGATATGCTAGCATTATTAGCCAAAGGTACGACAGATGACCGCTACTTGATGTCCCGACAGTCGATGGAAGTAGTAGTCAAAGGTTGTTATGAAGATTGTTAAGAACGTTCCCCGAAACAGGTACTCAAAGAACTTGTAGAACAAGTGAAGTGCTCCCAAGGGCATCTAAGGCACTAGACCGAGGCCTATGAATAGGAGACCCCCATGATCATAGTATGGGTGGCACATACATAGGATGCCAAAGTGCTTCTGGTGATGCAGCTTGCCATCGACCACCTCAGCCACCATCGGTTGGTAGACAAGAAAGAAGAAAGTTTGATAAAGTCTACTGTCGCTTCTCCCTGACCCCACCCAGTTTGAAGTACTCCCTCTAGAGAAGGAGGCCAGATATTAGGTCTTCATCGTTGCCTCATCAAGCTCTGCAAGGAGATCCTGACCATCATTTGTGTCCATCTCTTAGTCATAGTCAGTGTTCCCTCCTAGCTTGTCCTTCTCTAATCACTCTTCCTCCCTTCATTCTTTCGTCCCTTTTCTCTAGCAGTGTTGTATGTCCATGGATACTTGTAAATCCATAACATTGCTCATGAAATGAGTGTCTAAACATGGCTTGGGTTGGGATTAGCCACTAAAGCTCTCCCAACATATATATATATATATATATATATATATATATATATACTTGCATCCATTTGAATATATATATATATATGCTATTTGCAAATATTATCTCCATACTCTTATTCTTAATGCTTCACTTGTATGATTAGCTACCATTTTTTTATCTTTGATTGTTAGTGCGTCGGAAGAGTAGTACTAATTTTATCTAAGTTCTTTGGAGTTGCATGAATCCATGAGAATGTGGGAAATCTTAAGCTAATGATCATATGGTTATCTTTGTAGTTGTTTGTTTATCATCTTGAGAGAGAGACAAACTTATAATCTAGATCTATCCTATGCTCGAACATATATGATGATTTCTTGTAATCTTTCTAAAGGTATACTATTGGTGTGATTATTGCATGTTGGTGATAAGATCTTAGACAATCAAACCCAAGCTAGGGTCCCATCCATATTTGTTACAACACTCTTTGTTTGTTCTCTTTTCTCTTGTTTTATTTCCTTTCTTTGTTTTGCTTTTGTTATTTTCATTGTTGGTTGAAGTGACAACATTCTATAAGGAACACGTAATTTAGTCTACCCTCTCAGTTGGTATATCTGAGGTAAATTTTGATGTTCTTAGCACTTACCTTTCCTTGTCCATGTGGTTCAACCCTAATTAACTACATCAGATCATGTATAATAGTTGTGGGGTCCTGAGTGTCGGGGTATAAATTTAAGAGTCCGTCTAATCAAGATCCACTCAATTATGGACATGTGATTTAGGCTGGTCAACAACACATTAATCAAACTATCGCATGTACAACATGAATACAACTATGATTATTTCTCTATATCTCGTTTATGAAACTATTTATTTTTTGTCCCATTAATTTTCTTGATAGGTTCCACATCTTACAACCCTAATTCTAATTCAAGTTTCTTTTATTGGGATTTACCCAATTTTTGCTCCTATCATCCACACTTATCTACCCGTGGACCCCTTAAAACCCTAACCCATACATAACTGACCACCCGCTAATCAATGTCACACCTTGTACAACCTTACTTTTGTGCCAATTGCTTCCCAAGGTACATGCCTTTTTTCCGCCAACTCAATCTTTGATTGTCGGATTCCATCCTTGTTGTCGACTCCTAGCTCTAATTCAACCCAGTATCTTCTGGGACGGACACCATCAGAACCCCTTCTTCACATATATTTTGTCAATTTGATATGTTCTTTACATCCCCTCATCACCCCAATTTTGGTCACAGACTGATGAGCTGGTACTCGCAAATATGGTGTGTGTGAAATGAAGGAAAAGAAACCCTATAATTATTTTTGGTTTTGTCCTTATAATTTTTTTATGTTTTAGTTTTATCCTACAGGAAGATGCATCTTTCCCTCACTTTATTTTGATTATCCACTCAATTTATTGCATGATTATTTTCATTCTACTTCCCTATCATGGTCTAATGTCTTGAATATCAATACAAGGTTAGGACCATTTTTTTAGCTTTTAGTTGCTCTTTCAAATAAGTAAATTCTACAAAATTGTGAAATCCATAAAGAAAATTGGAAGCTCCAAAAATTATGGAAACATATTTTCTAAAACCATGAGATTTTTATTTAGCTAATTCTACAGCTTTCTTCTCTTATTTTAACATATTTAATAGAACAATATTTAGGGCTATATATATGTATGTATCGATTTTCAGCGTTTCTCGATTGAAGTATACTTAAACCTTTGTATCTGTATACATATTATGTATATGTCTGTGGATACTCTAGTCTTGAGGGGGAGTAGCTACTTTTTATCCAAACATCCAAGTTAACGTATGTGTCTATACTCGATCTATTTGGGCATTCTTATTATTGAAATCATAAATTTCCATATAAGACATCTACTAAAAATATGATCATCCTTAGTTTGATTCTTAAGATCTTTTTATACACCTTCTATTTTGACACTATTCTCATGAATTGTTAACAGAAATCACATGAAACCATTTTATGGTCCTCCAAAGTTAATATGTTAACATAGATTCTCTCATCTCATTTTTATATGAATGAACTTGCTTAATCTTTTATAATGAATCATGTGGCGGCCTACTGACATAAAGTAATATGTGTGATTTTATGTGAAGGGGTAAGTTCACACACTTTATAATTGTGTATCAGCATTAATTCATGCAAATGAATATATTGGAGCAGATGCATATCCCGTCATGCTCAGAGAAGTTGTGTATATGCTCATGGTCACTCAAACTGATAGAACAGATGTGTATTGTTCCTTCTCAACCCAATTTATAGGCTAGAAGTTTATTTTCTTACTCATCCATCTTTGTGGTAGATGTGTGTATTCCTACCAATATGTTTATTTGTTTGTCACATATGACATAGATGCTCTTTTTGCTTGTATTTAAGTATTTGGTAACATAACTAAATTAAACTGGTTTCTTGCTACATTAATTGCCTCATTTACTTGACCAATGTGATTTTTTTATAATGTTGTCTTGAACATCCTTGATAATTGGACTATTCCCTGTTTGAACTCTCCTTAGTTGCTTCTCTTGGCTTAAATAATGCATGGTTGTATTTACTCTACACATAATCAGATGCCCCTTTTTTATTTTGCCTCTTTTGGGTTTTGACTTCAACCCACCTAAAAGATGATTCATTTACATAACAAAATATTGAAGAAGTTGTTTAGATCTAGCTACTAATTCTGAGATGGCTAGGCTACCCATTACAACCATTTCACTTAGTCTAGTTTTCCAAATTTGTCAATTTTTCCTTTTTGGACTAATGTCAAACAATGAATAAGTTGATAATAGATCTGTTTACCACAATCGTTGGTACATTACTTTGTTCCTTACCATAATTGATGAGGAAATAGCATGCATCTCGACTATTCATGAATTTTTTAATATTGTGATGTTTAGTTAATGGGGTTGTATGTTTTTTTTTTATAAAAAGTAAGAAGTGAATTTCCTCTTGGGTGTCACTCCTTACAATATAAGTGTTTATGTTTATCAAATTCATCGTTCTCCAATATTATTTGATTAGTTGTGGGATACAATACTTAGTTCTACTTTCCATTCCTTTATCATGGTAAATTATGGTTTATTGTAGTACTCAAATTATCTATTTCTCACCAAATAATTCTATAACAACTATTTTTTCTTATAATAATATTAGAAACCCTATATTTAGTATACAAATGAATACACATACAGCCTACTATTTTTTTCTTCCATTCTTTTTCTTTGAAAAAGTTGATGAAGCCTAGTGCATTGCGTCGTCTCACCACATGGCCTAGTGGAGTCAAAAATCTATCATCCCTTATCTCTATATAGATGTATATTTCATATCTTCTTCAATAGAACATTATTGACATACATGTATTGTTCAAGTATTTCTATTTTTCTTCACCCCTACCTCCTTCCTCCCTCATATACTTCTCCATTGCCCTCCCCTCTCATATACTTTTTTAGCTCTCCACAAATATAGAGCTATTTGGAATAAGTTACTTTCCTTTTTTCCTTCCTTCTTCCCATATTTTATTCTCCTATCCAGTGAAGATATGGAGTGTTTATGATAAGCCATTCACTCTCTATACCTCCATTTCTTTCTCTCCTATTAATTCTCTTCTTTCTATTGGGGACTATGCAAACTAGGTATGCATCGAACAAAGGTAGTATATAAGTAATGATGCACATACCTATCCCCAACTATACTCGTAATCCACCATCTTTAACAAATAAGGATGAGGTGTCATGTGACAACAAAGAGAAAGAAAATTAGGATATAAATAAGAGCCTAGAATAAAAAATAGGAAAGTTTTTTTATTTATAACGTTCAATCTATAACAAATTATTTATGAAATAAAAAACGTTATAATCCTTACAAAAAATACAGTTCAACAAGTGTAATGTCGACATATTTTTGAAAAAATAATACAAAATATAAAAATGAGAATCGCATATTAGGGATAGTACTCATGTTATATATAACAAACTAACTCAAAAATATGTATTGCATGTCATTCTTGTATACTAATTTTTTTACCATTATATTTACAAATATATATTACAATGATTATTGTATTATATTTTTGGAGATAATACTTAGTTTTAATGTCATTATATATTAAAATAAGTATTGTCTCCATTAAATAAAGTACAATATGCATGTAAAAATGTTGACATAAAAATGAGTACATACCACAAACCAAATATTGAGTTAGTGTGTTATTTTAAAATGAATACTATCTCCCAATGCAGTATGGATTTTAGAATAATTTTTTTAATGCATTGTACACATTTTTAATATTGTTTATTCAAAAATAAATATTATATATTTATTTTTGTGAATAATACTTATTCATATATATATATATATATATATATATATATATGTATGTATATATATATACACACACATACACACACACATATATGTATATACATATACATACACACACACACACACACACACACATATATATATATATAACAATACTCATTTTTAATTTTTTTAATTTTTTTTAAATATACGTCAACATTAGTTTTTGAAATGTAATTTTTATAAGTAATCGAATAATTTTTATTTTGTCAAAAAAAATTTACTATTTAAAATTATAAACAAAGCAACTTTTTTTCTCTTTTTTCTCCTTTTTGTATTTTCTTTCATCTCCTCTCTCTTCTATCTTTATTACTTATTGTAGTCCATTGCGAACGATGCATTTTTATTGGATCCAGCTATTTGGGAGTCAAAACAGTATATAAAACTAATGTAGGAGAATTAATGAGAAGGCAAATCGATCCATATATGCCCCGGTGGAAGATAGGAAACATTAATTGTTTTCCCTTTTTTATTGAATATATATATTTCTTAAAATCATGCGTCGAGATTCATCTCTCTAGCACTCCTATATCCTGTCATCCATTTGTCATCTTCCGTGCAAAACCGTCCATCTATTTATCTATATAATACAACATGTCTTTGAAAAAAAAATGTAGTACATTAGGCCGAGAAAACTACCATCAACAACCACCATTCATCCATCCGCTATGGCCAACCGATCTCTCTCTATACGCGAAGTGCTAATAGGGCAACCCATCGAGCGTGCTATCTTCGAGCTTCTCATCGACATGGGTTGCTCCCGTGACAACGCAGTGCGGCTGATGGGTCTGTGGATGTGTCTTAACCGTTACTTCCATTGAGACAACCTCCTCGTCACAATCCTTGAATCATCTGAGGATCAAGTCCTCCAGTACATGGCGGAGGGCGACTCCATCTTGTAGGTACTTCGCAACAACATCCCACCTTCCTCTGATGCTCCCTTGCCGTTGACATGTGCCAGCAGAACAGGGGTCATCAACAGCCTCGGGACGTTCATTCACGAGTGTCGTGACATAATTATCCAGGGATTAGTACAGTTGATGACTGGCAAAGGAAGGCTGACTTTTGACGAGGTGTTGTGCAAACTGCTCCATTCTGATCCGAACAATATTGCACTCCTTAGCAAGTTCAATGAAAAGCCACCGCCTTCACTTGAGCAGGACCGCACCATGTATGTAGCATGTGACAAAGACGTCTCTCTAACTAGGCTTGATGTCTTATTTTACTTCTTGAGGTGAGCATACCTCCACCACTTCGTCCTTATCTTACTATTCTTCTTCTTCTTCACATATCTACATAATGCAACCTTTTCTCTGTTCCCTATGTCATTATGCAGTCAGTGGTGCGAACACTGCATGCAGAGGGTGGAGGAGGTTAGGGCACCCCATGCATTCCCTCAATGCTTTAAAATCGTGTTTTCAACTCCCGTGTACCTAGAGTTCGCTCTTAACTACCAGGAGGAGGCTGAGATTGTTATCCAAGGCAAGAAGGTCCGCGGGCTAGCCCGATTGGGTTAAACTTAGGGTTGTCCCTAACCATTGGATTCTAACGCACATTTTCCAATTAGTAACCTCCGAAAGAGTGACCCCAACGCTAATATCTATCTATGTAGCAAGAACATTTAGCAAATTACATATTTGTTCTTTTATAAGATCCATTGAGTCATGTCTGTTTCTTTGTGTGTTTTGATCTTTAGTATTAGTTACTTATGCATATGTAACCATGCAACAATGAATTCTATGAATATCAATCGAATCGTTTACATTTTTTATTCCGTCTTCTCAAATAAAATCTGAATCTATTCAACAATAAATTGAAATTGAGTTCGATTGTATTTTGGAAACATCATTGCCCACATAATAATGGAAGGAAGTGAGGAACAAAGGAAATGAAAAACTAAGCATAAAAAATCTAGAGGAGGTGAGGAACAATAGAGGGGCTTGAATGATATAAATGAAACAAACTAGGGGGAACGGAATGGGAAACAAAAAATGGAAATTATTGCCTAGATGTTAGATCTTGATATGAAACCAAACTTAACAATCAGAGTAAATCAAGCTTGGCCAAACTGCTTGGTTAAGTCTGGTCTAGATGAGAACTGTCGTCAAGTTTGGTTTGAAAAGTATTCACACGATCCTTAACTAGTATGGTCACTGTCTGGGCAGTTCATTAACCGTTCAGACTGAATTTGACTAATTCTATATATGTGTATGTCTATGTGTCTATATGTACACTCAAGTCAATTTACATATTCATGATTTATTTGATGTATAGACAATATTTCAAAAGATCTTAATATTTTCTTTTTATTAGTGTTGAGAATGACTTTTATATTAATGTTATAGTTTATATATATACATATTTGTAAAGATTTTAATATGTAATAATTGCATGTAATATACAAAATATTTCATCTAATATTTTGAATATGTTCTTTAGTTAATTTTTTAAAACTATAATTTTTGTAGAAGAGAATCAATAACTTAACATCAAAATTTAATATCATTGTTACTGAACTTTTGTTTATCTTCTATTAAGTGTGCCGTTAGTAAATACCATGTAGTACTATTTTTAGACCGAACATAATCAAACTTAACCACAATTTAGCGGTCGTGTTAAGTTTGGTCTAGGCCCTTTTAGTAGTCAAGTTTGGTCTAAAAAATTTTCAGACCACTATATGTGGTTTGTTCTATGGTTTAGGGTTAGACCAGACAACGCCCACCCCTAATAGATCAATGTATGGAAAACATGTGACACAAGGGAATAATATAAAAATACTATTTATATATGAGGATAGAGAAATACAAAGAAAATTAAAAAATTTCAACACACCCTATGGTGTGCTATGTCTACTATATGAAGACAACACATGATAAACTCAAAGATTATTAGTCTGTTTGGGAGCTTGTTCCATCTCTGTTCGGATCCCCTGCTCGCCGACACAGAGGAAGCCATCTCGGCCTACGGATTTTTCTACTACCTGAGGATCAGCTTCTCTGATCACATAGTGTTGTGCGGTCTGGGTCTAAGGGGGGAAACTATCTTCTCCTCTTTGGCTCTCCTGCTGCAGCGAGAAGGAACACCCTCATGGTGTTTGATGAAATGCCGCTGGCAAACAACAGCAATGTTTGGTTTCTAGCCTTTTTTTGTTCTTATTGTCTGGATCCAAGTCATGGTTTAGTGGTGATATGCGAAGGTCTATTGATGATTAATAGGTACAATTTCAGTGGATGAGTTATTGCTAGTATTGATTTGATCATTGGCGAGCTTTGGCATGAGCTACTGAGTCAGTGTCCGAAAATCTTGGTGGCTTGGCATTATACTGGCTGGAAATATCTTGGTCAGGGTTTGGAACACCCTCAAGGTGTTCGACACTTGGGAGCTTGGTTTCCCTGGGAGCCGGACTCATCAGACATTGATCGGCTTAGACCGAATCAGAGGGAAAGTCACCAAGCATTATGACGGACAGGTGATAGTCCCTGTCCACTCCTGCGACAATGTCTCTGGCCCTCTCTGTTTCGACGAGTTCACCTAGGCCCTAGTCAATGCTGCCTGGTGGTGTGCTTCTTTTCTCCTATTCTCTTGATTACTATCTTGAAGGTGTTCTTACTGCTAAGTGAGAAGGATTGTAATGGGGACTGATTGATCTGCTTGTTCATCCTGATTAGTTTGTTTTTTTGTGTTCTTATCGAGCTGGTTTGGGTGATAGAGCTGACACTGCATTTATGCAGCAGTGTGAGATAGAAAATGCTTCTGAACAGAAGGTGTAGCCTGCATGACATTTGGGAAACGCTGGAGATTCATCATCTTCTTACTGAGTCTGCACAACTTATGGGTGGTTTTACTGCTAGTGTAGTATCTTAGTTCTGTTGGATGATGGTTTTTCATTTTTTTTTTGCGTGTTTTATGCTTGGTTACATCCTCCTGGGCTGTATGTGCCTTCTGTTTGGGTTTTATTTTGTCGAGACCTCTTAGTTAGGTCTCCCAGTTTTTTTTTGAAATCATGTAAAGGATTAGGGGGTACGCCTCTTGTATCTAAAGTTTTGATATCATCAATAGAAACAGAGTTTTTTTACCGACAAAAGAAAAAGATTATTAGTCAGTTAGACATGCTATATAAGAAACACATTTACCCGAGCTAGATATGTTAATGTGTATATATAATACGAGAAATTTTACAATTGTTTAGATGAATGATCAAATATTTTTTTTCTCAACAAAATTGGAAATATATCATACAAAAATTTACTCAATATGATGCATATATATTTCATATAAATATGCAACAAGATTACCTTGCTTCAATCATAATAAATTTTTATTAGTGGGACTTTTTACTTGGAGGTAAATAAGTTAGGTTGGAAATTTTCTTTTCTTGGATGGAGCCAAATTCTTGGAGGGAATATTTCATTTAGAAGGACTCAAATTCATCGCAGGAAATAAATCCTTAATAGGTAACTTTTTGTGAAAACTAACCCTTAGATATAATTCCATTACTTCGGAGAGAACATTTGGTAGGTAAATGAATTGTTAAAAATAATTTCTACACTAGAAATTAATTTCGTAATCATAAGTTATTTAGTGGGGGGAAACACGTAGCCGAAAAAATGATGTAAGATTTTTGTAGGATTTATTTAACCTCGAGAGAACCAACTAGAAGAAAGAAAATGCATGATAAGAAAATCATTCTACTTGGGGGGGGGGGAGGTTTGATCAAGAATCCTTTGTGGGAATATAAAATTCTATGGAGAGAACCAAAATATCGTAAAAGGAGTATTTACTTTATGTGACCAATTAGTTGGTAAGGAAATAAATTTCTTGAGAAATACTTTTTCCACCATTATACACCGTTTAATGTGTGCGGAAGTAATTCATATGTCCACATTGATTTTTCATCATAAGTAACCTCCTCAACAACTTGGTAATCCTGTCACGTCAACAATTTTTTTCTTTTCATTCATTGACATCTATTGATTCCTATGTACCAAATACAACCTTAGGGAGTATGCGGTGATGAATGAATGTAGGTAGGGTGATAGTCCAAGTTGGCACATTGCATAGTTTTACAAACTAGTAGAATACAACTTGACGTTTTGTAAGTAACAAATCTAGACACATACACATCCTTTTTTAATCCTTGCGATGCACATGAACACATTAGCTATTGTTTTACAGGGTTGGACATGCATATATCTATCGTAGGGTGAAATTGAAGGTCCGGTTTAATCTTCTCTTTTAGATCGATGTTGGGTGAGGCTTGAGAACAACCTCAAAATAAAATTTCTTTGGTTGGGATTCAAGTAATGAAGAACATATATAATATTCTCAAATGCGGGGTTTAGATCAAGTGATAAATTTGAAGGAGAAGTTAAAAAAATTATTTAAGGGTGCAGGAATGGTGTACCAGCCAGTACACACAATTTGTATGTACCTGTCAAGTAACTCTTGACTGTCATCCTACTAGCCACAACAAATGTTATTAACTATTATCACAAAAAAATAAAAATAATCTACTTCTCCCTTTTCTTTAAAAAAAATATTAATAGAATCTTAACAAAATGTAAAGATCTCCGGTTTGTACGAAACTGTATCGTTAATGTTGAATGATGGTAGTATCTAAGAAAGGGATTAAATACGACAATTATGTGGTGGTGAAAATATCCTCATATACATATTGATTTTTTCTTAGTGGAGATTGTTTTAACGTGGTATAAACTATGAACAACTAATGCTTGTCAGGAACAATTGTTTTCATTTAATTTAGGATGTGAGAACATTATGCATTCTTTGATCAATCAGAATGTACGGACCCACCGATTCTTTTAAACATTGACTCCAATTAACGTGGGTTTGAAATAATCTAAAATGAAATATTGGAAGTTATCTTATGGGTAAAATCTGAAATATACAACTCGAATATGGTACCATAAAATAATTTTCAACAGATGATTTATGAAGAGAAAAAGTTGTACTTAACAATGGTTCAGTTTGTAAAATAAATGACATAAACCAAACATGATGTAACTTAGACGGTAAAGTCTCTTATCAACTGTACTAATGTCATAATTTCGATCAAAAGGTTCATTACATTCATGATACAACATTATGATTTTCTTCATTGTCCGCAATCCAATGTTTGCACCGACCTTTTTGTGGAACGAAAATAAAGGATAAAAAAATGTTAAATTTAGATCATTTACCCAAGTAGCCAGACCCAATCCGAATGGCATATTTTGTCCTTGACACCTATTTCTATTATGTTGATTGCATGTTTATTTACTTAACTTATTTCATTACATTCTCCTGGATGTTGTAGAGTTTTTCATTTCTACCTTTTTTATTTTTAACAATTTTTGCCCATTCATTATGAAGTGCACGATGCATGAATTTTGTTGGCCTATTATCATAAATTATAGAACTTCATATCAAGATTCTCATGGGTGTGACTATATTGCCGATATTATCCATGCATGTATAACTCATATCTAGATAGAACGAAATCATTATTTTTTTCTATAAAACTCTAAGAATGTGCTAACATTGAAGCACTCAAAATCTAAACATTTTGCAAGTGTATTTGATGCCTACATCATCCAAATAGCTAACAGAAACTATATTTAGAATGCTAATAAAACCTAGACTTTTTGCAACCACACCTCATCACTCCGTTACTATTATATAATTTTCAAATTAAATATTTATCGCGTTATAAGCCGATTCTAGTGTCATCGGCAGTAAGTAATTTTCCGCAGTTCATCTATACGTACATAGATCAATATCAACCTAGTAGTACCATAGCAACCAAACATTTAAATTAACATCTGAGACGGTACTTTACATATAAATTTGTTGGTGAGTTATTTGTTAACTAGTTATGACTTAGATCATGAACTAGTAAATATGTTAAGAAAATTAATTAAACTCGTTCTTTTTCCAATGTATACGATCAAGTACATATATTTAATCTCATATGAAACATCCACGACCAGATTTTAATCCAGCATGGTTCAAGCCTCCTTTGATCTATGTGTCTAAACCAAACAACATCAACGCAATACTTTTTACTTTTACACGGGGAATCAGCATATCACCGCAATCAAGATCAATAAAATTATAACATAAATCACTGATAGTTTGCATAACATGAACAAGTAGAAAACAACCGTAATAATGGAATGATGAACACTATTTATTTATTTGGTACCAGTCGAGAAATCTCTTTCTCTCAAAAAAATTGAACGTGGGGTTACGCGGATGAAATTACAGGACATGTACGTATTATGAGAAGAGCAGTTATTATGCGTTGAATAAGGTACGCGGATTATGCACCTATGCGACTAGACTTGCGTCTTCCATAAACCAACAACGCCACTATTTATGGGAAACAAAGAGATAATGATAACAAGAGCTAGCTAGCATTACATACACCCCACAGCAAGCCATGTCCTCATTAATTGAAAGGTGGGGAAGAGACTAATACATATAAGTTGTGTGTACCCAGATACACCATTCTTTTAGCCTTTTATTAATTTGTTAGTGGGAAAAATATAGTGACCATGTATTATGGGGTTCTATTGTAAGAGAACAGAGGGACATCGGAGATGAATAAGTAAGAAAGAGTGAAAATGAAAGAATCAGGGATAATATTATCCTCTAAAAATGTTACCGTTTTATTGGTTGGAGGTGTTTAAGAAGTATAAACATGAAGAAGTTGATGTTTGAACCTCCAAATTGACATAAAACAAGGGGTGGGTATAAAATCAAAGTAGACCATAGAAACCAACAAAATCATACCCGATCAGCGTGTTGGTTTGGTTTTCGAATGATGAATGGTTTGGCTAGCTTCTAATTTGTTTCAAACCATAAAGCATTAGTTTGATTTGGTCTAAAGGTTTAGTTTAATTAAACTAAACCAACCATCTATACATTTTCATAACATATATAATTGTATTATGTGAAATTACAAATTTGAACTCTATTATGTAATAGTCAAAATATGTATAGTATATCAAAATGTATAACTATTTCTAGGTGAATGGGTTTTTTTAAGAGTAATGATATAGAGCACACCTCTTTCATCATAATTTATACCCAGACCATGATTGACGTAAACACGGAACGTGAACTGACCGTCTAGTATTGTACAAAAAAAATTTGGTACAGTGCCAGAAGTTGAAAGGTTTCGGGACGAATAAGAGGATAAAAATATACAAGTAGTTGTTGAAAGTGATAAAAGTCATGAAGAACATTACCGACATTAAATTAAAATCTATATATGTATAAATTTGTATACATCATTTTTTATATAAGTTATATTTATACTTTTACATAATACTTATCTTTTACATATTTATACATCATATAGTGAGTATTTTTAAATCAAAAAATGTTTATAAATTAGAACTATAAATATAATACATATTTTATATTAAATAATGTTAATTAATACGTATTACAATACTTATATTATACGTGCATAATATTAGTCGTGCATATATGAATTATTAAGTTGCTCTCTCTCTCTATCCACTACTTATGTCTTTGTATGTAGTACATCTTCTCTCTCCATCCACTACTTCTCTCTTTGTATTTAATACACCCTCTCTCTCCATCCACTACTCATTCTTTTTATTAATTGCACTTTCTCTCCCCATCCACTAACTTTAAAACAATCCATTATGTCATCTCTCTATCCACTACCTCTTTGTGCCTATCAATTATAGTCACTCTCTCCATCCACTATCTCCCTCTCTTTTTCATTACACACTCTCACCATCCACTAATAATTATTACTCTATCTCTTTCCAGTCACAAACCAATTATGGACACTTTCAAAATGGATACGCACAGTGCTAATTGTGCTTTGTGCATTTTTCCAAGGTACATGTGTGGGTTTTGGTGGATGAAGTGTTATATAAATAATTTCCCTTTTTTAATGTACATAAAACTATTCAGTTTTTGATGTATGAATACTAACTTGGAGTTAGTTGAACTGTATCAATAGATAGTTTATATATATATTCTTATTATTACCATCACTAGACACTTCTTACTTGGAAGTTAATTTTTCATGTTAGAAGGATAGCATATGATGATTTTTTTTTGTACTTTAACGAAAAACATTATAAACAACCGTATAGTTTCTCTAGTAAAAGTTTATGACCAAACGAAACTGCACCAAGCTAGACATTAATAATTTGGTTTGGTTTGATTTAGTTCAAAATTTTGACAAATCAATATGTATGGTTTGGCTTGTAGCTTTAGTGATGGTCCAAATCGAAACAAAACATGTTCATCCCTACATAAAACAAAAAGCTGAGTGTTTTGTGATTAATATATAATAGGAGTCAAACTCCCTAAATTTCTCATGTTTTAGTCAACATCTTTTATGTGATCCATTTGCATTCCACAACACCAAAACATAATATCTGCACCTGATCTAGTACTTATGGTGTATCCATACGAAACATATTACTTATTAAAAAAAAATTATCAATTGTGTTTGGAGTATGACGTACAAAAAAAATTGTTTTGTGCATCATATATGAAAGCTTGTAATTTTTTCTCAATTTTACACGTTGTTCAATCAATTTAGACCTTGATTAAATGAGTTTGGGTAAACACAATGTAATGATTTAGAAGTACTAGGTAATCATCTGACTGGTTATACACAATTTTAGCACATGTAAGATTTTGGATGAATATTCACCATGTATCATGAGTAACATTTATAACGTCCTACACTTCTCATTTTGATCAATACTTGATTGAGAGAAATGTCCTCTTTTATTTTTTAATCATTCAAAACATTATCATGTCCTACTCAACTCATTAAAATAGCTACTTAACTAATATGTATGTCCCATTTCACTTTCTGACCAATGAAAGCCATGTCCTATTCAAGATTGTATCTTTCATGGCAGTCTTTCTAGAACAACGCCTCTAGATTAGATTTCATCGGATCCTCTAAATATTATTCGTTGGGTGATACTTACCACTCCTTCTATATCCTCTCATATGCATTTCCTTTGTAATTGATAAAAAAGGTACGTAACAGTGGGCATACGAGGATCTACATTATGCAGTTGCAACATGTGTAGTCATATATATATATATATATATATATATATATATATATATATATATATATATATATATATATATATATATATATATATATATATATATATATATATATATATATATATATATATATATATATATATGGGTATATCTTCGCTACCCGTGCGGGTAACTAAGATTCACTACCCGTGCATCAATTTTGTAATGGGAAGGTATGCATTTGTAATGAGACAATCCAAATTTGTAATGAGACGACCGGAATTGTAATACAAAGACTCATTTTGTATTACAACGTTGTTATAGTAATAAATATATATTTATTACTGTAACAGCGCTGTAATACAAAATGAGTTTTTGTATTACAATTTTGGTCGTCTCATTACAAATTTAGTTGTCTCATTACATATATGTGTCATCCCATTACAAATTTGATGCACGGGTAGCGAAATCTTAGTTACCCGCACGGGTAGTGAAGATATACCATATATATATATATATATATATATATATATATATATATATATATATATATATATATATATATATATATATATATATATATATATATATATATATATATATATATATATATATATATATATATATAATGGACATTTGTACTATGTAAAATCTATATTTCAATTTAGTTTGGTTATTCTTTCATCCTTATATTGAACAAAACGATTAGTACTTGGTTTGCTAAAGTTTGTAACACAATCAGACCACTTACCTTTATGAAAGTAAAATAAAATGATGATTTTCATTTTTTTTAGGTTCTCTAATTTAATTTGATTTCTCTACCAGATGTACTTTTTAGGCATGCTAATGAGATGGAAAGAGAGACTCATAATATAGCAAGTTCTATGTGTACCTCACACACCAATACACACATACAAACACACTCTATTATAACCTGGTATTTAAAATTCTTTATACATATTTTTGAAAGAAAATATTGGATTGTTAAGGGTATTTTAGAAAACATGGTATCTCATGTTTTAAAAGTATGGATTTAAAGTGCAATTCTTTCTTTGGAATGATTTTTGTTGTTTTACTGTTTTTAATATTTCATTAGTGGATATTGGATAAAGGAAAAGAGAAAACTCCAATAATAAATGAATTACTCATAAGAATGGACAATTGATATCCTAAATTTAAATTTGGGTGGAGTTTTCTAGAAAAGAATAGGATGAAGGAAACCAATGAATGGGTTTCGGTTCTGTAAAGAGGAGAGATCACCTCCTTACTAAAATTTAAAGGAAATACAAACATCCACAATTTTAACAAAAATTTAGACTTTGAGGATGATTGCATAATATTCCAAATAAATAAGCATGATTCCAGATACATAATAAAATGTCAATAGCAGCAGAAAGAAAGAAATAACAAGCCTTCTAATGACTTTATTGTTTATTACATCATTGCTTTCTAAAAGAAAAGATAAGATAGAATAGAGCATCTAGCTATAGCAACCTAGCCATCCTTCTTGTCAAGCTAACGATCACAGCAAAAGATTCTTTCTTCAAGCCCTTCCTTCACCTTGCTCAGCTCCAACACCTGGGTGGTTGGGAAGACACCCAGCAAAAGGGAAAACAAGAAAAGTATGTGTTACACTAATAATCTATCAAAGGCAAAGAAAGTTGTAACAAGTAAATTTAGGCTAGATATTTGGTGTAAGAAGATATCAAAGAGTATGAGGTTTTTATAAGAGAACTTGCCATTAACAAAAATAATTAAAGGGTTTAGCATGTTAATTAATATGTCTATCTAACTAAGTAGGGTTGAGGCACCTACCGGACCTCTAACCTTAGGTGAGGGAAGAATTATAAACATTTCCAATCACCTACAATTTTTAATGGGGAGAATAATAAACATTCCCCTAGGGCGATTTTATACATGCTCTCTATGGATGGTTGTACATAAGTACCACTACTTAAAATTTAAATAGAACATTTAATTTCATGCTAACAAAAGATTTATGGCAAGAATAAGCAAAAGAATATATATCATGGCAGTGGGGTATGAATACCCAAACAAGAGAATACTATATCTACTTTTGAGGCAATTAAGACATTTAGGTTTCAAGAATTCAATGGTTTAGATCAAGTTAAACCTCATAGAAGAAATATAGGTATTGGACTAAAGATTTTCCAACTGATAGGTAGATGCACAATCAAAACTCATACTAAACACATACCTTAGCCTCAGGTGTCCTAAATTTCCCTTTTTCAACTCTTCACACGAACTATAAACCCAAACTTCCTAATACATCATTATATTCATAAATTAGAATTACATGCATTCATTTAAAAGGTTGAAAACCCTAATTTACTAACTTTTTGCACAAACTCCCGATTCAGAATTCAAAAACCTCATAACCATCTTAGTTAGGTTTTCTTGATCAAAATAACATATAATATTGTATATTTTGGAAATATGGATTCTTAGGGTTAATTTTTGTGATTTTTAAGATAATTAAATCGATTTTAAAAATACATTTTCGCAAAACTCAAGACCAGATCTCAAAAACATTTTTATTAAATAGATCTCGTTTTCCTGATTTCAAAACACTATTTATTTACTATTTTTGACCAACGGAATAATTTATAAAAATTATTTTATCTCGACCAATGGCAGCTTGCCACGTAGGCAAGGCCAACCGCGTCGAGCGGTCGCGAGCGACTGAGAGCGGTGACCCGCGCCTCAGGGACTCTCGCCACCGGTCGAGCGACCCGGTCAAAACAGGCGGAAAAAGACTCGACTACCCCGAACAGAAAAAGAAGAAAAGAAGGAGCGAGCGGGGCAAAATGGTAATTTGCACGTCGTCTTCTTCCTCGCCCGATCCACCTCACGCGCGAGCAGCTTGCTCAGTCGATTTGGGCAAAATTGCGATACTTGACGAAAACTCGCGTTCAGGTAGTCGAAAGAAAGGGAAAGAAGAGACGAAGTCGGTAGTACCTTCAATTAAAGACGAGATCGACGGAGGAGAGAAGGAGAAGCGTCGCAAGCTTGGGACCTTCGGCTGCTCGTTGGGGGTTGAAACGTCCACAAAAATCCAAATTGAAGATACGAACATGTTGCTAAGGTGATGGCGGTCGTTGGGGTTGCGATATTTATAGGCAAGGAACCCTAGACTAGGATGTGGGTAGGAGCAAGGAGAAGTAGCCGGCGGCTAGTTTAGGCGTTTCTCAAAAACACATCTATTCCCAAACGTTTTGGGATAGATCGGTTTGGAATCTCGCAAGGAAACCAACGCAAGTTATTTGAGCGAAAATCATCGAGTAAATCTCGAGATATTTCGATTTTAAGAAAACGAAAACAAGGAACCTGTTTCCTTATTCGACTTGAGGTAGAAGACGATCGAGGACCGTCCGATCGATGGACCCGAGTCCATCAACGACTCTGAGCCATCCGATCTCGCATTAGATCAGGAAAATATCCCTTAGCAAAAGTCGATTAAAACTATTAGATTTTAAATGTTTTTCTCTTTCTTCTTTTGGAGGCTCAAACGTTGCCCACAAATTATGAAAATTTATATCCTGACTTATTTCGACGCGTAGAATTCAATTATGGAGTTAGTTTTGTATTTTGAGAAAGTTTGATAGGTGAAATAATTAATATATCATTTTCTCTTTCCTCCTTCAAAAGAGGTGATAACATTATCTAAAATTAATGTAACTTCACCCATAAGTCTCCTTAAAGGTGTGGAACATGATTTTGCAATTATCTTCACAAGTTGAAATTATCTTTATATTTATTAAATAAATTAGAACATTCTACACACTTTCTCTCTCCTATTTTACTCATTATTCATATATTATCCAAATTAGTTGCAAATTTGCACATAGGCTTATTTTTATGTTTAGAATACGAATTTGAAGTTATTTTCCTGATTTGAGAGCATTAAGTATTTTATTTCTTTTTATTGGCATATTTCCTATATTCTATTGATAATGTTATTAATATTTCCATTTTAAATGATACTTGACCCTTAAGTTACTTTTTGCTCAAAGAAACGAATTAAACTATCAAATTATCATGATGGTTTCAGATTATAATATTTGTTGCAAAAATCTTTTGTAATTATCTTCATTACTCATAAATTCTCATATTATCATTAATTATTACATTTATCTTCTTCCTTTTATAAAATTCGGATTTTCTTCATATCTCTCATATTCTAGGAAACACTAGAAGGTTCTAGGACGAATTATTTTACTCTTTTTATTACTTAGTGTGAATTTGCATTTTAGACCCATTATCTAATTCTAACTGAGGCATTTGTGCATGCAACCTTGAAATAAGAATATATGGGAAACATTTATCCAATAATCATCTTAACTTCTTTTAAATCAATACCAAGGACAAATGGAACGAAAAATGAAGGACAAAACTTATAGAAAAGAGTACAAAGAGGTACAAAGGAGATTTCAGTATGTTACAACACTCCACCCCTTAAAAAGGATTTCGTCCCCAAAATCTCATACAAAGAGGGAAGGGTGAGTACGCAACATCTCATCTCTCAACTCCCAAGTGGTTTCTTCTAAACCATGGTATCTCCACAAAACCTTCACCAACTCTATCTCTTTATTCTTCAACTGCTTTACTCGGGAGTCAAGGATCTTCACAGGTAGTTCTTCATAAGTCAAATTCTCATTAATCTCCACAGGTTCAAAGGTGAGCACATGAGATGGATCCTTAACGTACTTCCTCAGCACAGAATCATGGAACACATTGTGAATCTTGTCATAAGCAGGAGGCAAAGCTAGACGATATGCACAATCCCCCACTTTATCTAAGATCTCAAATGGTCCAACATAGCGAGGACTCAACTTGCCTTTTACTTTAGATCTTGCAATAGAACGTATAGGCTTGATCTTTAGAAAAGCATAATCTCCCACTAAGAAGCTTACATCAGACCTCTTCTTATCAGCATACATCTTCTGTCTGTCTTGAGCAGCTTTCATCCGTTTCCTTATCAATTGTACCTTCTCAAGCATCATCTGCATGTCATCAGTGTTCACTAGGGAACGTTCACCGACATCATCCCAGTGCAAAGGCGAATGACAAGGTCTACCATAGAGAGCTTCAAAAGGTGGCATACCAATACTGGCTTGGTAGCTATTGTTGTAAGCGAACTCTGCTAATGGTAGATACTGATCCCAAGCACCACCCCAATCCATCACACAAGCACGAAGCAAGTCCTCCAGAATCTGAACTGTTCTCTCGGACTGACCATCAGTTTGCGGGTGGTAAGCAGTGCTGAAACGCAGATCAGTACCCATCTCTTCCTGAATCTGACCCCATAAACGAGAAGTGAATTTCGGATCTCGATCAGAAACTATCACAGCAGGGACACCATGCAGACGAACTATCCACTCCACATACAACTGAGCCATCTCAGCAACTTTATACGTGGTTTTGAAAGGCAAGAAATGAGCAGATTTTGTAAGCCGATCAATCACCACCCAAACAGCATCATAACCTCTCTTGGACTTAGGGAAACCAGTAACAAAGTCCATTGTGATCTTCTCCCACTTCCATTCTGGAATCTCAAGAGGATGAAGAAGACCACCAGGTCGTTGATGTTCAATCTTGACTTGCTGACATGTCAAGCACTTCTCTACGAACAAAGCTATATCATTCTTCATGTTCTTCCACCAGAAGCTTCGCTGTAAGTCCTTGTACATCTTTGTTGTGCCAGGGTGAATAGTGTACTTGGAACCATGAGCTTCACTCAGAACCTTCTGTCTCAGATCACCAACATCGGGTACCCACAACCTTTGTCTGAAGAGGATAGCACCATCCACTCCGACAGAGAAGTCAGATTGCGGTTTCTCAGATAAAGCTTTCAACTCTTCAAGCTCGGAACTCTCCAACTGTGTAGACATGACTTCTGAGAACCAGGTTGGCGTAACGGTCAAACTGGCCATATGAACACACAACTTATCTTCATCCACTGAATCGACAGGTTGAGGTTTCCAACTGGCCACATGTTCAAGGTTTTCCCACACAGAACATCTCAGAGCAGCACAAACAGCATCCTTCTTGCGACTTAAAGCATCAACTACGACATTTGCTTTACCAGGATGA
This sequence comes from Alisma plantago-aquatica, assembly GCA_963693085.1. Taxonomy (NCBI): domain Eukaryota; kingdom Viridiplantae; phylum Streptophyta; class Magnoliopsida; order Alismatales; family Alismataceae; genus Alisma; species Alisma plantago-aquatica. The sequence goes on along the minus strand of OY856410.1, from coordinate 928,015,529 downwards.
TAAGTGATGGTGAAATTGTAATCTTTAAGATATTCCATCCACCTACGTTGTCGCAAGTTCAGATCCTTCTGAGTCAACAGATATCTCAAACTCTTGTGATCAGAAAAGACTTCAAACTTTTCTCCATAGAGGTAGTGTCGCTAGATCTTCAAAGCATGAACTATGGCAGCCAGCTCTAAATCATGCGTAGGCCAATTAGCTTCATTAGGTTTCAACTGTCGAGAAGCATAGGTGATCACCTTTCCTTCTTGCATCAGAACACACCCTAAGCCTTGTCGGTATGCATCAGTGTAGATGACATAGGGTATGCCCTCAAGAGGCAAAGCAAGCACTGGAGCAGAAGTCAGACTCATCTTCAACTTTTGAAAACTGTCCTCACATTCAGGGGTCCATGAGAACTTGACCTCCTTCCGAGTCAGCTTGGTCAAAGGTAAAGCCAACTCAGAAAACCCTTTGATAAACTTTTGATAGTAACCAGCTAGACCAAGAAAACTACGGATTTCTGACGGGTTTCTCGGAACATTCCACTTTGTCACAGCTTCTACCTTTGCAGGATCAACAGCTATATGGCCGGTAGAAATCATGTGACCAAGAAACATCACTTCCTTTAACCAGAACTCGCATTTTGAGAATTTTGCATACAATTGATTTTCTCGCAATGTGTTGAGTACAATCCGCAGGTGCTCACGATGCTGTTCCAACGTCTCTGAATAAACCAAAACGTCATCAATAAACACCACTACAAACTTGTCGAGGTATGGGCGGAATACTCGGTTCATCAGGTCCATGAACGCACCAGGGGCATTTGTCAAACCAAAAGGCATGACCATAAATTCATAATGCCCATAGCGAGTTCTAAACGCTGTCTTCGGAACATCATCATCCTTCACACGCATCTGGTAGTAGCCACTTCGCAGATCCATTTTGGAGAACACGGTGGCTGACTTCAGCTGATCGAATAGGTCCTCGATGCGCGGCAACGGATAACGATTCTTCACTGTCACCTGGTTGAGCATGCGGTAGTCCATACACATCCACAAAGATCCATCTTTCTTCTTCACGAACAAGACAGGTGCTCCCCAAGGGGATACACTAGGGCGAATGAAGCCCATGTCGAGAAGCTCTTCAAGCTACTTCTTCAACTCTGCCAGCTCAGCAGGAGCCAAGCGGTAAGGTGGCTTCGATATCAGTGAAGTTCCAGGTATGAGCTCGATGGAGAATTCCACCTCGCGATTTGGTGGCAACCCGGGTAACTCCTCAGGAAAGACATCTGGGAAGTCCTTCACCACATCAACATGATCTAGGGCAGGAGGTGTAGCATCGAGAACAATGGAGGCTAGGAAGTCTCTACACCCTTGTGAGACAAGCTTTTCAGCTTTGATGGCAGAGATGATGAACTGTCGCTCTCCTCGCTTCTTGCCCTTGACACACACTCTTCCTTCATTAGGATAAATAGACTAACCTTGGATTCCTCACAGAACAGAACAGCTTTATACTTCTTTAACCAATCCATACCCAGGATGATGTCAAAGACGGTCATATCAAGCAAGACAAAAACTGTGGGAAACATTATTCCAGATACACAGAGGTTCAAGGTAGGAGTTTGGAGGTACGAGGAGCAGATTTTACCACTAGGAGTTTTTACATCTAACACATGATCCATAAACTCAGATTCGATTTCAAGCATAGAGGCAAACTGTCTAGATATGAAGGTATTGGAGGAACCAGAATCAAACAGAGCTTTTAAAGGATGCATATTGAGGTGTAGTGTACCTTCAATCACTTCATTGCCTTCACCATCTTCTTCAGCATTGAGAGCAAACACTCTCCCATTCCGCCTCTCAGCTGGCGGACGCCTCGGGTTATGGTTGTTGTTGTTATTGTTGTTGTTGTTCCGCAGTGGAGGGTTCTGTCTCGGCTGTTGCGGTTGCGGAGCATTATTCTGCCCTTGCTGGAAACGGGGGCAGTTGGGTCGGATGTGCCCAACCTGGCCGCACTCATGGCAGGTTGGTGGAGGACGGTTGCCAACACGAGCAGGTGCATTGTTGGCGGGACATCTTCCAGGAGGATGGTGGTGATTGCATCTGTTGCAGCGATCACGTCCATGGTTCTCATGCTGGTTTGGATTCTTCCTTTTGTTGTTGTTGAAGCTACTGGAAGCTTGAAATCCCGGATAAGACTCGATGGCGAGAGCCTTGCCCACCATTTGTTGAAATGTGAGTGGCAGTTGTGGAATGAGGCTTCGACCAACATGGTAGTTCAGGCCCTCCAAGAACAAGGTCGCTCTTCTGTCAGCTCCAAGGTCGGTGGCGTAACATTCTAACAGCAGAAACTTCTGAATGTAGTCGGCCACGCTCATGCTTCCTTGCTTGAGACTGTAAAACTCAGCCTCCTTCTTCCTCAAGAAAGCAGGGCAGATGTACTTCTCTCTGAACAACTTCAGGAACTAGGTCCACTCCATGGAGGAGGTGTCTCAAGTGCGGGCAACTCCGTTCCACCAAACACGCGCCGGTCCATCCAGCACGTACGTCGCGAACCGAACCTTCTGGTGAGGAGGGCAAGCCATACCCTCGAAGGTCCGATCCAGGGCCAACACCCAGTCGTCGGCTTTGTCCACCATGTTAGGCTCACTCTCACCCTTGAAGTAGGGTGGTTGCATCTTGATGAAGTCAGTGAGGGTGAACTCCCTCGGCTTGGCGGCAACAGCAGCAATGGTGTTGAGTTGTCCCATCATGGTGGAGGACAACAGCTGTCGCAGCATCGCCAGTTCTTGCTCAGGTGTGAAGGTGGGAACACCAGAGGCTGGTTGGTTAACAACAGGAGTCGCAGGAGTGTCGGGGTTGTCAGTGGTGGACTCCTGGTTCGTGTTGTCAAACAGGTCACCTCTCCTGAAATTAGGGTTAACATATTAAATTTTCAGGAGTAAAGAATCATAGATGAGAGGGAAAAGAAATAGAGATGAGAAAAGGATAACTAGAATGCTATTGCCTAAAAGCATACTATTTCGGGCAGTTCGTTTCGGCGCAGGCCAGGCCGGATCATATGGGCACGGGAGTCCCTGTATGCCAAGCTAGTGGGTCGGAGGAAAATCTTGCCAGCCCCCATTCCCTGATCCTTTCTAGACACCCTTGCCTCAACTGCATGCCCTAATAGTTGCCTAAAGGCTCTCATACCATGCTGTAAAGAGGCGAGATCACCTCCTTACTAAAATTTAAAGGAAATACAAACATCCACAATTTTAACAAAAATTTAGACTGTGAGGATGATTGCATAATATTCCAAATAAATAAGCATGATTCCAGATACATAATAAAATGTCAATAGCAGCAGAAAGAAAGAAATAACAAGCCTTCTAATGACTTTATTGTTTATTACATCATTGCTTTCTAAAAGAAAAGATAAGATAGAATAGAGGATCTAGCTATAGCAACCTAGCCATCCTTCTTGTCAAGCTAACGATCACAGCAAAAGATTCTTTCTTCAATCCCTTCCTTCACCTTGCTCAGCTCCAACACCTGGGTGGTTGGGAAGACACCCAGCAAAAGGGAAAACAAGAAAAGTATGTGTTACACTAATAATCTATCAAAGGCAAAGAAAGTTGTAACAAGTAAATTTAGGCTAGATATTTGGTGTAAGAAGATATCAAAGAGTATGAGGTTTTTATAAGAGAACTTGCCATTAACAAAAATAATTAAAGGGTTTAGCATGTTAATTAATATGTCTATCTAACTAAGTAGGGTTGAGGCACCTACCGGACCTCTAACCTTAGGTGAGGGAAGAATTATAAACATTTCCAATCACCTACAATTTTTAATGGGGAGAATAATAAACATTCCCCTAGGGCGATTTTATACATGCCCTCTATGGGTGGTTGTACATAAGTACCACTACTTAAAATTTAAATAGAACATTTAATTTCATGCTAACAAAAGATTTATGGCAAGAATAAGCAAAAGAATATATATCATGGCAGTGGGGTATGAATACCCAAACAAGAGAATACTATATCTACTTTTGAGGCAATTAAGACATTTAGGTTTCAAGAATTCAATGGTTTAGATCAAGTTAAACCTCATAGAAGAGATATAGGTATTGGACTAAAGATTTTCCCACTGATAGGTAGATGCACAATCAAAACTCATACTAAACACATACCTTAGCCTCAGGTGTCCTAAATTTCCCTTTTTCAACTCTTCACACGAACTATAAACCCAAACTTCCTAATACATCATTATATTCATAAATTAGAATTACATGCATTCATTTAAAAGGTTGAAAACCCTAATTTACTAACTTTTTGCACAAACTCCCGATTCAGACTTCAAAAACCTCATAACCATCTTAGTTAGGTTTTCCTGATCAAAATAACATATAATATTGTATATTTTGGAAATATGGATTCTTAGGGTTAATTTTTGTGATTTTTAAGATAATTAAATCGATTTTAAAAATACATTTTCGCAAAACTCAAGACCAGATCTCAAAAACATTTTTATTAAATAGATCTCGTTTTCCAGATTTCAAAACACTATTTATTTACTATTTTTGACCAACGGAATAATTTATAAAAATTATTTTATCTCGACCAATGACAGCTTGCCACGTAGGCAAGGCCAACCGCGTCGAGCGGTCGCGAGCGACTGAGAGCGGTGACCCGCGCCTCAGGGACTCTCGCCACCGGTCGAGCGACCTGGTCAAAACAGGCGGAAAAAGACTCAACTACCCCGAACAGAAAAAGAAGAAAAGAATGAGCGAGCGGGGCAAAACGGTAATTTGCGCGTCGTCTTCTTCCTCGCCCGATCCACCTCACGCACGAGCAGCTTTTTCGGTCGATTTGGGAAAAATCGCGATACTTGACGAAAACTCGCGTTCAGGTAGTCGAAAGAAAGGGAAAGAAGAGACAAAGTCGGTAGTACCTTCAATTGAAGACGAGATCGACGGAGGAGAGAAGGAGAAGCGCCGCAAGCTTGGGACCTTCGGCTGCTCGTTGGGGGTCGAAACGTCCACGAAAATCCAAATTGAAGATACGAACAGGTTGCTAAGGTGATGGCGGTCGCTGGGGTTGCGATATTTATAGGCAAGGAACCCTAGAATAGGATGTGGGTAGGAGCAAGGAGAAGTAGCCGGCGGCTAGTTTAGGCGTTTCTCAAAAACGCATCTATTCCCAAACTTTTTGGGATAGATCGGTTCGGAATCTCGCAAGGAAACCAACGCAAGTTATTTGAGCGAAAATCATCAAGTAAATCTCGAGATATTTCGATTTTAAGAAAATGAAAACAAGGAACCTGTTTCATTGTTCGACTTGAGGTAGAAGACGATCGAGGACCGTCCGATCGATGGACCCGAGTCCATCAACGACTCTGAGCCATCCGATCTCGCATTAGATCAGGGAAATATCCCTTAGCAAAAGTCGATTAAAACTATTAGATTTTAAATGTTTTTCTCTTTCTTCTTTTGAAGGCACAAACGTTGCCCAAAAATTATGAAAATTTATATCCTGACTTATTTGGATGCGTAGAATTCAATTATGGAGTTAGTTTTGCATTTTGAGAAAGTTTGATAGGTGAAATAATTAATATATCATTTTCTCTTTCCTCCTTCAAAAGAGGTGATAACATTATCTAAAATTAATGTAACTTCACCCATAAGTCTCCTTAAAGGTGTGGAACACGATTTTGCAATTATCTTCACAAGTTGAAATTATCTTTATATTTATTAAATAAATTAGAACATTCTACACACTTTCTCTCTCCTATTTTACTCATTATTCATATATTATCCAAATTAGTTGCAAATTTACACAGAGGCTTATTTTTATGTTTAGAATACGAATTTGAAGTTATTTTCCTGATTTGAGAGCATTAAGTATTTTATTTCTTTTTATTGGCATATTTCCTATATTCTATTGATAATGTTATTAATATTTCCATTTTAAATGATACTTGACCCTTAAGTTACTTTTTGCTCAAAGAAACAAATTAAACTATCAAATTATCATGATGGTTTCAGATTATAATATGTGTTGCAAAAATCTTTTGTAATTATCTTCATTACTCATAAATTCTCATATTATCATTAATTATTACATTTATCTTCTTCCTTTTATAAAATTCGGATTTTCTTCATATCTCTCATATTCTAGGAAACGCTAGAAGGTTCTAGGATGAATTATTTTACTCTTTTTATTACTTAGTGTGAATTTGCATTTTAGACCCATTATCTAATTCTAACTGAGGCATTTGTGCATGCAACCTTGAAATAAGAATATATGGGAAACATTTATCCAATAATCATCTTAACTTCTTTTAAATCAATACCAAGGACAAATGGAACGAAAAATGAAGGACAAAACTTATAGAAAAGAGTACAAAGAGGTACAAAGGAGATTTCAGTATGTTACAGGTTCCATGATGTACTTAATGAGAAAATATATCAATATAAGGAATCTTGCCAAGTTTGGAAGAGAAAAGTGTTTATTTGATGCTTTAAATGAATCAAATAAATAGACACTTGGATATAAATAAAAGTAATATTAACTTTTGTATTTAGGTCTCAAATCCCGCTCACATCTATATATAAGTGTTTTAAGACTATCCTCCAAAATTTGAGAATAAGAGGATAACAAGAGAGGGAGATATGAATTAAATAAGATTTCCTAAATTGAAAGAATTATTGAAAATATTTATTGAATGTCGCATATTATCAAAATAGAAATATCATACTCAACCCTCTGACTATTTGTGTGGAATCACAACCACTAGCTTAAGATCTAGTAATGATTGGATCATCGTCTACCTCGCACGAGAAAGGAAAGTCGATGCACAGTATAGATATTTTTACTTTTTTTATTTTACCTCACACTGACCCACGAGAAAATATAGAGACTATTCTAAAGTATTCAAGAGAGTAATGCACATTCACCTACCCTAGGTTTTACCTCCTTTGATAGAATATTATGATTTTTCCCAATTCACAAACTCAATGGGAACCTTGCCTCCATAGCAAAGGCTATATAAGGACATGTGATCCCACTGCAAGACCACCAACATAACTCATGGACTCTGCTTGAACCCATACGTCCTCATATGTGATCAATTTTTCCTTTATTCCATACTTTTCCCCTCATCTTCCTCCCTAAACTATCTGAAAGATCCATTTTGCCATCCTCGCTACATCAACCATCTGTAGGGTAATTGAGACCCTCGACGAGTTTGACGGGTCAAGGAAAAGGTATTGTGACTCTTTCCTAACATCGAAGGAAGTGGAGGCTCAAAGTCAACCACTTGGTTGACCACCTACTCACCATGAAGGAGTTGAGCCAAGGTTGAAGACAACCTTTGGTAAAAAGATCGGTTTGGCCCTCCTTCCCTTCTGTAAGGTTAGGGTCATTACTGACCTTTTCCTTTCTTTTTTCATTTAAGCACGGGCTAGCCTAGGTTCTAGTGTGGTGAAAGTTTATTTGTTCGTCTATGTCCCTATGAGGCGCATCGTGCTGACTAGGCCTCCCATGTGGCATGCCCTGATTGGCTCATATTATATAATTTTTTTAAAAATCATAGACAATCAAAGGGCTATCAAAATATGATAAGTAATATATGAAAATTGATCAGAAGAATACAAGGAATTAAAAAATTATACTTGAGACCTAATTCTACCTTTAATTCCAAAAGTCCCAAAATTTGCTAATTTTTAATGTATTAAATGCATGAAAACCCTAATTTCTTAGTTATAATGTCCATAAATTATTTAAACAACTTTGATGGATTAAGTTTAATATTTTTGGATAAAAAAGATGTCATGGAGATATTTGTTACCCCACTACATTGCCAAAGGCGATTTGACTGGCGCGTCTGTCTGTAGAATGGCACAATATTTCACACAGGAAACATATATGTAAAAGCAGTATCAACAAGACTAAAGAGATAACAAGATACTAACCATGGAGATAACAGATGTGTACCCTTTTCTAGATTCAAATATACCCACTTGTATTACATTTCATAGCTTAGAGTCTTGAGTGTGGCGGATCTTCATTTGGCAACTACGAATTCGATAAATAAAATATATTAATGCTAAAGCATTAAGTACGCTATGAAAAGGCATGTAAATAGTTTAAGAGTAGTAAAAAATTTGATTGTCTATAAACATCATATAAGCAAGAAGTATAAATAAGGCATGAGCATTTAACAACAATTCTTTATACAAGTGTGTTTTAAGTGTAGTTTCCATTATACTCAACAACATATCATGGACATTGACCAACTTCCCATTGGAAGGGTCCGTAAGGGTTCTCAAGATTATCCAACCCTTTTATCGACATGGTCCGCCTTATCTTGATATCTCAAGTAAGTTTCTCAAACTTGTGCCCTTACCCTGAGAATACAGGCAGGTACACGAGATTTGTATAATGGACAAGTTCAATTATGTTTGAGGTTTTTTCAACATTTTTGAAGCAAAATGAACGTACTAATCATAGGTAATGAGTATCTCAAACAAGTAACTAACTAACCAAGCATTCATATGAAAATACATACAAACAAGCCAATACCATAGGGTCAAGAGAGTAAGTGTACCTTGTGAGTTATGATTCATTAGTTAGATCCTATTGAATATCCAAACCAAGGGTACCTCACAAGAAAAATATATGGCATGATATCTTAGGTCCAAAGGGTTTGATAAATAAAACATAATATGATACATGTGGATGTTTCCCTAGACCTAAATTTCAAGTATTTCAAATGCAGTTTCCAAAGTTCCAAACATGCAAGAAATGATTCCATAAAGCATAAGCATCAACACTAGACCTTAGGTCTAAATTGACCATCCACATTGAGAGTGATACTATATAAACATGATCTATTATTGAATATAAGGGAAACATGAGATTTACATTATTATCATGGTGTATCATGCAATATCATGACAAAGTCATATTATAACAAGTCCATGTAATAGGATCATATCTCCAAGTCATGCAAGCATTGAGAGAATATGATAGATCATGTTGGCTTATAGTGCTACAAGAGTGACGAATCTACTAATTTGAGGTCTTAAGATACATGTGTAACATTATTAGGTTATGATATAGCAAGTTTAGGGTACAACAATAAAAGTCAGCATCTAGAACATGTTACATGGCATAAGTGTGCTACATGAAGTCAAAGATTCATATGAGTATACTACTTGGGAAAACATCTCACAAGTCATTCATGGACTACTTTGGAAGTAAACATAATGCTTTTCGTATTAGGGATTCACATTAGCTCAAGAAAAAGGATCCAAATACATAAGTTCTAAACACTTCAAATTAGGGCATATCAAGGTTTCCAAGAGATATTTAAGGAAAGTATGCATAAAGTAATAGTCAAGCATGGCATGAATGATCTTAGGATCAACTAATTTCTAAGTTCAACCATGGTATGATGATAATCTAGGTCCAAACCTCATATATAGGCAAGTTGCATCAAATTATAACACAAAAGAGTCATTTTAGGGCAAAGCTAATCATGAAAGGTCAAGATGAAACATTATGGTACATTAGATGGTCCAAGAACTCAATCACAATAATAGGGAGTTAAATTCTACTATTTTAAGGGCTATAAAAGACTAAAGATCTTATGTGATGATGCATTAACTAGGTTGAAACATATAAATGACATTAAATGGATCATTTTTAGCATATTAGTGGAACAAATAAAGAACCAGTTCATGAAACTAGCACCATCCATATTAGTGGAACAAATAAAGAACCAGTTCATGAAACTAGCACCATTAGATAGATCTCATCAAGTAGATCAAAATTCATATATAGCATGCCCTTTTTGGCCAAAGTATGTAGAAGATATCATTTATAGATGATTTACCTAATTTTAATGATTTGGGACCCTTAGATTCCAATCTAAGGGCTGAAGTGAGTGTTGCATGTGCTCCTCGGAGGAGCCTCCTCCTATTGTTCCCGATTCCTAGACATGTCCCACCACCCATGACATCCACTAGCAACCATTGCTCGCTCACATTGCCGGGACGGGTTGCCAGCGGCTAGCGGCGGCCCACTACCGGTGCATGAACTGTTAGGCTCCTCCGCTTGTGTACATCGTGGGTGGGGTGATCTGGGCCGTCCACACCCGAGATGCCCTCAATCCAAGGGCTTGACATCCATCCTCTCCCATGTGCCTAACCTGTACAAGCAGTGAGAGTAGCCGTGACAGCTCTGCTTCGAGCTCGTCGGCGCAAGGCATGACAGTGCTAGGGGGCGATTAGAGCTCACACGAGGTGGTCGTCCGTCTCTGCCCCAAGGTCACGAACAGGAGGACGCCATAAATTTGAACCAGAGGGGTGAGGAGGAGGAATGTCCAACTAGGACTACAGGCAACTGTCGAGAACCAGAAGGGGAAGAGGAGCTCAAATACCTGAGGCTTGGTTTCACCAAAGGCTAAAGAAAAGAGGGAAAAAGAATGATTGATTAGGGAAAAGAAGGAATAGAAAAGGGTCTTGGATTAGCACCATGAAGGGGCGAGTAGGTGGCCACCGGCACCATATGCGCTGGTACTAGTACGGACGTGGGAGGTGAGTTCGTGACTGTTAGATCTGGGGAGTAATCCACAGCTAATGCATCCAATGGATTACATTTCATGGCCCAAAAGCTAAAACACTTGATTGGTCCAAAAGGGGCACATGGATATATGATGTATCAAGTGACAAGAAAAAAGGGGGATCACATCTTGGTTGGGCCACGCCCTGCATTGTGCCCAACAAGGGTAAAATTTTGATTTAAAGGGGATAAAGCAAGGTGATTTCAAATGTCCATATCTCCTTTGCCCTAGTTTCGATTTGGAAAAAACAAGATGTATTGAAACTATGAGATAAATATACATAACATGATAATAAGAATATGTTATAGTCATGTACAAAGGTACGATCAAAAGAATTAATGAAAATGATGATGTGTGAAGTATCTCAAAACTAGGTTTTAAATTAAATTGGGTATCACCACAAGACATAAGTATCCAAGATGTTTCAATTTAGCATAAAATCATATTACCATCATGAAATTAAGGTCAATAGTGTGGTACTTATGCAAGTAGGAAGTGCATAGCACTTGTATGAGAAGAGGGAGAATTCAAGGATGTTACAAAAGACATTTTCTCCTTAATTTGAGATTAAGAGTGAATATGATATCAAAAGTAGGTTTGGTATGTTAAAAATCATTAAATGGATCTCGAGAATTTAAGTAATGACTCTCAACTTGAAGGTCTTTAATTACTTGGGGGACGCTGAAAGTGAGAAGGGTATGTGCATTATTAGTATTTCAATAGAAATATGGGGGATGCTAAAAGTGAGTCATTAATAGTATTTATTTAAAATTAATGTAACAAACTCATTTTCAACATCCCCTGATTAAGGAAAGACCTTTAAGTTGTGAGACATTACCTATATTAACATTGATCTAGAATTAGTAAATAATAAATAACTTCAAATAATTTCATTAATTTCATAAAAATTATTTTAAATGTATAGAATTAAATACCTCATGATTGTAATACAAATTGAGAAGAAACAATCATCTATCTAATCCTCCTTGTTATCGCTCCAATACATTCATTATGTTTCTTCTTATTCTTCATGTCCTTTATCATGGGTATTGTATACCTAAAATGTCGATAAACAAAATGCGGTCAGCATATTGCTATACTATGTATGTGGGGTGCAACCACAATGTGTAAAACTAAGATAGTCACATATAAAGCATCAAATATTACAATCCAAATTCATGTGATACTCATAGTGGCATTATAACTGAACAGAAGTAAATAAACACTCAACAATTTATTTGAACAAATCTTCAAGAAATAATTGGCAAACTCCAACAATCAATATTGAGGGTATTCATAATCGTAACCATGTACCTTTTGTAGAACCATGAAGATTATACAATTATACTTTAAGCATATTCAACTAACCAACATATCCAAGAAATTCAAAGATTTAAACTACATGTATGTAAATCCTAGAGTGTCACCTTCATATTACTCAGATAAAACTCTACAGACCCAATCTAGGATTATAGTTTAGATAAGGAATAAGGTACAAACCCTAATTCCATCACATATACTTGATTAAAGTCTTTAATACACATTATACATCATGTACAACTCTAATTATTAAGTCAGGCCTTTTATATCGTTAGGAGAAACTATGTTAGATTATGAATTTTAAGATCCTAACGATAAATAAGATTAGGTTCTAAAACCTAATCATTAGATTCATCGTACCTTTTCACTAGGAACACTTACATCACATTAAGCTCATAAAGAACATGACAAACTAGGATCTTTAACCCTACTTTTACATATGCATGATTATTCAAATTAGGAACTCCAATTATCATCAATATGGCCATAATCATGGTAGATCACCATTATATTCCACATTATTAGTTTACATCTTAAAGAATCATACTTAACATGATTAATAACTTATTCATTAAAAACTAGGGTTTATATGCATTAATCACCTTTTATAACATAGATTTGCACTACTTTTAGAATTAAGATTAGATTTATGTCTCAATAATATTTTATTCACATATCCCTCATTTTTCTAATCAATTTTCATGTAAAAGTTATTTTCATCCAAGTTACCAATTATTTTCTATAATTATTTTCAAGATTATCTCCTTTTCAACCAATAGTAGTTGATATGTCATCATCACTTCCATTTCTTATTATCTCCTGAGCTGAAATGGGTTTTAGGGGGGAAATACACTGATTCCCTCCTACCTTAATTGTACCCTCAGTGAACCTTAAGTCTCATACCGTGCAATTGCTAGGGAATCACACTCCAGTCCGTGCGAGATGCCTATTTGGTTGATTCCCCCATATATCTTGGGATCCCACCACTATGAAGGGGTCAACCACCTTCGTGGGCCCTAGGCACAATTGGACATCCATTAACAGTGGCTGGGGATGGGAAGCATACGCCCTAGGTTACTAATCATCACAACAAGTTACTCAATGGGAAAACATAGTCGAAGACCTTACCTCGGTATCGCTTGCAGTTGCGTGAGCTTGTTGTTCGCATACTGCCAAACCATAGTCTAGAGCACTAGATACCATGGTTAGGGGACCACATACCTATCTTCTCCCTCATATGACATCTTCCTCTTACGCAGGAAATGTTGTGTGGTTGCTGCCTCTGGCTGGAGAGCAACCTACTCTCATATGTCATCCTCTCAACCCTGCCTATCATTGTTGTTGTCTTAGAGAAACATCCTTGGCTAGGAAGGAGGGACTAGGAGCCCCTGTGGTTTGCACACATCTACCATACATGACCATCCACCTTCTCCTCCCCTCTACACGACCACCTTTTCTACAAACACCAAGTTGCACATATTTAGGAAGAGAAAGGCGAAGGGGAAGGAGATAATATGATGGGGGTTTCATAGGGAGGGGGAAAGATGAATCGGCTTGTTTGTGTGTGGACTCTTCTTGTATTTATATGTACATACCCCATCATAATCTCCTTTCTTATTTCCCTCTCTTCCCTCTTACAATAGTGGCAATGCATATTATAATGCACACCATGACCCCTTTTCAAAACTATCAAAAGGCATCTCTTTTATATAATAACTTAACATCCAATAGGTATTAATGGAACACAATGCAAGATCCTAGGAAGGAGTATATTCCTTCTATTTTCATAAATTATTTAGTTTTCTTCTATATATCCCCATTCTAAGATAAGGAAACTTCTACCTTCTTCTTTTGGAAACATGTGAGCATAAAGGAAATCAATTAATATTTTTCACAACTTATACTTGGTCCTTTTAATCATTTATTTAAAGAAATTGCCATTATATCATGAAATGTCCTTTTTCTCCAAAACTCTAGAATTCTCTTCTTTTGTTACTATTTTCAAGTATACCAAAAGTAGATCATGATATTCTTTTTTGGTGCCTCAAACATTGTGCTGCCATTCTTGGGTAGATAAATACTCTTGTAATTATCCAAAACATCACCCATCCTATTTTCTTGCTGAAACTTGCATATTATCTCATATTTTTACTATCCAATAATCCATAAATCCATTAATATATATTTATGAACAAAATCTCTTATTTCTTTGTCATGTGCCCCAAGGACCTATTTGCAATGCAGATAGTCTCATGGGCCTCACTAGGGCCATGTGGTTCCACCCATGCCACAAAGTGCAAAACATTATTATTCTATCAAATAACACCATTGGGGAAATATTTATCAATTCATTACTTATATTTATATATTTCAATTTCATTAAAATTGAGGACATTACATTCATCCCTCTTTAGATGGAATTTTTTCTTCAAAATTCACACATAGTAAGTTTAAGGTGAATGATAACTCAACTTAATTACAAAACTTAGGGTTAGAAACCCTACTTAAAAATCTATAAAATTGATATGTGAATTTCTCATATTATTACTAAGATTGGTACCAGAATTCAATTCAGGGTATACCCACATCCTTAGTATTTACACAATACTATCTCTTTTTAATTACATTTTCATTTTGTGATTTCAATTTTACTTGATGATTACCTTTTCACCTCTACTCGAACCTATTATTCATTTATTTCCTGATAAGGGTGAGGTAACACCTCAAACCCTAAATCATGTCATTAACCTCAACTTAGGGTATTCATTTTCATATGTCAAAATTAAGCATAACACGTGCCTACCCAATTTCTCTCTCACTCATAATGAGATGAAATAATTACTTGACTACAGCCCAAATACAATGTATGTTTTATTCTAAGAGCAGAGATAGTGTATCCACACATTATCTGAAAATTTCACATTTGAGGTTGAATTATCCTTAATTATAATTTCAAATGATAAATACCTTTATGATCTCATTATATTCTAATACTTCAGAAATCAAGAGTCTTTATTACTCTTGAGTTGGTATACATCTCCCTTATGTTTTCATTATTAAATGACTTCTTGTATCTTTGAAATTTATGACTCATGTCTCATTAGCCTTAATCATTTCCTTAAGGTTTATAGGGGCATAGGAACCTTTGGAGTGCTCATATCCTTATGCATTTAGGGAGTGCCTATCTCATTTACCCCTTGGGCCACATTAACTCATGAAGTTGGCCAATCTTGTGACCCATGGGCCTCAAGAAATCATAGCTGGTTGATTCCTGACCTTGTGGTGTTATGCATTCATCTCATAATCACCTTATAATCTCATCAACTTATGCACCTTTAATACTCCCTACTTCACCTTAGAATTGACTTAGGACTACTCTTCCTACGGCATATATCCCATCTTTAATTTTTCCAAGCTTTATGTGACATTCAGGGTTACCTAATTTCTCACAATAGATTTTTGAACTCATCCTTCTTGGGAAGTTACTAACCTAGGGTGTCTTCATGAGTCACAAGAGGAGGTTAGGCTCTCTTAGCCAAAACCTGACCCTACAAGTTTAGGGTTTTACCTAATCCATTAGGTCCTTTTCCCACTCTTAGGTTGACCCATCCCAGGTCGGGACACCCACCCTAAAAGTTGAATTGAGGTTTTTATAATTTTGAACATGCATTTTCTTTTTAAATTCCTGACCCTTATCCTTTTTCTCACTTGGTGATACCTCTCTTTAGGGTAGCATCTTTATGGGGAACCCTCTCTTTAGGGTTTCCCTGTAGTGGACATTCATAACCTTACGTCACTCGTGCCTGGTTTTGTTAATAGGTCTTTCTTTTCGGGCTTGGACTAAGGTGATCTTCCTTTCCCGACTTTATCACCCATCATTGTCATAATGACTTTCTTTGGAAGGACTCCCTTTTTGGGCTTGGCTTGAGGTGAACCTCCTTTCCAGGCTTGATCACCTATAATTCCCATAATGACTTTCTTTCATAGGCCTTCATTTTCGCACTTTTCCTAAGTTGATCTTCCTTTCCGGGCTTGATTACTTGTCATTCCCTTAATGACTTTCTTTTATAGGCCTTCCTTTTTGAGTTTGTCTTGAGGTGATCATCCTTTCTGGGCTTGATCTACCATTCCAATAATGACTTTTATTCACCCCATGCTCTTTAACTCGGTCAATATATTTTATTTAACATTTGGACATGTTAATTTGATGAAATGAATTATTCATAGGTTACTTATGTTTCTTGAAACTTTTCTCATGAGTCATGAATGAATTTCTACATGCACATGTATGCATAGGACGCTCGATCACGTAGATGGTGACCTAAGATTTATATATATTCCATATATTGATAATGACTTAACCATTCCATTCATATGTAACTAATGTGTCTATTTGAGATTGATTTTAGGTATTAGGTACAAGAAAAGGATCAATTTGATCAAGTTTAAGTCAAAAACAATGCAAATGTACTTTTGCGGAAATTCCCTACAACCCTAAGGACAATGTTTTTAATCATTTATGTTGATTTTATGACTTGTAACTAAGATTAGAAAAATTTTGGAGCACATAATTCAAAAGTTTAATCACTGTAGTGAAAATTTTGAAAATTCATCATAGAGTGTTTGTTCGATAGAGTTTTATCCTTGAAAAATGTGATGGACACCCTTGATGAATTTTGGGAATGTACATGTTTGGCTGAGTTTACCTCATGACAAACTCGACTGACACCCTGCACAAGAAAACTGATTTTAAGCCATCGGTCTAGTTTCATCCAGGATAAACTTGACAGACAACTCAACATTAGCTTGTCTCATAGTGCTATCAGCTGAGATACCTTCATGAAAACTCGAGCGACTGAACATAAAAAATGTGTATAAAAATTGATTCTAGTAGTTGGAGTGTTCTAAACATCAAAAATAGATCTATTGCTACACGTCAAATGACTAGAAATCATTACTAACTACTTCTAATGAGTAGTGGACTTCCCAAACTATGAATAAGACCTCTTGGAATTCATTCCAAGGTTTCTCTTCAATTCTATCCAAGATCCTAGCTATAGGTGAGTGATTTATTCCACTAGAGCATCATTTCTCTCTCTTGCTTACAAAACCAAATGTCCATATGAGTGAGATAGGATACTATGAGAGAGAAGTCATTGTAACCTTATAAAACTCTCAAATCTTCTCTTTCCCCAACCCCTTTCTTCAAGAAATGTTTGTGAAAGATTCTACTTGGTGAAGGAGAAAGTGAAGGCTATATATCCTTGAGAAGAATGTGTAATTCCTTCAAGGGAGAATACTTGTTGCAAGAAGGGGAGTTCCTTGGTCAAGGTGTCCATCTCCTTGCAAAAGTAGGTAAGCCCTTGTAGAGGTTGAAGATTCTTGCTCGAAGGATAGGTAAGTCCATGTAAGGTTCATAAACTCCTTTTAATTCTTAAAAAGGAAGTCTAGGTATCCTTGACCTACAAAAGGAAGGTCTAATTGTATGTCTTATAATGGAATATAAGTATGCAATGGTTGAAAATCCTAGAGCTTGACCTCTCTAGGTAGTGCACTGACTTCCTCTAGGTTTGGAAATTGGAACCACTCTACATAGCTTGTTCTTGGTCTCATTCAATATCTATCATCATTTCCATTTATGCTTAGTTGCACATCAAATTACATATTTGCAATAGTTCAATTTGAAGTAATTTGAAGGTCTAACAAATTTTGTGTGAGGGGTTTTACCTCTATTCATCCTCCTAGAGCCCTTTGATCCAACAAGTGGTATCAAAGCCACAGTCTTCTTTGAAAAAATCTACAATGAGATAAGGAGATGAGTGACAACCTTCTAGGTTATCTCAACTTGGAGGGAGGGTTCTCCATGAGACCTCCAATCTTTGACAATACCAACTTCCTCTATTGGAAGAGAATGATGCAATTCTACTTGCAAGGATGAGATATGAGATGTGGAAAGTAGTCACCCTTGCATACAAGGAGCCAACTGAATATGTTGGCACTTGGGATGAAGCTACATTCTAGAAGGCACATATTAATACACAAGCTATAACCATAATCTATGCATTCCTCACTTCTTCAAAGTTCAACCAGATTTCTTCTTAGGATACAACCAATGAGTTATAGAACAAGGTATGCATCACCTATGAAGGGACCAAGAAAGTCAAGGAGTCCAAGATCTACATGCTCAAGGGTCTCCTTGAGAACTTCAAGATGGAAATGAAGGAGAGAGTGGCTGAGGTGTACACAAGGCTCAACACCATCATCAATGAACTTGATTCCTTGGGTCATCCTATGAATAAAGGAACCATCAACTCAAAGATCCTTAGATCTCTCCCCAAAAGGTGGGAATCCAAGGTGACTTCTATTGAACAAATAAGAAGCCTTGGTGACATTGCCACCAAAGAGCTCGTTGGTAATCTTCAAAACTATGAGCCAAAACTTGACAAATAAGAGGAAGATGAGAAGAAAGAATAAAAGGAGTCAAAGAAGATCAAGGACAATGAATTCAAAGCTCAAGTGGAGGCTATTGTTCTCCAACAACAACTTTCTTGTCATTCTAATCCTCTTTTCTCAAGTGAATATGAACCCCCTAGTGACCATGAAGATAACTACTCCAATGGGAAGCACTTAATGGGAAAGTCATCCTCCTCATCCACTCCAATGTGCTATGAATGTGGCCATAATGGATATTATAAGAATGATTTTCCCAAGGAAAAGAAGTCCTACCATAAGAGAAGATCCAAGAAGAAGGAGGACTACAAGAAGGATTGAAACTATAATAGGAAGGACAAGAATAAGCAAATATGAAGCCCATTTCCCATGGGAGGAGTCCTCGTCTAATGATTCTAGCTCAAATGAGGGAGAATGTTACCTTGTTCATTTGGCCTCAACTAGTGATGACATATGTAAGGTAACTGAGGTAAGTTTCAATGAACTCTCTAAATAATCCCTCATAGATATTCTTAATACTTCCTGCTCCTCTTATTATCAATGAAAATTTAAGAAGAAGAGGTTAGGGAAGATCATTGATGACTTGTATGTTAAGATTGATTTCCTTGAGAAAAATGAGAAAGTGCATCTTGATAGCGTTGATTCTTTGCAAGGGTGGTTTATTGATCTTGATATCCAACAAAATGGAGTTTAAGAAGAGAATGGTGTTTATTTTAAGAACATAAATAGTCCTAAGGATGAAAACCAAACTCGCCTTGATGGGCTTGTCTTGCTTAGAACTGAAATTGATGATCTTAGACATGCGTGTGATGCTATTAAAGATGAAAGTAGGATATATTTTGATGAACTTATCTTTCTTAGAACTGAAAATGCTAGATTTCTTTCTCAAATAAATGATCTTTCTTCTACACCTTTATTGCCTAGTAATTAAGTTCTTTGATTGCAGCTACACTCGATACCTCTGTAGCAAATGCTGGTTGAAGATGGGTTGGGGTGGGGATGCCCCTACCTCCCTTGTGGAGGGGATTTATGGCACTTTGGATCAGATCAAATACAATTCTAGTCTGAGGCCTTTTGTTGGGCTGTGCATCACGGGTCTTTGTTTTTTTATTTGGAAGGAGCAATATAGTGGGCTCCATCAGAAAATAGACACAGATATCCTGGTTTTTTTTATACTTTTGTCACCTTTTTTAGGTTGGCTTTAAAAGCCAGACCTAAGCTAGGTAGAGGGGTCAGTAGGGAGACTCTGGCCTGGTGGGATTTTGTGGTTTAACCCACTTGTACAGTGTATGATGGTTTCCACCATCTATATGCTTTTTGCTGATATAGTGATACTTTACCTACTCCAAAAAAAAGTTGCTAGCATTACTCTTGAGAGAGATTCTTATCATATTAAAGCTCTCTCGTTAGAGGTTGTGCTTTCTTCATGTTTAAGATGATTTAGCTAGTCTTTCTTTTCATACTACATCTCTCTTGTTAGAGGTCTTTCTTTCTTCATTATCAAGATGATTTAGCTAGTATTTCTTCTACCATTATTACTCTTAGTGATGATAAATAAAAGAAAGGAAAGAAATCCCTCAATAAAGTTCTAGATCACTTTACCTAACTAGTTGGTACTAGTGGTTTGGGATTTGTAGGGGGAGCTCTGCAGAGAAAGAGTAAGGGCAAGGGTAAGAAATAGAGCAAGGAACCTCCTATCTTCCATGGAGATTCATCTGGCTCTAAGAACCATATGGTTTGTGTACATTGCAAGAGTGATGACCATTACTCTACTTATTGTCCTTACAAGGAAAAGGGTACCAACCCAAAAATGAAATGGGTCCCCAAGCTAACTCTAGATCCCAAGGTTTGAGGTGGGCACCGACATTTGGCTTTTGTGTAGGTAAAAGGAAATTGGATTGTTGGTAGAGGATGCTCTAAGCATAAGACTGGTGAGATAAGTCATTTCAACAACTTCACAAAATAGAAAGGAGGACCAATGACCTTTGCTGATAACAACAAAGGTAAAGTGGTAGGTGTGGGTGATATGGGAGATTCACTATGCCTCAAGAATGTTCTTCTTTTGGATGACCTACATAACAATTTAATTAATGTTAACCAACTTTGTGATAATGGTTATCTTATTTTATTCACCTCACTTGATTTCTTTCTTCTATATTTCCTCTCCTAATGTTATATAAGGGAACTAGAAATGGAAATCTCTATGTTATTATTCATGATTCTCTTAAGCCTATTGTTGGTAGATGTCTTGTTGTTGATAAGAATGATATATCTTTGTGTCACCACAGGCTTGGTCATGTAAATATGCCTTAATTGAAGAAGTTGAGCAACAAGGAATTGGTCAAAGGACTTCCTAAATTGGATTTTGAGAAGGATGAGGAATGACAACATTGCATACAAGGAAAGCAAACTAAGTCCTCCTTTAAATCCAAAGGAGTCCTTAGTACTGAGAGAGCTCTTGAAATTCTTCATATTGATCTACTTGGACCCATGAGAACTCAAGTGCGTCATGGTAGCAAGTATTGCCTTGTGATTGTCAAAGACTTCTCTTACTGTACTTGGACTTTCTTCTTAGTTTCAAAAAGTGATAGTCTTGATGTTTTCTCATTTTTTTACAAATGAGTTGAAAATGAAGATTCTTTCTAAATAGTTTCTATACGTAGTGACACTCTCCTTGTTTTGTTTTGAACATCCAGGATTCTCTCAGTAAGTTTGATGCAAAATCATACAAGGCTTTATTTCTTGGCTATAACACTACTAATAAAGCTTATAGAGTGTTTAACATTGAATTGTATAAAGTAGAAGAATCAATCAATGTGAATTTTACAACTCCTCTATTTCCAAGAATATTGTATATGCTGATGTTGTAGATGAGTTTATTCTTAGATTAAAAAAATCTCAACATCAATGACAAAGGAAAATAGGTGGTAGTAGAAGCAAAAGAGAAAGAAGAAGAGAAGAAAGATCCAACTCAATGTTTTTATAAAGATCATCCTAAGGAGCTCATAGTAGGCAATACTTTTGAAAGGGTGAAGACACGGGATGCATTCAACAAAGAACAAGCCGATAACACCTTCATCTTAGGACTTGAGCCAAAGAACGTCAAAGAAGATCTCAAGGATGATGAATGGATCCTACATGTGCAAGAAGAGTTAGAGAAATTCAATAAGAAAAAAGTGTGGACCTTAGTGCCAAGACCAAGTGATAGGAAGATCATTAGCACCAAGGGGGTCTACGGCAACAAGCTAGATGAAAACGACAAAGTGGTAAGAAACAAAGCAAGGTTAGTTGCTCAAGGCTACAGTCAACATGAAATTATTGACTTTGATGAGACTTATTCTCTTATTGCTAGACTTGAATATATTAGAATGTTACTTGTCTTTTCTAGCTATAATAATTTCTTATTTTATCAAATGGATGTTAAAAATGTCTTTCTATATGGTATAATAATGGAGTAAGTCTAAGTGGCTCAACCTCCTAGCTTTGAACATGACATGATTCCCAACCATGTTTATTTGTTTCAAAAAGCTCTCTACGAAATCAAACAAGTCCCTAGAGCTTGGTATGAGAAATTTAAGAACTTTTTGTTAGACAATGGCTATGTCATGGGCAAAGTAAATTCTACTATATTTCTTAAACACACTTCTACCAACTTTTTGATCATTCAAATTTATGTTGATGATATCATTTTTGGTGGAACTGATCTTGATCTTTGCAAGGACTTTAGTTTTCTTATCTAGAGTGAGCTCGAGACAAGAATGATGGGGGAGCTTAATTTCTTCCTTGGATTTCAAATCAAACAAATGAAGGAAGGAAACTTCATCAACCAAGGTAAGTACACAAGTGATGTTCTTAAGCTCTTTGGAATGGATAACACCAAGCCAATGGCACTCCCATGTCAAACACTGCCAAACATGATAGAGATGAGGAAGGTGAAAAGGTAGATGAGAAGCTCTATATAAGTATGATTGATAGCTTGTTATATTTAACTGCCTCTTGACCTCACATTATGTGTAGTGATGTCTTGTGTGCTAAATTTCAATCAAACCCTAGAAAATCTCATATTGTAGTGGATAAGAGGATTTTGAGGTATCTCGCCAAAATTAAAAATTATGGACTATGGTATCCCAAGTCATGGGACTTTACTCTTGCTGCGTATAGTGATGCAGATTATGCATGGTGCTTAATTGATAAAAAGTGCAAAAGTGGCACTTGTTTACCCTTAGGACCATGCTTAGTTTCTTCTTTCTCTACGAAACAAGGCATTGTGGATCTTTCAACTACTAAGGATAAACACATTGTAGTTGGAAGTTGTTGTTCTCAAGTCCTATGGATGAAAATAATGCTCCAAGACTTTAATGTTTGTTATGATGCTTCTCCTATCTATTGTGAAAATACTAGTGCATTCAATCTTTCTTACAGTCCTATATTGCATAGTGGAGCCAAACATATTGAGGTTCGTCATCATTTCCTTTGTGATCACATTTTTAAAAAGGATATATATATCATGCATGTGGACACAGAGAATCAACTTGCAAACATTTTCACAAAAACTATAGATAGAGAGAAAGTTACCTTTATTAGATAAAAATTGCTTATACATGTTCTTGATTATATTGACATGCCTTATAGCTAGATGTTCTCAGACCTATATGTTCTTATTATAGTTTGACCATCTCTTGCTTGAAAGTGTAATATTTGCCTTGCTATTATGCCTTGTTTTGCTTTTTTTTGTCCATTTCAACCAAATGTTTTATCACAAAATAGTAGTCAATGATGAGTGGAATGTGCCTCAATACATTCAAGATACATGTTAGGCTAAAAAAATTATATAGCACTCTAGTGGCTTAGAATTAAATGTTCTATCTTTTAGACAGACTGACTGATCGGTTGAGTTTGACCTAGGAGAAACTTGACTGATCATAGGTTGAGAACTAAACCATAGTGTTAGCCGAGTTTCCCAAAACCTAACTCGACTGACAACACCGTTGGGCAGAAAATATATATGATGTTAGTCGACATTTCTCCCACTGAACTAGAGAAGTTCGATCGATAGCTACTCTCCTACATTCTTCCTCCAACCTTAGGGAAAATCCAACCTCTATTCCACCCTCTCTAGTCCTAGATCAGCCATTATTGCCTCTCCCAAACTCCACCTAGGTGGTTAGGCATCCTCAATCTTGTACTATCGCTTTGATTTGTGGTCATTTCTTCTCCATTCGATCTCCATGGCCTCAAAATGTAGGAAATGCACCAGACCATCTTGAGTTACATCTTCTTCCACTTCTAGGTATGTCTCCTTCAATGAAACCTCTTTCATCTCCTCCCAAGTCGTGAATAGGTATAATGAATTCTTTCGAGAACTCCTCTTACTTTTTGTTCCTTGCTTACACCACATGGTGGAACTAACCAGTGATGCAAGAGGTTGCTGAGGTTTTCAAAGCACACCACCTTAGTGCTTTGTGTGTAGAGTCATTTTTTTACAATAGTTCCATGTCTAGCACAAAAACAGTCTGCAAATTTTATGCAAATCTAACGTGGAACTACAATACCCTTGTGCCACCACCTAACACTCAAATTATCTTGACATACATGATTGTGGGTACCAAGATTACAATCTCTCAGGATTATTTGAATACCAACTTCACGGTACCAACTTTTCCAATTCATGGATGACACCATAGATACGTTGACCATCTTGATCCCCAGAGTTTCTACAAAAGCTTTGACATTGTGATTACACTTCCTGGTATCCACAAGTTTTTGAAGAAACCCAAAGTTTCATATATAAAGAGATTCATCCTTCCTACCTCTTCCCCAGACATCAAGACACATGCTATTGCATTTTTAGTGAACTAAAAAATCCATTCGAATAAAAATCAAATGGATATTGTAGAGAATTTTATTGTGATCATGTACTGTCTCTTGAATGATGCGGAGTCAAATGGTCTCATTATATTTGTCATCACATGACTTGTTTTGACTCAGGGAAGGACACCGTCGAACCCCACAAGCCTTGTCCTAACATGGTATGTGGTGTCTTTGCTCATCATATGGAAAATCATGTTTCTATGAGCTTGGTTACAAAGTGAGTAGAAAAGGTGTTTATATCAATGAGACCACTATGAAGAAGTATTTCCATCCTACCTCCTCCATGACATTAGGTTCTTCCGCCTCCACCCAGGCTCCTCCACCTCTTCCTAGAACTGAACGTGCCTTGTTTTTGGTGTGGAACAAAATCTTGATGGGCTACATGATACACCAATGGGCATATAACCTTTAGGTTCAAGAGAATATCCATCAATATTTAGTCAAGATCATGTCTAACATGAACTTCTCCTACATCCATCCATACCCACCTACCATCCCTACCCAGGTGTTGATTATGTTTTCTATTGATACCCTGACGACCACCCTACTACTTTTGTTGTACCTCCTACCTCTGATGATAGACCTACCTCTGCTGCCTCTCATCCTCTTTCTCTTCCTGTAGACCATTTTTCCACCCTGCTTGCTGGTTTGGACTGGGTTTCCAAACCTAGTTCTGAGAAAGCCAATTCATTACATGCATGTGGTATGTCTTGGCCTGCACAATATGCCAAGTGGCCTACCACTTACTCCTTTAGCCATTCTGAGGATGAGGAGATGGTAGAATAGGATGTTGAGAATGATGTTGAGTATGAGGGTGCCGATGATGATGGTGACGATGGTGATGATGGCTCTTCTAACAGATATGATGGAGAGGTACACCTGTAGCCACTGATGTACCTTCATATGGAGGTAAGGACTATTATCCAGAAGGTGAGGATGATGAGCTTGTTGACATAGATGCCCTATATATTTAGTTCTTAGTCTATAGGGATCTCATATATATCCTTTTTGTAGACTAATTTGTATTGAAGATTTGAGAAGTGTATCTGAGGCATACTATTTTTTTATCTCATTGTTGTTTTGTTGGTTTGTAGTTTTTCATCCAGAGCTTACACGTCCTTTGTTGTAATCTAATCTTATGTACTATAAATTTTTGATTGGCTTTATCTTATGATTTCTTGTTATGTGGTTCCATATTTTGATTATGACTCTAGATTGTCAGTTCTCTCTGTTTACTTCTGTTTGGTGCATGTTTGGTGGTTTCTTGTGTAGTTGATTGCTATGGATAAGACCTATTGAATTGAGGGAGAGAAATTGCAATTGTTCATTCATGTATTCCCTTACAATTCACAACATAAATGTTTTAATTTCCAAGTCCTTTTCAATACGTTAAGGAATGGTTTGTCATCATCAACAAGGGGGAGAATGTTGACCTAAGAGTTATACATTGTCAATATTATGAAAATGCCTTAACCATCTCATTCATATGTATCTAAATTTTCTATTTGATATTAATTTTAGGTATTAGGTATAAGAAAAGGATCAATTCGATCAAGTTTAAGTCAAAAGCAATGCAAATGCACTTTTTTGGAAAATGCCCTAAAGCCCTTATGATAATTTTTGTAATAATTTGTATTGATGCTATGACTTGTAACTAAGATAAGAAAATTTAGGACAACTTCATTCGAAAATTTAACTACTAGAATGACAATTTCTAAAATTTATAACATAGTGCATGTACAGTTGAGTTTCATCCTTGATCAACTTGGCCCACACCCTTGATGAATTTTGGGAATGTTAGGTTTGGCCGAGTTTACCTCAATATAAACTCAACCGACACCCTACATAGGCAAAGTGATTTAAGCCATAGGCCAGGTTTCATCCAGTATAAACTCGACCGACAACTAAAATTGGCTTGTTTCATAGTTATACTATCAGCTGGGTTACCTTTATGGAAACTCAACTGACTACAATGTATGGAATGTGTAGAAAAAGTGATTCTAGTCGTTGGAGTGTTGCAAATATCAATAGTATATTTGTTGCAACACTTCAAATGATTAGAAATCATTCCTAAGTTCTTATAGTGATTAGTGGACATCCCCAACTATATGTAGGACCTTGCCGAGTTTCTTCCAAGGTTTCTCTTCAATGTTATTCAAGCTCCTAGCTATAGTTGACTAATTTATTACACTAGAGAATCCTTTCCCTCTCTTGGTTACCAATACAAATGTCCATATGAGTGATATAGGCTATTGTGAGAGAGATACTTCATTGTCAACTTTTGAAGCTCTCAAATATTCTCTTTACTGAACCCCTTTCTTCAAGTAAAGTTGGTGAAAGGTTATCCTTGGTGAAGGAGAAGGTGAAGGTTGAAGATCCTTGAGAAGAGTGGGTAATTCCTTCAATGATGAAAACTTGTTACAAGAAGGGGAGTTCCTCGATGAAGGTGCCCAGCTCCTTACAAAATTGGGTAAGTCCTTATAGAGGTTGAAGACTCTTACTCGAAGGGTAGGTAAGTCCTTGTAAGGTTTATTGGCTCCTTTTTCTCCTTAAAAAGTAAGGTCTAGTTGTATGTCTTATAATGGAATATAAGTATGCAATGGTTGCAAAACCCTAGATCTTGACCTCTCTAGGTAGTGGATTGACTCTCTCCTAGTTTGGAGATTGGAACCACTCTACGTAGCTTGTTCTTGATCTCATTCAATACCTCTCATCTTTTATATGTATGCTTAGTTGCACATCAAATTCCATATTTGCAATAGTTCAAATTGAAGTAGCTTGAATGCCTAATGAATTTTGTGTGAGTGTTTTTAGATATATTCACCCCATCTAGAACCCTTTGATCCAAAGATTTTCTTGGATTTTCTCATTCCTTTTTTAGGTTCATATGGTAGTGTTACTATATCACCAAACTACTCTCATATCCTAGGGTTAGGGTCTGATACTACACCCTCCATCTTTGGGTTTCTATATCCCTTGAGCCAGTAGGGTTTTCCTAAACCAGCCCATCTAGGGTTATTTTTACAAGGAAAAACGTATAAAACATCTTTCCTTACTATGTCACTATTTCCATATTATATGTACATTATTTTAGAGGAGGATGACCTAATCCTACTTCTTCTAAAAAACTCAAAAATGAGATGGGGAGGGAAGTTACTTTTTGGGTTTATAAAGGAAGAGGATGAGAAGTGGACAAATCAAGATGAGAAGAAAAGTTAAATATATTTCACTTTGGGCAAAATATTCAACTTTGTCCTGGAAAGATTCACGAAGGTACCATGATCATATTTCTATGCATTGTGATAATATACCTACCACTTTTATTGCCAACAATCCAACTATCCATGGCACATCAAAGCGGGTTGTCTGAGAAGCAGTTCTTTCTGGATGTATTTGTACTCCTTATCTTCAGATAGAAGACTAGGTTGTTGATATATTTACCGAGATACTTCCCCATCCTCACTTTGCTACATTGGTGGACAAGTGGGCATGATTGACAACTATGCTTCAGCTTGAGGGGGAGTATTAGTATATATTCTTTATGCATTTTGTTCTGTTGTGTGTTTTTTTATCTTGTGTTGTGTGTTTTTTTGTGTGCTTAAGACTTGTCTTGTCTTTAGCTTTTTTATTATCCCATATTTCCTAGTTCTGGTTCTCCCTTACTCTCTTATTCTATAAAAGAGAGTTCATTGTAACTTTTTCAATACATCAAATAAAGGTTTTACCATTCTATACATCCCATTTCCAATACTTGTTGTTTGACACATCTTTCTTCTTTTGCCTCATCATTTGCTATTGCCCTGGACACATAATATGTCCCTAAGGGTCTAGTAGATGCTCTGCTTCATCCTAGATGGAAATATGCCATGAGGGAAGAAATGTGGGATCTCCACAAATACCAAGAAATGGGATCTTGTAACCCCACCAGCATGCAAAAATGTCATAGGTTTTTGGTGGATTTTCTCTTTAAAGCATAAGTCAGATGGCTCTATTGAAAAAATCAAAGTGTGCCTAATTGTTGAAGGACTCACCCAAACCTTTGGTGTATATTACTTTGAAACATTCTATATAGTGATAGGAGTTTCCTCCATTCACATCCTTATCTCCCTAGCATCTCACCTGGACTGGCTTCTTTATCAACTAGGCATCAAGAATGCATTTCTTCATGGTGATCTCTTATAGGAAGTCTATATGCAACAACTACCTAAATTTGTTGTTGAGGAGGTCTCTTCTCACAAAGTGTGTCATATTTGGTGATCTCTCTACAACCTCAAGTAGTCTTCATGGGTCTGGTTCAGCAAGTTAAGTGATGTTCTTACATAAGTTTTGAAGATCAATCACTGGCCACTCCTTGTTCTTCTCCAAATCCTCCAAACACCATGTTCTTATTGATGTCTATGTTGATGACATCATCACCAATGATAATATGATTGGGATATCCCATCTCAAGCATTCTCTGCAAGCACATTTCTACACAAAAGACTTGAGCACCTTGGATACTTCCTCGAGATCAAAGTCCTCTGACCAGCTTTGAGGATCAGTCTGTCACAACAATACGTCATGGACCTACTTCAAGAGTCCAACATGATAGAAGACAAATTAGTCTCTACCCCGATGGACTATTATATGAAGTCTATGCATGAAGGCTTTGCTGATCTAGAGAAGTATTGTCATATAGTTAGGAAATTGATTTATTTTACTATTACTCGACCAAATATTACATATGTTATTGGGGTAGTAATCCAACACATGAATGCACCACTCTAAGACCACCAATCCAGTGTTCAATGCATTTTTTTGCTATCGCAGGAGTGCTCTAGGATGAGGATTTCTCTACAAGTGTCCTATGTCCAAGGTAATCTTTATCTCTAGATATGCAAATATAGATTGGGCTGGTGATTCTAAAGATTGATGACCCACTTCCGGCTTTTGTGTCATGATTGGAACTCAGCCAATTTCCTAGAGGAGTAGAAAATAGGTAGTGGTATCTCACTCCAGCACTGAGGCAAAATAGTATACTATGACTCATGCATGTTGTGATCTATGGTGGGTCCATTCCATCTTGATTGAGTTTGGATTTCCTTTTTAATATCTACTAGGTGACTATGCAAATAGCTAATAATCCAATCTTCCACAAGTGTGCAAAACACATTGAACTTGAATTCGGTTTTGTGTGGGACCTAGTCAAATCCAAGAAGATCATCACTCCTCCCTATAGGATAGGTGATCAAGTTGTGGACGTCCTTACCAAACCTCTTCCTCCTACATTATTCAAGTATATGGGTGTCAAGTTGGGACTTTACAATGTTTACACTCTAATTTGAGGGAGTGTGTTGGTATATCTGATTACTTGGGGTTAGGCTCATTGTATTTTGCTTATTTCAATTTATCACATGTACTCCCTAGATCCTATATAAAGGAGATCCAGTGTTCTTGTTTGACTTATTGAAAGCAATATATTCTACAGATATAATTTCATATACATATAAAATCTTACCCATGTGTACCCACTCTCCAAAGATCTAGGACATTGGGATTTAGAGAGACTTATTTCATGATGCATGGGTAGGTTACCTCTCTTAAAATCATGCATGATGAACTTTTCCATCACCTTGTCAATGTTTGTACTCTAGCTTAGGCCTAGCAGCCTTCTAGATATATCTCAATAGATAATGATTCCTAGAATGTAGGATACTCCGCCTAGGTCCTTCATGGAGAATGTGTTTCTCAACCAAGTCTTAACCAATTTTAGAGTAGGTATGTTGTTTTTCATCAATAATATGTCATCCACATGTAATATTTATAAATATAGTTATGGTCCCAAACCTTCTTGTAAACACAAGGTTCATCTTCATTATTTATAAAGTTAATTTTTTTGACTCTCTAATCAATACGGAGATTTTAGCTTCTAGATACATGCTTCAATACATATATTGAGCTTGTATCTTAAAAACTTTATTGAATCATTGGGAGCAATAAAACCTTTAGGTTGTGCCATGTACACATCTTCAAAAAAAATCATTGTCAAGGAAAGTACTTTTAACCCCCATTTATAAAATATCAAAGTCATGATAATCTACAATGGTAAGCATGATCCTAATGGATTCAACCATGAAAAGTGCTAAAGAAGTTTTATCATAGTAAACACCTTGAATTTATCTAAAACCTTTCTCAATCAAACATCCTTTATAGGTATGTACATTACCATCCATGTCATCTTCTTATTGAAGACTCATTTGCACCTTATGGGTTTTAAACCTTCAGATGCATCAACCAGAGTCCATTCTTTGTTTGGTTACATGGAGTCCATCTCATATCTCATGACTCAATCCATTTATTAGAATCTACTCCCTCAATAACCTCATTTTAGGTTATTGTCTCATCAAAATTCATTACCAACAAATTACCTAATTGAGTAATGATAAATCCATATATTTAAGGTTGTAGATGTGTGATACTAAACCATCAAGGTTCTTGGACAACATGAGGAATTGGAGAGTAAATAATATCTTGTGATTCTCTTTGTTCCTCATGTACCTCCATAGGTTCAATGTCATCTTGTTGGCCACTGACTTACTTTACATTCTATTTTTCTCCCACTACTCCTTTTAGAAAAATATTCCTATCTAGGAATAGATTATTTCTTCCAACAAACACTTTGCTATCAGATGAAAAATAGAAGTAGAAATCCTTATTTTCCTTATGTATCCCACATATAAACATTTATCCCATTTGGATCCAAATTTTTCAAAGAACTATTTCAAGTCATAAGCTCCACAACCTCAAATCTTCATAAAAGACATATTGGGATGTTTCCCATTTCATATCTCATATGATGTCTTTTAAACCGATTTACAAGTTGCTCGGTTAAGTGTAAACATGTAAGTTTCAAGATCATACCACCATAAAGAAGTTGGAATATTAGCTAAAATCATCATTTATCTTACCATGCCAAACAATGTATGGTACCTTCGTCATGACACACCATTATGTTGTGATGTTCTAGGTGGAGTCATTTGTGATACAATACCGCAATCTCTCAGAAGGGTCTCAAAATATTGACTTAAATATGTTCCACCATGATCAGATTGATGTCCTTTAATATTCTTGGAAACTTAGGTTTTTACTTCATTCATGAAGTATTTGATTTTTTTAAGAGATTCTGATTTGTGTTTCTAAGATACTCATATCCATATATATAGAAGTCACCAGTAAATGTGATGAAGTATTGATATCCACCTCTAGCCCTTGTGCTAAAAGGTCCACAAACATTAGTATGTATGATTCCTAATAAGTCACTTGCACTCTCACTATTACCAGTAAAGGGTTCTTTTGTCATCTTGCCCAATAAACAAGACCCACATGTCTCTATTGATTCAAAATCAAATGAGTCCAAATAATTATCTTTATGGAGTCTAGCAATGTGTTTCTCATTTATGTGTCCTAGATGATAGTTAGAAAGGTAATTTTTGTTTGATTTTTGAAATTTTAGATTCTTGGTATATATGATATAGACACTTGTCTTAAGTTATAGTAAATAATGATCATAGACATATATCATATATTTACAAACAGAAATTCAACCATTCTTGATTAGAAATTCAAAAGAATTCTTGTCAAAATAAGATACATAAATAATATTTCCATTTATGGTAGGCATACAATAGTAGTTCTCCAACTCTATTACAAGTCCAGTGGGAAGAGATAAACTATAGGTTCATGTATTTGTGGCAGCAACTCTTATTCCATTAGCAACTTGTCGATCCACCTCTCCCTATAGTAAGATTTACTTCTTTTCATATCTACATATTTGAGCATATATGAGATCCAGATATAGTATCATTTTTTTCCAAGATGAAAAAGTACATAAGTTCATAAAAATAACATATATATTGAAGCAGATATCTCTTTTCATACTTTCTTCTTCTTTAGTTCCTCAAGTTAAAGAGGGCAAAAAATTTCCAGTTTGTTTAGTCTGGTGATAATGGTGACAATTTCCTTCCTTGCCTACTCCTCCTTTATATTTGAGTGTAGAAGACTTGGGATTTTGTCTAGATTTAGCACTCTTCTTGGCTTTACCCTTGCTCTTTGATTTTTCCTTTTGTATACTGACCATCAAAATAGACTTTAAATTGTCTTCCTTCATATAAGTGTCAATGTGCTAAGAAACTCTAAAAACAATCAAACAAAGTTGTTCATGTTGTAGTTCATGACAAATTGGATGTAAGATTTTGACAACATTTGCAAGATTACATCAGTTGCCAACTCTTGGCCTAAAGATAATCATAATCTCTCTAGGCTTTCCACATGTTCAATCAACTTGAGTACATGCATCTCAACTAGATCGCCTTCATTCATGTTGTTCTAAAATAGGGCCTTGGACACCTCATGGTAATGATTTGTTCAGTATGAATAACAATTGAAATATGAAGTAGAAAGTCGAGGAAACCATTAAACCATGTCAGTGTACAAAATATCCCTTGGGGTGGCTAGAAGAAAACCCAATACACCTCTTTCATATTTAAATAGAGAGAGTATAACTTCATGTGGAAGGGATATAGGTAAGTTTGTCGGTGAAGAGAATTCACTCCCACTCTCCTCTTCTACCTTCAAATCTTGATTTTATCTTGTCCTTTACTTCCTAGATGGTTTCACTCAAAAATGACCAAAGATGAGGAAGGTAGGTTGCTCATATGGTTGTTGGTTGCTTTTATAAGTTGGGTCATTGTTTAATTCTTGAAATTTTCCCAAGTGTCATATTATATGGTGTGTAACGGAGTTACGTAAAGTGTAGTGTGTTGAGTCTTTATAAACTTGAGTGGGTTCAGGAAGTTACATGTTGTGTAGTTGGATTACATGGAGTGCACTTTTTTCTCATTTGGGGCAACAAAGTTGCCACAAATTGTGTACTTGGCATACCTTTGTGTAGTCTTCTAGAAACTCCTTTTATGTATTTGTAGAAATTATACATTGTGTACTTTAAAATCAGATCATCAATTGAAGAACATGTCGTATAAATAATTTGCATGATGTATAATTTGTTGTTGAAGCACTAATTTTCTCTGAGTGTTGTGGAAATTGGTGTCTTCACAAAACAAATACAACAACTTCTCAAGTTGTAAATATCATCAAATACATGAAATAAAAGACATGGAGTAAATTAAAGTAATATAAAAAGGATAACTGGGCAATAATGGATGGTAAGAAATGATCAAATCATTGGATAAGCACACAAGTAAGTCAAGAAAAACAATATAAAATGTGCTTATCAAATTCCCCCAACTTGATTTTCTCTTATCCTCAAGCAATCAAAATGGACAATCATGATGGAAATTAAATAAATATGCATCTCATATATCTTTATCCTAAATCTAATCTATTCAATTCCCAAAATTAAGAAAATTTAAAGTACCATCAATCACAACTCAAATTTTCATGATTATGACTTAAATTTCCATTTTGTATTGATCTAATCCTCGTGAGGATATCAAGTGATAAAGAATTCTAGGGTGAATTTAAAACTCATATCAACTTAATAGTAGAATAAAGTTAAATCATCTAAATTATGAATATAAATCAGATTTATTAAAATTGGATTTAGTAAGAGAATTTCATGTATTCATTAAAGTAGGGATAATTATTCGATAATGAAAAATAAAGGTCAAAACTCATTTGACATTATTAAGTTGGCCAATGTAGAAGTCCTATTGGGGTCAATCAACCCTCTTATGGAATCGCACCTGACCATCACAAATGAATCAATAATAAAGATAGATTGGCATGCTATATGGAAAGTTTATCTTCATTTATGAGGTTCTATTTGATTCATGAATAACTTTACCCAAATTATGAATTTTCTAATTCATCTAGGTTTTAGAACCATATATGCCTATTATAAAATTATGCCCCAACATGTGTACATGAATCATATGAAATGAAACACATATATTGGTTATCATCTATATTAAAATGTTCTTTGAGATGAAAGTATCTCAAAACCCACAATGACTGCTCATATAAACCTATAAAGGTAAGTATGAAGTATAGCTAATTAAGGGAGAAAAAATTGTTTGTGACTTGTTTAAAACAAGAACACCAAATTTGAGAATTTTGTATATTGGCTAGATTTATCAAATCCATTGGAAAAATAATTTCCATTTGATTTTGGAAAATAAGGACAAATATCTAAGTTGGGTCATCCGATGCAAATGAGAATCAATAATGCCCAAAGCAAATGAGAATCAATAATGCCCAATCACGTCAGGAAACAAAGGAAAATGACCTAAAAAGTGGGAAATTGCTGAAGTAAATGATGAAAAGCAAAAACTAAGATAAGAAACCACACTACTAGCCAATTTCTCCCCTTATGCTTGAACTATACATTGTCCTCGTTATAGGTCCAAACTTAGGAGATGCATATTGGTATCTCACTTGGACGGCAGCTGGTAAGAGTCGGTGTAGATAATTATGTTTTATTCTTTTTACTCAAGTAACATGACATGTCAAAGGAA
Source organism: Alisma plantago-aquatica (assembly GCA_963693085.1). Taxonomy (NCBI): domain Eukaryota; kingdom Viridiplantae; phylum Streptophyta; class Magnoliopsida; order Alismatales; family Alismataceae; genus Alisma; species Alisma plantago-aquatica. The sequence goes on along the minus strand of OY856410.1, from coordinate 927,980,785 downwards.
AGTATGTCATGTTGTGCATCTCATGCAACTGTTGGTCTTCCCACAATGTACAATGTGCATTGAAAAGTACCTTGATGTGTAGGGAATTCCTTATTTCCTTAGTTTATTTTAGAAAACATAAACACATGTATAAGTACATTACACATCGTGTAACTTCAAAGAATGTTTGCAATCCAACAATTTATTCTTCAATGATACCAAATGATACACCTACAATGTTGACGATAAATAATCATTAAAATGTCATTGAAATACTCTTTTCTACAGTGAGTGGTGTATTGTTTGAAAATGGAAACAACTGAATGAAAACAACCTAAAATAGAACTAATTAGACTAAAATATAAAATGTGGGTATGAATTCTACAAAGCCCCCTCCCACTCCATTTAATAGCCTGGAGCAGAACTCTATCTTCTTCAAATAGTATTGATAGTAACATCCATTACAAAAGTAAGAGTCATTTTGATTTTCAAGTCAAACACAAAAGGGATATCAAGACTCTTTCTCATTCAGGGCTTCTTGAGCATACAATCATGGATGAGGTTCTTGTCTCTCTAGAAAGCATGTGTGTTTCCATATACTCAAGTTTATATTCTTTGCTAGGATCTCCTTTATAAACCTTGCATAGGAGAGCATCTCGAAATCACAACCGTGAGATTCAAATTTACTTGTAGTTTCTTCAAAATATCAGGGAACTTCTCAAACTATTGATCAAACATTTGCATTGCAAACACATGATAAAAAGTAGCATGTTTCTTTGGTTACTCTCCTTTAACTTCAACTTCAATGGAATGGTTAATTCCATCCTTTTTTGCAGCAACCTCATTATCAAAGATTTCAGCATCCACTTTCTGTAGTTACTAGATTTGTAGTAGTAGTCCCACTTCTTAAAGTGATAGCCTTGAAACTCTATCTAGTATTCATTTTGGGTTTCTAGGAATATAACTCACATGTACCCATAATTGTATGAGGATTCTCATTGTGCAATCTAATTATCAATCATATTTATTTGTGTGACAATCTCGTCTAATTTTGTAGATATATGAACTAATGCAATTTAGCAATGCATATCCTCATTGCCTAAAATTTCATTCTTCTTTAATTTTTGAAGACAAAGGTCTACAAAAGGGAAGTTCTACATCGGATCACCATGTGCATTTCCTTGGTCATTATATTAATGGTGTTAGTGTCTCCACATTTCTCATACGTGGCAGAAGTGATGTTGACTAAACAAGTAAAAGTTTTGTCCAATACCCACATAATTATGTCCATCTTGACAGTAAACACATCTATGACATCAATTGAATGTGTTCCTCTCCCAAAATCTCATGGGTTGTGGTTGAATATCATATTTTTTATCATGTCATGTGCTTTATTGGGTGTCTGGTCATAAGGGATATGCTAGCAACTGGTTTCACCCTATAAGGCAAGTTTTATAGCAGCCCGTTGTAGAATTATTTGTTGTAGAAACCACTTTAAAGTCCATGATGTAGACACAATTGATGCAGGTCTTTGAACTAATCATATGCATAATAGAGTGATTCTTTATCCTTTTTTGAGACCAATCATGCTACATAGATAGAATCCAGAAAGGAATGCCTTCAATAAGTCTAGCAATGTGTTAATGGATCATGTAGCAATGAAAGCATCCACAAATTTATTCTATATTTCAGGATATATGGGAATATGAGTAGCTTTACCCCTTTAGTTGGTGCCCCGTAAATTTTGGATGTACGTGCTGTAAAACTATACCACATGTAGGTTAGGATCCTCCTTGGCAGTGCCTCCATAATGTTTTTTATACGATATATCTGGTCATATGGGGTGATGAGTAAGTTGGCTCGGTGTCTATGTCATTAATTTCTCTATTTTGATTGGTAGTAGCTGGAACAACAAACCCTTTTAGAGGTTGAGTGTTTGCCATTTTTCTATAGTTCCTCCTCAATTAAGGAGAATCATTCACTACAAAGAGAAAAAAAAACAAATATGAAATGGAATGAGTGGAAATAACTTAATTTGGAATGATACACAATGAGTAAGTGCATGCTAGATAGGACGTAGGAATATACGTGTGGCGAGCAGAGTGAGGGATTTCTCATCCTCAAGGAGATTTACCTGAGAAGGCTTGGTAATCTTAAAAAAGGTTCCGGATCTCCAATCCCAAATCCCTTAAATTGATGAAATTATGGTTTAACGGGTGACTGAATATAGTGGCATTAATAACCCTATCTATCTTTCTCAATGGAGTTCCTACTCAAACAAGACTTAAAGCTTCCTTGGAAAAGAGCCAAAAACTTGTTGCTCTGATATGAAAAAGTATTAAATTTACAATTGACTCGACTACTCACCCCAAAGTATATGTGATCAAAGTAGTAGGGTTTGTCTCTACAAGAAACTTTCATTTCGAGACATCAAACTATAGATTTCTAATATTAATAACTAACTACAAATACATTTAACTACTAAATTATTGAACAACCACTTGGTTGATTGTCAAATTCAAGAAATGAATCTCAAACCCAGGTTTTCATGCACCATGCATCGCACATCAAAAAAAAATATACAAACAAATGCAAGATTCTTATCGGAAAGAAAGTAGTCCATGTATCACTACATTCCATAAATGGATTGATTTTACACTATATTGAGCAGTTCTATAATAAAGAAAGAACTAGATATATTGGGATCCCCCTTCCCAATCTGGTGACTTCTGTCAATTAGACCAAAGAGTTGGAATGGACTCTCTTATTCTTCTAAACCCTCTCTTTTTGGTAGTATGCTATGAGAGTCAGTAATCTAATGATTGTAATGCCACACTTTGTAATTGATTTGATTATTAATAAAAGTAACTTCGTTTATTATATTTTCTTTAATATGAATAATGAAAAATATAATATTGTCCTAAGAATGAATGACTCAATGAGGTATGGTTTTGGATTGAGGAATTAAACATGATATGAGGTGAATGCTAAGAGTGTCCCTTCTTGTATAGGTCCCTATTCAGACATTATTGTGAAAAATAGGACAATAATAAGATATTAAGATTAGTATATGTGTCAGTTGTTGAAGGCATCTCATTAGTCACGATATTAGATATAATGGCAAACACATAGGAACCTATTATGAACAATGATAGATCCAGCTTGAGTGTCATACATGGAAACCATAAATGGCAGTTAGAATCATATCTCGTGTGAAAGTTGTGATTTTGATCCTTAGACCTATTGTCATACATGTGGTGCTTTAGTATATTGTGACACATGTGAATTGTTGTGAGTGATGTATATGGAATGTTCCTCACCTATTAGAGTGATATCCCAAGCCCTTGATGAGTGAGATTATGAGATGCATGGCCATTCTTTATGTGAATCAACATGTGATGTTGAGATGATATATATTTCAAATTGTCTATCTACATCAAGGAACAAAGATTGAACATTATTAGGATGATGTTTGTATGCCTTGGATTCAATCTAGATATCAGAGATAAAGGAATTATATCATAAATGTAGCATTGGTTGCAATACTAGGTTGAAGTTGTTCTCCAACTTCTCCAATTACTTGGATGGCAATGATGTCTTTCTAGATACCAACCATTGTTTATGAAATTATAATATGATTATAGATATCTATATCAACATAATTTGGAACCTATAGGTCACACACATAAGATGCATAGCGAATAGGAATATAATAATTGATGCATGATTAATTTGTTACAATAAGGTTTAGAAAATTAATTGAATCATTTGGACTGACTAAAAGCCTAGTTGGTAGATTGGAAAGTCCAATAGCACAACTAGACAGACCATTTGATTAAGTGTATAGTCCAATTGATTGACCTGGCTTAGATCCACCCCATATATTGATTGGTTACTACAGTCACCTGAGTGGACTAGATCAACCAATCAATTGACTAACTGCCCTAGTTGCCTGATTGGGTTGGATCAGTAATCGGTCTTGAATGTTTAGACCCAGTCTATTTGATTGGATGGGTTGGAAAATTTCTCTAATAGGAGTTTTGACTGGTTTTTGAGAAGTATCCTAACATGGCAAGTCAAGCATTGGATAAAACTAGACAATCAATCATATGTATGCAAACAAATTGCTAAAAGATGTTCATTGTCTTTACATTTCTCAAGGTTTATTAGAAACCCTACTTCCTTTCCTAACCTATAAATAGGGGCACAATGACCAGGGTTTTGGTTACCCTTTGGGTTATCTATCATTACCCACAAGAAGAGATAGAGAAGATATTATGCAAGTCTAGCACATTGCCAATGAGAAGGTTACCCTTTAATGGTAGCTCTTGCAACATGGAGTTCCTAGTCATATGTGTGCATGATAAAGGAACATAGATGCTTTGGTGGCTATGTTGGTAGAAGGTCAATGGCATACTCCTCTACGTATATTCTTATGAGAATCATCACTGGATCTATTCTATGACAAATATATATCTCACGTATCTTCCTTTCCACAGTATAGTCTTGGATGAGATCCGCTTGTGGAATTGTGGAGAAATATTATATATAAGCAATATTCTATTGGGCTTATCACATCCATGGATCCCTACACCCTCAACATGTTTCAAAAAGCATATAACGTATATTAATGGCACTCGACCAGTAATATATGCATGAACTACATACACATCATGAATGAAGAAGGAAATGCACATTCAATCTAGGAATGATAATTATTTAGCGTGAAATAAAGTGGAGGCTACTCTCTGACATCCAAGAAATAGGAAACTACTCGTCTGTGGTCATTATGTTTAGAAAAGAGAAGAAGGCAAGAAGGGAGTTCATGAAACAATATGCATACTAATCCAAATGTGAAGTAGAAAGCAAAGGAAACCATACACCCCTTCTAGAGATTTAAAAAAACCTTTTAGGGTGGATGGAAGGAGCCCCAAGACTCCTCCTTCATATACGAATGGAGAAAGTAGAACTTGGTGTGGAAGGGAGATATGCAAATTCTATGGTGAATTGCTCCCTCTATTCCTCTCCACCTTCAAATTTTGCTTTCTGCTCCTCCTTTGCTCCCTTGATGGTTGCACTTAAAAATGACCAAAATATGGTAGATGGAGGTTGCATAGATGCTTTTGATTTTACATGTTTGTTAATGGTTTAATTTTGAAATTTTCCCAACTTACATTGCATGAGTATCTTAGTTACACAATGTGTAGTGTGTAGAGAATTCAATAAACTTGAGTAGGATCATGAAGTTACATGTTGGGTTACACGGCGTGTAGTTTACTTTTTTTAATTTGGCAAAAAAATTTCCACACGCCATGTAGGGAGTTACTTGGTGTGTAGTCTTCTAAGAATTCCTTATATGTAGCTATAGAAATTACAATCGTGTAATTCATAAACATGCCATGTAATTAAATAACATGTTGTCTAATTAAATAACAAGTAGTATAATTTGTTGTTGAGGAACAATTTTTCTCTAAATGTTGTGAACATTGATGTTTATAGCATAAAATAAAAATTGGGGACTTCTCAGTTGTAAATACCATCAAATCATAATGCATGCAATAGAACCATGGAAAAATAAAAGAAATATTAATAGCATAACTTGGAAATAAGAGATACTAAGAAACAATGTCATGCAATAAGCACATCAATAATTTAAAAAGATGATAATAAAGAGTGCTTATCAAATAGTTGGACTATAAGAAGAATAGATGTAGAATAGTGATTGGCCTAAATATCATGTCCAAATTGTAGTAGTTATAAAGTAGTCAGACTCTTAGATTTATAACCTGACACCTAGGACCCCACAACTATTATACGGGGTCTGATGTAATAGGTCCAGGTTAAACCACAGGAGCAACATTGGTAAGTTCTTAGGACGTAGAGCCTCATACTCAGATACATCAAACAAAAAGTTAGATCAAGATGGTGTTCCCTAAGGAATGGTGCTACTCCAAACAAAGTAATAATAAGAAAAAATAAGAAATTAAAACAAAAGAAAAAAAAACAAACAAGAAAGATGTAACCAAAGTATGGATGGGATCTTGGATCAGGTTTTGCCTACAAAGAACCCTCACCAATATGCAACAATCACACCCTTTTGTATACCCTTAACTAGGTTACACACAATCATCATATATGTCTATTTGCTCCTCTCTCGAGCTTAGGATAGATCAAGATTATAAGATTGTCCCTCTCTCGAGATGACAAACAAACAACCACAAAACAATCCATATGACCACATCTTTAGTATTCCAACATTTTCATGTGTTCATACTACTCCATAACACTTAGATCAGGTTAGTATTACTCTTTCAAGGCACCAACAATCAAATTCACAAGATGGTAGCTAAGCATACAAGTGAATCATTCAAGAACAAGAGTATGGAGATAAAGGGATGTAAGTATGTACACGTTGGGATGGCCTTAGTGGATACTCCCAACCCAAGTTAGGTGTTTAGACACACATGTTAACATGTGGCATAATGGCATTACAAATGTGACGATACATCAAGAATAACTAAGAGAGGAAGACACGGCATGAGGGATATAATAGATCTAAAGAAATAAGGAGGTAATACACCAATAATACTTCTTTAGATCTAGATCTGGTGTGTATATGGAAGATGGCAACTACTTCTCTCGAAGAAGAGGATGGCAGACATTCTCTCTCATCCAACTTTCATCTTTGGAAATTCAAGGCCTCGAGAGATGGGCGGGGATGACTCTGGAGTTGGGTAGCACTTCATTGCTCTTGATGATCTCATCCACTTGTGTGTGGAGTTTGGGGCCTATTTATAGGTGCAACCCATCAACTTAACCTTCTATCATGATCACGACGTATATATCGGTCGTAACCATTGGCATAGTCACAACCTTTTGTAGCAAGTGTCTCAATCATAGAGTATGTCTCGACAGTGACGTCTTCACCTTCCTACACTGTGGTCATGACCGATGTCGTGGTTGCGACTAGACCTTATTGGCTATGGGCTCTATCCTGGGTGAAACATCTTTGGGCTACCATCACGATCACAACATAGTGTGAGCCTACATGGAGTGTGAAGGGGTATCAAATCCAAATTTTTCCCAAAGATATTCAAATAAATAGAAAAGTTCATAAAAATGGATGCTAAATAGGAATAAAACATGTGCACAAAGTTCACAAAAAGTGGTGTTATCAACTCCCCTAAAACTTAAAAACTTAGCATGTCCTCAGGCTAATAGATAGGATCAGATCATTGTGAGATGATATATGTATATTTTTTCATTTTCCACAGACCCGCCATTACAGAGTTATCTCATCCTTATAGCAAAACCCTTATGACAAGCTTGGCTCAAATCCTGAGATTCTATTTCCTTTCTTTCATATCCATAGTTGCATGACTTGGTACCTTTTCCAAGCCTTTTTATAATTAAGGGATCTCCCTCTTAAAGATCTCCCTACCCTATGTTATTCGCTATACTTGTACATTATTCCTGCAAGGGGTATCTTTCACATCCTACCTTTATTTTGATTGAGCCTATGCTATTGTGCTTGGGTAGGTTTTAGGCTTTCAATGTTTTCCTACACTCTTCAATATCCCTCACCCATAGGCTGCCGTAAAGATAGTGTTGCCCCATGGGCCTTGATGTAATGTCAGGTAATTGTGCAAGGGTTGCTTTAGAGTGAAGGTGGGTATACTTGGCTTCAGGATTCTACTTACAGGCATGACATATCTGCACTCATGAGTGAAGTAATACATCTTCGTATGGGATCCTTCGGATTATTTTTAGGTACAACTCTAATATATATTTTTCTTTTTGGATTTTTACTTTTTCTCTCAGGATTGGGATTTGAAAGGATTTTTGGGCGGCCAAGCCTCTTTTCATCCCAAAGCAGCCATAAATAAAATTGGAAGGGGCATTGTTTCCTTCTTATGGGAGGTGTAGACTTTCTAACTAGAACCTTCAGGCTGGGCAATTGGTCAGGAGTGTGACTGGTTAAGTCCTCCAGTATCCAAGGGTTCCATAGATTTAGGATTTTTTCACACACGACATTTTGTTGTAAGAATGAGGTATAATTGTATTGTTGTGCCTCTTGTTTTTACTGTTATGTGAATTAGTAGCTCATTTGCGCCTATCTAGAAATGATTATGCTACCAAATATAGAAAGAGGGTGAACAATTCTAAGTAAAGGGTAAGTTGAATCTTAAAGGGAAAGGTGAAAACTGCAAACTATAGCAAAAGTTTGTTCACAATTTTCAAAATTGTTTCAAAATTATTTCAACATCTCCTATACTTGTAAGGGTGAGAGTAAGAATATGTACATACGAGAATTAAACTTAAGTGACAAAGTTGTACCTTTCAAGATAATTTGTAACTCTTCCCCCAAATTTATCATCCGCTCTGTCTAGGAGTGCCCAAAAATGGAGTTGTAGGTATAAACGGGCTTACTTTATTATTGTTGGTTTTCATTGATTGTCCATTTTGATTCCAGGATCATTCCAGCATGTATTCCACAGAGTGTGTGGTATTGTTCATGATGCATGCTCTCCACCTTCATATTCATCATGGCGAGGGTTGTCACCCAAGTTGGGAAATAAAATCTACAGTCATTGGATAGAGGTACTTGTTGTGGGCTTCTATGGTAGAACTATGCCCTCCTGAAGTCTTTTCCATCTGTGTGCTTGTACCCCTTTCCTTGGTTTCTAATCATATCGATAATTGCTTGAGTGCATGTAACTACTTTTTCTTCTGTAGGTGTCTTAGCAATAGTCATAGTGGTGTGTTTGTTCAGTGCAAAGGCTAAATCTGAGCTGTTATATGGAACCACAGTCCTTGCTATAATATTGACTACCAGAAGAGTCCAATGGCTATCATGCAGGATAGGAAGGAATATATGGTTAGGGAGAGAGGTCATTATACATTGTTGTAAGCATTCTTTTTACCTGACTTTTTGTCTTTCAGAATGTCATAGACAAGCAGGAAATAAGCCATGTCTACATTTGTCATGTTGTCACCTAGCAGTGATTGGCAGGCATACATAGTGTTTGCAGAAAGATACCCTCCTACTTTCAAAGTATCACGGAGGTCATCCTTTAGCACACAGATGCCATTCCTTTCAAAGATTACTTCCCCCGTAGTATCACCTTCCTTTAGGCACTTCATTATCAACTATAGTGATTCCAATGATAGGATTTTGCAACCCCATCTATCAAAGTCTTGGAAGGTAGGTACTATCTCTCTTGCTAGCCCATCAAGATTTATTTTAGGTATATCATCTTCATTTATTTCTCCCTCTTCAGGCTCATTAGCGGCAGTTGTTCTTGCTCTTTTTTTTCTATTGGGGGGACTTCTTGCTTGTCTGTAGTTTGAGGTTGTTCTTTATCTTGAGTGGCTTCTGTCACCCACCCTTCTTTCTGAGAAGTTGCCTAGCTGGTCATCAAGATCGACCCAGAGGGTTCTTAGATGTTCCCTCCATGTCTTATTTTTATATAGGGGAATTCCAGAGTGAAGCCTAGGTGGTATCACATCCAAGGGCATCACTGAATTGTTGAAGAATCGGTGATTGTAGATTACTTCCATAGTGTATACACCACATAGGTCGTGTAGATCTTTGTTGTAGATGTGTTCTAGTAGAATTCCTTTGTTGATTGCCTCCATCATTCTTAGGATGATGAAAGCACAGTCTCCTATTCCTGACTCTTTCTGAGGTACCTTCTTACATATAGAAAATTGTTTTCAGATGCCTTGGTGCTGATCTCCTACTTTCTGGATTGCCCTTTGCAGACGGATTGATACCCTTAGGATATCCCTGGCTTCTTTGTCTTTGTAGAGTAGGGACGTCTTGCCCAGTTCTGTAGCACAACATTTGTATATTGTAGTTCAGCACAAATATATATTTAGCATGATTGGGGCACAGTGCTTGACTCTTCTTATAGGCAAAGTCATAAATCTAGTCTCTGCCCTATCCACAGCTCGTTGTAGCTCTGGGACATCATCAAAATTGTATTTTTGGTTGAATATTGGCCCCACCAGGTGAGTGGTACCATTGAACACTGGTTGCACCTTGTCAGCATGGAGGAACTCTTCTAGAATGTATCATAGAGTACTTTAAATAGCCTCTTATGAACATGTGCTCTCTTCATAAAGATTCCCCTGAAATGCTCCCTAGTTAGAGACCGTCCTTTATTATGATACATAATGTCTATACTTAGAAGGTTATATTTTAGCACATCTACAAGGACATGGACATCCATGCATGTAATCTTGTAAAGTGAGGCCATGTCCATGCCTTCCATCTTACATGGAAGAGGTGGAGGGGCACCCACCTCTGTCTATTCAGCAGTTCCTATCACTCTCTAGCTAGTTTGTTGATGAAAAATGAAGCGAGACCGCTTTCGTCAACTTCTGACATTCCTTCTCCTACTACTTTAATAGGAGAAGATGGGGCAGTAGGGGTCTGGGCCAGCTTGTAAGTGATATTGTTCATCTGTGGCCCTATTTGCATTTTGTTGGCGGCGGTAATTTTGTTGATAGATTCTTCTAGGAGCATTTTTGTTTCTAATGGTGACTTGAGGACTACTTTGTTGAGTGCATCTAAGGTTGTGTCCATTTTGCCATCATAAATGGTGTCATTAAGTTCGTTGTGTGGCCCTTTGACCGGGTAGGGTGCGAAGCGGCCCGGGGGGGGGGGGGGGGGGGATCCCGAGCATTGGCGTGAGGGCCTAAGAGGCCACAACCAGAGGAGGGGGTGGGGAGTACTCTGGATAAACATTCATTTTTATATGGGTATAGAAGGTATTTCATTATTCTTCATTTAGTTCCTCGTGGAGGGTGTCACAGATATCCATAGAAATGTTCAATTCATTCAGGATTCTATTTATATTATTTATCTTCTAGTCATCAACTTCCCAGAAGTATTGGTCTCCACCCCAATGACACATTTGTCTGGATGCTCTTCAATGAACCCCTCATCTTCTATTGGGTAGGATTTTAGATCAAACTCCTAAACTGATTTGTCCTTCTTCCCATCAACACCTTGTTGTTCTTTGGTTGAGGCGGTGCCTCTTTTATGGTTTGCTCCTTCCTCTGGACAGACCTTGAATTTGTGCTTTCGTCCTTGGGTGTTGAGGCTTCATCGGCTCCATCGACATCATAATCACCATCTCCAAAATTTGAGGGACTCGATGAAGCTTGAGATTGTAAGTTGCTTGCCATACACCTTGCCCTCTTTCAGTTTTGCCAGTCTTCTAGCTCCTGGCATTCAACCTCCATTTTTCTACCTTCTTCCTCTAGGTGCCTTCTCTCTTGTTGTATATCTTGCATTTCCTTTTCATAGCCCTTGTATAGCATCTCTTTGTCAGCTCATATGTTGTCCCTCTCTCTTCTGAGGTTTGTCATTTTTTCATAGATGGATGTTATAACCCCCCATCATCATCATCTGGTGATTGAGCACCTCTTGCATGAACTGAGGAAGTAACCCAGTCCTTGCGTTCAAGCTTTTTACCTGTGAAATTAGTGTATCTAGATAGGTATTCATATGCGAGTTGTTTGTAGAATAGCTTTGCACTTGTGCCCACATGGAGTTGAATCAATGTCCTAGGACATCGCCAAACATCGATGATTCTTTTCATTCATCTATCAACATTTCTCCTGACTCTGGCTGAGGGGTCTTTGTTGGTCGCCTCTCAGGCGATTCCAGCACAGGTTCTTCGTGTATGTCAAGGTTGGCTTTCTCAACCTGTGAGGCTTTAGGTGGATCTGAGTGGATTTCATGGGGGTGTTGGTATAGTCTCACTTCCTTGATGGTCTCAGGTTCTTTACATGTTGTAGTTGTTTCAGTGGCACTAGGGGGAGAAGGCAGTGCATTGAAGAACCCTTCATCATAGTCCTCTAGTTCTCCCTCCAAGGGTAGGGGCTTGGAAGTTTCTTTTCTCTTGGAGGGTTGAGGTTCTATCTTCTTTACTTGACGTGGTCATTTTTCCAATTTCTTTCTCTTTTCTGGCTTGTGTTGTTCTGGTTGCAGTTCTTGTTCAAATTCTGGTGCTGCCCTGGCTGATGGCTCAGTATTTGCACCCTTTCTTTTGGTTCTAGCGTGCATTTTGTTGATTTCTTCTTCAATGGAGTGCGGCTTGTGAGCGTCATAGCACACCATCTCTGGGAGGGGGAGTTGCAGCTTTGAATAAGATTGCTTGTAGAAGAGTTTATTCTTCTTTTATACTATAATGCTAGTGGTTATGAGGTACTTAATATCTAGCTTCGTGTACCCCTCTATTTCTTCAAATCATCTTGGTTGCTCGTGCAACGGGAAGTGGGAGGCAATCTGAGTTATTTGCCCTCCCATGCATAGGTCTTTTATCATTTTGGTGTCTTGCCTTATAGCTATTGCTAGTTTCTCTATAAGGATCCTTCCTATATTGGTTGGTTTCTTGTTTAGAATTGACCATATCAGGAATAGGTCTCCTTTGGACACTTCCCCTATCTTCAATCTTGTAAAAATCATGTTGACATTTATTTTTTGGATTACTCTGATAGAGCATGAGGAGATCTGTGTCTCCTTTGAGTTCTTTTATTGTGAGAAGGTTCTCCTGGTACTTGCTCCCACATCTTGTGGCTGCTATACCCAATGGTCTCCTTGTCCCCCTGGGCTTCCGAGTAGTCCTTTTCTTCTTCATCTTTACTAGTAAAGATTTGGTTTAAGATTGCTTCTGTCACATAGTTTGCCTCTACCACATAGTGCTCTTTCCCACCCATGCTTAGTTGTAGCTTAGAGTCTCCTCTAGCCTCTTTCTTTTCTCTATCGTAAATGGCTACTGTTTCAATAGAAGATATGAACTCAATCATGATTTTTGTTAAATAAATAGCCTTTGCGGAGCCAATTCAGTACAGGTTTGCTCCTCTAAGGAAATACATTACCCTATCATGGATTTCAAGCTTCTTGAAGTCTTCAGTGTCAATATATCCCGTTGTCTTGAACACCTTTGTTGTCCTGGTCATCTCATAGCATGACTTGTGCATCAGATCTCGTGGTACCCCTAATGTTGTACCCCTTGCACTTGTTTCTTCCCTTTCTGTCACCCCGGAGTTAGCCTTTTTGTCTTGGGGTCGCTGAGCTAAATTTCTCTACCTTCTTCAGTCTTTTATCTTTGACTTCTACTAACTTGGTGGCCTTCCTATTTCCCTTCCAATTGGGCTCTTCTTCTTTAGGCATGTATTCTAAAGTTTTGACATCTGCCATCTCCTGAGACTCTTCAGACTCTTCTGGTGTCTTATGGTCAATGATGTACTCATATTTCTTCTCCAGTAGCTCTATCTTGAGTTTCTTTGCAGGTGACAAATCGATGTGGTCTTTTAGTGCCTTGGTGATTCTCTCCAGAAGTTCTTTGGCCCCTTTCAAAGAAGTCACCTTCTTCATCAAGTTGTCTTCTGTCGAGGTTGACATTCTAAAATTTTAGCAATAGGAGTTCGTCATAGATGTTATAGTCAACATTGTTCATGAGATTATTTATCATTTATTAGAGTTTGTTTTTATTCTTATAGTTCTGGTCGAGATAGAGGTTATCACAAGTAACGGTTGCAACCGTGACCTCAGAATTGTTGCGACGACGATGTGTATAAAGCATGTCAAGCATAAAGTTGAGAATGCTCGGTTGTCATGACCATGAAAAGCGTCACGACCGAGATAGATAAGGAACATAATGGGGAGAGTGTTGTGACTGCTACCATTGTTGTGACTGTCGCAACCGTGACAATTCCTCAACACTAGGGAATTGAGGACATGAGCAATCAAGGGTGGAAACAAGGGCGGATGAGGTTGTTTGGAAAGTCATGATCAAGGTTCAACTTGTCAGATTTGAGTCGAGGTGATCGGGGTGAAATTCAAAATTGAGGTGACTATTGCGATCGCGGAACGTAAAAAGTGCAAAAAGGGAAAATGATGTCAGTTGCAGTCGAGACGGTTGTCTCGACTGAGGAACGTCATGATCATGATGCCAGGTGAATGGAAAAGAAGTAAAAAAATGGGGGGGCTAGCCGTAGGTGCGGGGATGACGGTGAATCAGAGAGGCTCCTTCATAATCGTGGTAGTAACCACAGTTGGCGTGTGGACTCCATGGGAAGGTTTTACGTTTTTAGGAAAAAATGGTGGTCATGGCGTCGAAGAGAAAGAGATGGAAAAAATGTGATTCGATAAAAGGGAAAGGAACGGTAAGAGAGAAAAGATCTTGGTACCTTCCAAGAGATGAGAAGGGGAAAGAACAAGAAGGTTAAGATGTAGATGGTTGACGGAAAATATGGAAGCACGGAGGCAATGCCCGTTGCTCTAGTCCTCAACAAACTTGTTTCACCACCTAGGTCTCATTGCAACTCCTCGGTTCTTCTTTCTAGGGTTGTTAAGAGCATAAATGGCGTGAGTAAGGGAGACAAAAGAAGAAAACATTGTTATTAAAACCTCCCTCTTTTATACTTGGCAGGTGTTGCAACTATGATGGTCATTGTGACCGTGTTGAATGTTGTAGTCAAGACGTGTGTCTCAATCGCCATGCAAAACTGGGAAAATCAGTTGTCGTGACCATGATGGTAGTCACGACCACGACAAACTAAATGGAATTTTGAATGTTGCAAGGACTTTAAAGATGAGAAAATTAGGTTTCAAACTAATCCACTCCATTGTACTTCATTAAAGTCCATATGAATACATATCAAACTACATTCTCTATTCAGTTTAGAGGAAAGAAAATATGTAGAAAGAGAAATTTCAAATATAAATATGCACATAGTTTAAACTAGAAATTGAAGATAAAGTCAAGCTTGCAGTATGAAAGAAAGCAATAAATACTTGGGTTTCCTCCCAAGAAGTGTTAATTGAAAGTCTTTATCTTGACTCTTCATTATGTTCTCATCCTCCTTTGGCTTGTGTTGGTAACTGCTCATGTAATTCATATGTTGCTGTATTGGGTTCCTCCAACCCTAGTTCTTACCTTCTTACAAAGGCCTCATATTCATAGTATCTTTTTACCATGTGTCCATTTACCTTGAATGTGCTAGTCGTATTACTTGTGATTTCCATCATTCTCGATGGATAGATTTTTACCACTGAAAAAGGTCTGGACCATCTATTTCTTAGCTTCCCAGGAAATAACATGATACTAGAGTTAAATAAAAAAACCTTGTCTCCCTCATGTGCATCCTTGTTTTTTAGGTGGGGATCATGCCACACCTTAGTTATTTACATGTAGATCCTCACATTCTAATAAGCATGTTGCCTAACTCTTCAAGTTCTTGGAGTTGGAGAAATCTTTTCTTGCCTACTTTGTCTAGATCCATATTCACAAATCTGATAGCCCAAAGGGATTTGTGCTCTAATTCAAAGGGGAGATGGTAGGGTTTCCTATAAATCAATCTATAGGGTGTTGTGACTGTTGATGTTTTGTACATTGTGCGGTAGGCCCATAATGCATCATCGAGTTTCATGGACCAATCCTTCCTTGTATGGCTTATTGTCTTCTCTAGGATCATGTTGATTTTCCTATTAGATACTTCCACTTGTCCTAACGTTTGTGGAAGGGAGGGTGTTGCCACTTTGTGCTTTACTCCATACTTTTTCAGTAGAACTTTGAACTATTTTTCCCCGAAGTGGGATCCTCCGTCACTTATGACAGTGTGTGGGACCCCAAATCATGGAAAGATAGTTTTTTTGAATAGTTGATCACAACTTTCAAGTCATAAGTTTGGGTAGCAACATCCTCTACCCACTTTGAGCCATAGTCTAGAGTGATAAGAATATATTGGTTTCCTCTTGACGATGGAAATGGTCCCATATAATCGATCCCCCATACATTGAAAATTTCTACTTCGGCCTAATCTGTCATGGGCATCTCCTTCCTTCGATTGATATTTCCTATTAGTTAGCATTCCTTACAAGTCTTTACAAATGGCATAACATCTTTAAATAGTGTTGACAAATAGGAGGCCAACTGTAGAACCTTCACAGTGGTCCTTTCGCCTCCATGGTGACCTCCATAAGAGGGGAATGCCATTCAGATTTGAGGTACTTATTCTTTCAACACACAACGATGATATAAATTGTCAGAGCATCTTTTGAATAAGAGAGGGTCGTCCCAATTAGTATAATTTATATCAAAGAACAACTTCTTTTTCTGATTATAGTAATCTCAGGCGACAACTATCTACAAGTTAGATAATTACAAATGTCAACAAACCAATGTAGGGTTGGTTCAACTAACAATGCCATTAATAGAGCTCATCGACGTAGTTGTTATTTACTAGTAACTAGTTTTCTCCATTGAAAATTATCCTCAAAAGGTGGCATGAGACCACATTCTCAATTCCTTTCTAATCAATAATCTCATGATCAAATTCTTATATCAATAAGGCACATCGTAATAGCCTCGGCTTTGTGTCTTTTTTCTACATAAGGTATTTTATAGCTCCATGATCAGTGTACACTTTTACTTTCAATCCTACTAAGTATGATCTGAACTTATCAAAGACAAAGACATTAGCATTTCTTTCTCTATTGTGGTATAATTCACTTGGGCTTCATCCAAAGTTTGACTTGCATAGATAATCACATGGCACTTTTTGTCTTTCTTTTGTCCTAGAACTGCTCTGATAGCGAAGTCACTTGTGTCACACAAAATTTTGAAGGGTCGCTCCCAATCTGGTGCTTCCAGAACTGAGACTATTTTCAATGCCTCTTTGAGGGTATTCAAGCTTCTAAACATTCACTAGTGAACTCTAATTCAGCATCTTTAATGAGGAGATTTAGTAGGGGCTTAGTGATCTTCAAAAAGTCTTTTATGAATCGCTTATAGTATCCTACAATGTCCTAAGAAACTCCTTACTCCTGTGACAGACTTAGGTGGTGGGATCTTAGATATAGCCTCAATCTGACTTATATCAACCTCTATTCCTTTCTTGGAAATCTTATTCCCTAAGATGATGCCATCTTGAACCATAAAATGACATTTTTTTCTCAATTCATAACCAAGTGTTTTTCCTTACAGCATTGCAAGACTAGAGATAGATTTTTTAAACACTCGTCAAAGTTTGTCCCATATACAGAGAAGTCATCCATGAAAACTTCCACTATATATTATATAAAATCTAAAAACATGGAGATCATGCATTGTTGGAAGGTTACGGGCGCATTACATAGCCCAAATGGTATTTTTCTAAAAGCATATGTGCCATACATACAGGTAAAAGTTATCTTTTCCTTATCATCAAGATGAATCGGTACTAGATAGAATCTTGAATACCCATCTAGAAAATAGAAGTAATCACGATGTGCTAAACTTTCTAGGATTTGATCAATACAGGATAGACGAAAATGATCTTTTCTTGTAGCAGCATTCAATTTTTTAAAGTCGATGCACATAAGCCAACATGTTATTGTTCGTATTTCCACCTGTTATCCATCCTCACCTCTTATAACAATCACTCCACATTTCTTGGCTACTACATGAATACGGCTTACCCAATTGTTGTCACTTATTGGGTATATGATCATGGCATCCCATAGCTTAATCACTTCTTTCTTCACAACTTCCTCTATCATTTAATTTAAATTCCTTTGTAGATGAGCTAGAGGTTTATTTGTTTCCTCAAGGTTGATTATGTGCTTACATAAGGTAGGACTAAGGCCTCTAATATCCTCAATGGAATACCCTATAGCTTTTCTATGCAATTTGAGTTTCTTTAGAAATTTTTCTACCTATTCATCTATCATATTTGTGTTAACTATCACATGATTCATCTCCTCGTCATCAAGGAATTCATACTTTGACCCTTCAGTTAGCAGTTTTAACTCTGGCTTTGGTTTTGGTGTGCTCTTCTCTTCAGGGTTTTTTGTGAACGATGCAAACTTTATGGTTTCTATTGTGCTTTCTTTGTCACTGAAGTCCTCCTCCTCATGTTGATTCAAGTAATCCAAAATTTCAACTACTTCAGGATCTTCCTGATCAGAGTTAGGGTTGTTCAAGGCTCATATGATTGGGTCAACAATGGCCTTATCCTCTTACACTTCTTCACAATATTAGTTATAGTTATCCATGAAGTAAGCTGATTTAAATAGAGAGGGTCCCCTCATAGTGTCTTGCACTCAAAAATCAATGTGGTCATTACCAATATGCAGAGTAATTATCCCTTCCGCCATGTCTATTAGAGCTCTCACTGGAGTAAGGAAGGGTCTTCCAAATATCACAGGGCATTTTGAGTCCTCAACAGTATTGATCACCACTATATCACATGGTATAAAGAATCACTCAACCCGAATTGGGACACCCTCTACTATTCCTATAGGTCTTGTCAATGTGTGTCGGCTAGCTCAATTTGCATGCCCATTTTCACCATATCTATCAATATGAGCTTTTGAGCTAGGGTTAAGGAAATAAGGATAATTCTTTCTCCCAAGTCAGCTAACCCCTTCCTTTCCACATTGTCTCCAACACAAAATGGGATATTAAATACTCTTGGATGTTTCTTTTCAGTTGGTTGCTCAACTTGAACAAAAGTGCTCGACATTTTGGCCAATTACATTGTCTCGACATGGTATCCTCTCCTTATCTATGTGATCAAGTCCTTGAAGAACTTAGCACACATTGGCATCTCTTTGATTGCATCTAGAAATGGGATATCCAGGTGCAATTTCTTCACTGCCTCCATAAACTTCTCATATCTCTTCTTTAGACGAACCTTGATCAGCTTGTAGGGAAATGAGACCCTCATAGTGTAGGGATTTCTTTGTGTGAAGGCCTCTTCTGTAGGATACAGGTTCTTAACTTTGCACCTTTCTCCTTTTTGTGATTATCTTCTCCTTTGTCCTTATCAGTAGATTCTTCTATTTTACATTCTTCTTGCATAATGACTTTCTCAAGTTGTGTCTCATTACGGTCTCTTTCCTCTGTGATTCTCTTAATACCAAGATCTTCCAACATCCTTCCTAATTGGAGTGTGGCCATCTTTGTGGTCTATGTGCTCAACGGAATCTTTCCTGAAGGATTCTTCACGATTTCTCCCAGTTGGGCTAGTTGTTAATCAATTTGTATTAATGTGTTTGCATGTCCACCATTTGGGTTTGAATCGTGCTTAACACCCCTGAGTTGGTGATGGCACTTTGGGTGAGTTGGTCATTCATAGAAGCTTGCCTTTTTGCAAAATCAAGTAACTGAGAAATCATGCCAGGTTGGTTGTTGTCCTTGGTCCAGATTTGACCTTGATTTTGTCCCTGACTTTGTCGAATTGTATTTTTATTTTGACTTCGATAGTTGTTTTTGTTCGTATGATAACTTGTAGTTCTAGTATACTGAGTTTTTCCACTTT
The DNA here is from genome assembly GCA_963693085.1 of Alisma plantago-aquatica. Lineage (NCBI taxonomy): Eukaryota > Viridiplantae > Streptophyta > Magnoliopsida > Alismatales > Alismataceae > Alisma > Alisma plantago-aquatica. The sequence goes on along the minus strand of OY856410.1, from coordinate 927,961,483 downwards.
TTTTCTCAAATCATGGAGGTGGTTTAGATGAACCACTTAGTTGATAGGAGTTTTCCACAGTGTCTTTGTTTCCATAATTGAATCATGGATGATCTGGATATTTCAAATTTGCATAAGAGACATTTTCTATTTGTTCTTCACTTTCAGTTTCTTCACTTTCTTCTATCTATGTATAGATACAATTATCAACCCCATGGGCTCCTTTGCCACATGTAACACACTTCATGACTTTCTCAATGTGTTTCTTATCTTTGCCTCCAGTGTCTTTTAAATGTTTGACGTCTGTGGCAATCTTCAGAATTTGAGATGTAATGGTTTCCAGAGCCTTAGCATCAATTGACAGTCCTTCAGAGCCATCCTTCTCGGCTGAACCTCTATCACTTATTGCATACTCCATGCTTGCTTGTAATGTAGCCATTTTTTTGATGATTTCATAGTTCTTCTTGGCTTCTTTCCTAGGAAATCACTTCTAGTAGTTGCATTTAGTGATATCCACCATGTGGGAGTCAGCCCATTGTAGAACGTTGTAACCAGGTTCCTTTGTGGTAGTTATGTTGCAGACAATCCCTTTGGTATTCCTGATATCATTCCAAAGCTTCATAAAGATTCTCTCTAGGTTTTTACGTGAAGGAAGTGATCTTTTGCATATTTCAAATAGTCTTTTTAATGGGGTAGAATTTAGCGATGAAAGCAGCAGCAAGGGGCCCCCATCCATCTATGGATTGGTGAGGTAGATTAAAATACTAGGACAGAGCTTTATCCTCATGAGAGAAAATGAACCCCTTGCAATATATAAGTTTTTGAGGCATCACTCCCCTCATCTTGATGGTGTTGTAAATATTTTTGAAAGCATCAAGATGGTGGTAAGGATTCTCGTTCTTCAAATTTCCTTAGAAAGGTTTGTTCTGAATCATCAATATTGTGATAGGTTTCATCTCAAAGTTATCTACATCAAATTGTGGGATAACGATTGGGCATCTCAGTTCATTGGTCGTAGTTGCAATAGATCTCTAAGAGTCTTTTCTTCCTCATCATCTTCATCTTCACTGTCTCAGTGATCATTCTCACTATCATGTTCACATTCTCGATCATGTTCATGGTGATTCCTTATGTGTCATTTGTGTCTTCTCTAAGAGTATTCTCTTCCTCGTCATCTTCATCTTCACTGTCTTAGCGATCACGCTCATGATTATGTTCACATTCTCAATCATGTTCATGTTCATGGTGATTCCTTCTGTGTCTTTTGTTGTGGTAGTGGCGGTGCTCGTGACGGCCCTCTCCTCTCCACATTGCTCTTCCTCATGGTGGTGCCCATCTGAGTGACGTTCTTCCTCTTTAGTTTCTAGAGTTTGATGATATTTTTGGACCCTTGCATTTTGATCCTCCCCAGTAAGGCTACCATCTCTACGATATGGCATGGTGTCATGAAGAGAGGGTGAAGTGTTGATTAAATTTGTTTCCCTTTGAGCTCCCTAAATAGATAGTACAGCTAATTTAGAGAATTAGATGTGTAGAAAGAAATACTCTAAGTGATCAAAATGTAGTAGATTTAGAGTTTTTGTGGAGTCAATCTTATGGATAATCTTGAGGCACGGGTGTATAGTGAGTAGACTCGTGTTCTTAACTACCATTTTGCCTTGTCCCTAGAAACGACACCAAAAAGTTGACCAGCCTAAATCTCACATCTAAATTTGAGTGAATCTAGATTAGTTGGGTTCTTATATTCATAACCCGACACTCAGGCCCCCGCAACTATTATATAGGGTCTGATGTAGTAGGTCGGGTTCGAACCACAGGGAAAAAGTAGGTTGGGTTCGAACCACAGGGAAAAAGTTGGTAAGTGCTAAGAACATGGAGCCTCAAACTCATATACACCAAAAAAAAGGTAGATCAAGATGGTGTTCCCTAAGGAATAGTGCTACTCCAAACAAAGCAATAATAACCAAAAACAAGAAAATAAAACAAAAGAATAAAAATCAAGCAAGAAAGGTGTAACCAAAGTATGGATGGGAACTTCGATTGGATTTCACCTACTAAGACCCCTCACCAACATGCATCACTCACACCCTTTTATAAACCCTTATCAAGGTTACACGAAATTATCATATATATCCATTCCCTCCCCTCTTGAGATTAGGATAAATAAAGATTATAAGGTTCTCTCGAGAGAGATGGAAAACAAACAACCACAAAACAAACTATATGACCACCAGCTTTAGTATTACAATATTTTCATGCATTCATACTACTCCATAACACTTATATAAGGTTAGTAATACTCTTTTGTGGCACCAACAATCAAACATCACAAGATGGTAGACAAGCATACAAGTGAAGCATTCAAGAACAAGAGTATGAAGATAAATGTTGCTAAAGATATATACATTCAAAAAAGGGATGTAAGTATGTACATGTTGGGACGGCCTTAGTGGCTACTCCCAACCCAACTTAGGTGTTTAGCCATACATGCTAGTGGGTGGCATAATGATGTTACAAATGTGAGGATACATCAAGAATAACAAAGAGAGGAAGATACAGCATCAGGGATATAATAGATCTGAAGAAAGAAGGAGGTGATACACCAATGACACTTCTTCAGATCTAGATCTGGTATGAATATGGAAGATGGAAACTCCTTCTCTTTGAGAAGAGGATGGCAAACCTTCTCTCTCCTCCAACTTTCTTTTTTAGATATCTAAGGCCTTGGCAGACGAACAAGGATAACTTTGGAGTTTGGTAGCACTTCGTTGCTCTTGATGATCTCATCCCCTGATGTGTGGAATTTGGGGCCTATTTATAGGTGCATCCCACTAACTTAACATTCTATCATGATTGTAGAATATATCTCAATCGCAACCTTATGTAGCAAGTGTCTCAGTCTCAGAATATGTCTTGACCCTGGTGTCTTTGCCATCCTACACCGCGGTGGTGATGGGTCATCTTAGCCACGACCAATGTCGCGGTCGCGACTGGACCTTATTGACCCTGGGCTCTTTCCCGGGCGAGACGTCTTTGGGCTACCGTCACTATCACAACATTGTGTGGCCTGCATGGAGTGTGAAGGGGTATCAAATCCAAATTTCACCTAAAGATATTCAAACAAATAGAAAAGTTCATAAAAAGGGACGCTAAATAGGAATAACACATGTGCAGAATGTTCACAAAATGTGGTGTTATCAAATAGACCTCATGATCTAAAAAAATTCAAACAAGAACCTCCTAATATGAGCATGAATGGTGAAATAGAAGAATGAGAAATCTAGCTGATTTTCACCTTGTAGTAGCCAGTATTCTCACAAATTAGAAATCATGAGAATCTACAAAAGGATTCTAATTTCACTCATAATTATTTGAGCTTTCCCTCAGGAGTAGGAAGGTATAATGCATGGGCTCATTACCTAAGTTTGTAATAGAGTTTTAGGACTAATTACTAGCCCAATATACCACCATTTGCCTCCACTACGTGTTTTGTACCCACTCACACACAGCCCACGCTCAATTTCTAGATAGGTTATTCACCCTAATACTACTCTAAGTAGAGTATGCTCAACTACAAAGTTATTAAGGATGAGATCCAAGAAGGGGAGATGAACCTTGGTGATTTTGATAGTCCAATCATTTCTTTTTGTGAATGAATCATTCTATGTTTGCAATAAATTAGAGAATATATGAAAGTCATGTAGTTGGGCCTTAATAACGACGTCAAAAGTTAAGTGGGGGAATCATAACATCATAGGATTTGAGGCCTTAAATTAAATAATCTTAAATGGAATGATTGAACTATTCATATCACAAAGATGCACCTCCTTTTTTAGGGATAACATTACTAAGAACTATTTAATCAAGTACGCTTGGCTTAGAGTAGTACTAGAATGGGAGACCTATGGGGAAGTTGAAATCGTGTTGTATCTGAGTGAGACCAAAGCATGTAGTTGTAGCTAGTGATGGTATGTGGGGATAGTCGTCATTCATGAATCTCTACTAAAGCCTTAGATGGTGGGTGGAGACGTTACATGAGGTGTCTATGAAGGCCTTGTTGCAATTTGAACACCCAGACCATGGGTTAATTGCAAAAACACCAAGAATAGGCTTTTCAACCAATTTTCTTCATATATTTTCAAATCCTACCCTCAAGTAGCCCAAAAGAATTATGATGATCCTCAATATTGGATTGGGAATTTCATTTAGAATAAGGGAGGTGTCATGAAGAATGTTTTGTAATTAAAACTCATATAATAGGTTAATTAAATAATTGCCCAAAATGTCTTTTTAACCTATTTTTAATGGATATTCTTGAATATAACCCTCAAGTAGTCCAAATAAATTTAGGGAGTTATTCAATCTAACTTGGAGCTTTCCTAAAAGTAGGGAGGTTTAGTTTGAAACTTGGACAATGGTTTAACTAGTAAAATTACCTAGAGTGGGATATATCTTCTTGAAGTTGGCTGCCAAGTGGCCCAAATGGATTCATGAAGTTATTCAATCAAACTTGCAGATTTTAGTCATAACTATATTAGATTCCCTAAATACGATATTGTAGTTTGAACCCGAATAATGGGATAATTATAAAATCATTCAGGATAGGCTGCTTTAGTCAATTTCTCACATATCTCATTGAAATCGACCTCCAAGTGGCCCAAATGGATTTAAGAAGTTCTCCACTATGGCTTGTGTATTTTATCATAACTATGAAGGTGGTTGTGAAGACAAAACTTTGCAGTTGGAACCCCAAAGAATGGGATAAGTACAAATCTAGAATAGGCTTCCATGACCTACATCACATAGACCTTCTCAAACTCAGACCCAAGAGACCCGGATAGAATTCAAGAAATTCTCCAATTGGGATTGGATATTTCCCAAAAAAAGAAGGAATTTGTTTTGAAGACTTTTAATAAATTGAAAACATGACATTGGGATGATTGCAAAATCACATAAGTCAACATGAAAGACCTCAGTTTGTAAGATATTTTAGGAAAACATCATTCATACCTATAATCATCAAGAAAGAATCCCTCAAGTAGATGTAGTGTCCTCCTTACCAGAATCATGTTTATTGTGCACTATCTATTTAATTATGGACAATTTACTAATCTTTCTGTGTAATGTCATTTATTAGGGTTGAGTTGTTGCCTATTCATCTCATTGAGATCTCTACATCATGTATGTATTACATCACCCTCTTTCCATGGTCCTTTATAAGGGTTGATCCATTTCCTCTTCATCTCACTAATACCTCTGAGCTAGGTACTCAGTACATCACCTCTCTTTTAAAAGTCATTTGTGAAGGTCTACTTGTATGTCTTATCGAGACCCTTGAATGGTGTTATTAAAACGTCACTATCTCTATGTCCTTTGTGAAGGCCAAGCCATTTCTCATTCACCTCATCAAGACCTTCGAAATAGGTACTTGAAGTATAACCTCTCTTTTTAAGTTCATTGCAAAGGTTGACACATGACTCATTCAGCTCGACGACACCTCCAAAATAGGAGCTTTCATTGGGTTTTATTCTTCATATTATTCACAGTGTAAAGTTTTTTTGCTTTATTCTAGATCTTAGCTTTGGATTTCTAGTTAACCTCTTATTTTCCCTTATAACCATGTTGACTCTTCTTTTTTGATGTAAGATTTACCTTAGGAATATTTTCTACCAGCATGATATGCTAATGAATTTTAAGTTGTTTCTCTATAATCATTAAATATTTTAAAGAAATGTCTTTCTTATCATGCTTGACACCAAATTCCTCTTAAGATTTAGGAAAATTGTCAAAGTTACATGTAGCAATAAACTTATTTATTGTAGATGTGTAATAGCCTCCCAAAAATCATAATAATAAGCAAAAGCTTATACACTTATTCAGAAATTCCCTTCAACTATCTCAACTTTCAAAATTTTGAAAGTGGAGTATGGTCGTGGTGTTGTACTTCTAATCTAAAATTTCCCAAAGTTTTTCTAACATAGTGGATTAAGACAAACTATGCACCTCAAAGTAAATGTTTCACAACATTCATAAATTAAAGTAATGACATAAGCCATCCCTCTCCTTCCACTCAGTTATCTACTTTAAACATATAGGATATGATTGTTAGGTTTGGGAGACTCTAAATCTATAGATTGTATTAATCCTACTATGGTAAACCAAATCTTCTTATTGACAACACTTGAAGTGAGAACTAGAACATATCAAAATATTAGAAGTGTTGATCTTAGGTCAATCAAGAACCAATGATGTTAATAGAGGATATCGATATTTTCTATGAATTGTTGGATATACTGACCATATAACATGTAAATATAATACTGTTGGAATGAGAATAGTTAACATGTAGGTGTATGTGAAGTGTATATCTAGTAGAATATGGATAATCAATGGAACGTAGGAAAATCAAGGGTAAATAAGATCAAAAACTTAATTTGAATGAGATGTTAATAAGGACGTACATCTAGAAAATACTTTCTATGAGGACAAGCATGTACATGCACCCCCTGATATCTAACGTTCATGTGTTCAATCCATAGCATTATTGAAAACAAATTTTGACCATGCCTTAGTCTCCTAGAGTGAATTCATAAGTGAAGAAAATAGTAGGCACTATAGAACATCACAGAGAGAAGATAACAAGAAAATATATATGATTGGATGTAGACATTTGTACAATGAATAGGGTTAAAAAGTGTATCACCTTAATCTACGTTGAGGTCTATTTCATCATCTAGTAAAAATCATTTCTTTTTCCACATTGCTAAATTTGAAATGGCAACAAAGTTTATTATCCATTGTTGATTATCGTATTGGATATGACATAGTTATACTAAACCAAATAAAGTCTAACAAACACTTATGTTCAAAATGTACCTAATCGGATATATGTCCAACATACATCCAAGTATGACCTATATGACTACATATAGGTCTAAGTATCACCATATACGATCATATGATATAATGTATTTAATCCAAAAGGCTTGATACCCATTTGATTAATATAAGTCATGTTATTTTATACACAAAATGAACTCTCAAATACATTAGAGTTTGAGAAATTTTAATATAAATACTATGTAGTGTAAAAACAAATTAAAGACAATTTTCCAACTCTCATCTATGTCCCATCTTAGCCCAACTTGTCGTGGTGAGCATGTGTGTGTATGTTTTTTCTCAACATGCCCTCATGTAAACCTTAGGAACAAATTTCCATTATCATTCTCATATACAAGGGTTCGGCTCAACTCAAAGGTAGGAAATGTAGAACTACAAGTCCCTCTTACCACACTACACACCACTATGTTACAAAATGAATGTTACTATTACACCACAATGGTCTAAAACTAACAAGGAATTGGCCTCATATGGACCATGTTTAGCAATGTCATTGGCCCCGTTGTTAGTGTTGGTATGTATGCCCTGAGAGCCAATCATGGGATGATTGGTGGGATACATTAAGATTGATTTGATAAACATCAAAGGCAAGCTTCCAATTCTTTCTGGTTCAGTCATATGAGATAGTGATAGAATAGATTGAATGTCTAGAGAATGACAATACTCAATGACGTATGCTTTCAGGTTAAGGACCTGAACGATGAGATCATACGGATGCTAAGAGTGTGTACATTCTTGCTATGTCCCTAGTCGGATGTCATTGTGGAATGTAGATAGACAACAATGACATACAAGACTAGGTTGTGGTGTTGGTTGATGACAGAATCTCATTAGTCATGATATGGTGATATCAAACCAAGCACATAGGTACTTGTTAGAGAACAAGTGTACCGGACAGACCCACTGTGAGTTTGACACATGGAACCATGACATGGTAGTCACAGTCAGTACTCACAGTGATGGTGGTGAGTGTGATTCTTTGACCTGAAATCACTACACTCAACACATGTCGTTGGGCACACTTTGATATCATCAAACGCAGTCCTGAAACATGGGTTGTTATAAAGGTGATGATTTGGTGGCTTTGACACATGGGGCTTTTGAGGGGTGAGTGATAGATATGGGACATGTCCCTCCTGAGGGAGTTTGATATCCATGGCCACTTGATGAGTAGGATTGAGATAGGCGTGCACGCATGTGTGAATCAATATATGATATTGATGTCATACATATCTCCGCCAACCTACTCTGAGATCAAGAAAGTGAATGAACGTTGACAGGATGATTGTTCCATGCCTCAAGTTCATTCGGGATATCAGAGACAAAGGAATTATACATTCATTGTAACACCATTAATAGATTATAGGATAGAAAGTTGTTCTCCAACTTTCTATTTCAATTGGGTAGAACTGATGTGTGACTAAGCACCATTCTTTACTTGTGAAGTCATAAGTGTTATGGACTTTCACTGCCAACGTGAAATGGACCTGTAGGGTCACACACATAGGATTTAACCTGGAAGAGGAGTTTATCCACAAATGATGTTTAGATTGATTACTAAAGGAGTTTAGTAGTTCAATTAAACACTCAATCAATTGATAGCTCAGTATCAGTGTTCAAGGTGTTGGACCGATTGATTAGAGTATCGGATTGATTGAAACTGCAATTGACTGTTTCTGCACAGTTTGTACTCCCAACCGATCGACTCATGTGATGAACCGATCGGCTCAGCTTGGTGAACCGATCGGCTCAGTTGGTGAGTCGATTGGCTCAGGACAAGGTGAAACAACCGGTTCAAGTGTTGAACCGATCGGCTCAACTGGTCCAAACGAGCGAGTAGGGAAAGTAAGATTGGTGAGAAATTTCCTTTCGTTTCACTTGCCCAATTTTATTGGAACAAGGTTTGATATTTGGATCAATTCAAAACAAAAGAGGAAAAGTCAATCGGGAACTGACCAGGGTCGTGAATCGATCGGTTCATAAGTGAACCGACCGTTTCAGGGGTCCCAACCGATCGGTTCAGGTGTGAACCGATCGGCTCAGATCCCCAACTGACTGTTTCATGATTGAAACGATCGGTTCAGGTTGCGCAATTGGTTGTTTTGGTGGAAAATCTTGAACCCTTCTACTTCTGCTTTAATCCTGCATTGTCCGGGGTAGAGAACCATGTCCCATGACCCTCCTATATATATAGGGGTACTGGGGGATTCTCTGGACACAACTGAAAACACCAGTTGCTCTGCAAAATTGTCATTCTCTCTGGTTGTGGTAACCGAGAGAGCCCGAGCAAGTGCTACCTGAGAAAGGGAGGCACAGCAAGGGAAAGAAAATTGCAGAAAAGCAACTGGTGGCAGGAGAGTGTGTCAGTGACTAGTAAACTGACAGGAGGGAGTGACTCCTTCTGATTCCTTGTGGGATAAGGAGATCGGATTTCTAGGTGATCTATGTGGACTACTTCAGAGGCGGGATACTTCTGCCGCTCGGAGGACAGCTGTCAATCCCGACAGTCCCAGTGAGACCAAGACTCGTCAGTCCCGGTGTGACCAGGACCGCACAGACACCATCTAAGATCGGAGGTGAAAACCACACAAGCCGCAAGGTATTATCGCCGAGCAAGCCTCGGGATAAGGTATGATTCCACAAACCATCCTTCCTATTGTATAGACATTGACGCATATCCTTATTTTGGGCTTTAGAGAGAAGAAAATTTTTGTTTCTGCTGCCTTCTCTGCCTCCCATAAAACCCAACAGTGGTATAAGAGCCACGTCAACTGCTCTATATTTTAGAATTATCGATATGATTGATTTTGGTTTGTCGCCTTTATTTATTGCATACGATGCAAATAATATTGGCTTTATGCATGTCCAATCATAAATCCACAAATTCCAATATACATAAATGATATGTAATATTAATGCACTCGATACGCGTCGCCCTTAAATGAGTTTTGTGGTGGATTTATAAGCGTGGTTATGGCCAATAAACCCTATCTGTGTATGGTTGTATGTGGTTGCTTGCATCTCGGTCTGCACATCGATCCTCTTTCTCTTATTCCTGATGTAACTCGAAATAACTCAAGATTTTTTTCCTACCTTTGCTCCCACCAAATGTAACTTGGGGTTTTCCCTTTTAACATTGTAAAATAGGATAGATTTTATTTCTTGTTATGTCGAAGAATGGCAGACATTCTGACGGTAGCTGAGACGATCGGTTCAAGGAATGAACCGATCGGTTGACGTTCGAGATGATCGGTTCAAGGAGTGAGACCATCGGTTGATGACCGATTCAAGGAGCGAGACGAGTGGGTGGAGGCTATGAGGAGATGCACGACAACCAGGAAAATCGATCGATTGGAGGAGCCAACCGATCGACTGGTGGCACCCAGACGACTGGGCCAGAACGAGAAAGTCATTCATGTGTTGAGTTTATCTACTCAGACGGTTGTAGCACAGAGTTCATCTTGTAAAGGTTGCATGTGATGTAGACCGAGATGACCGTGATTCCTCTTGGCTCGAGGAATCACATTAGGATGGCCATAATCATCGCTTTTATCGTTTCGCATGTTTTATGTGGGATATAGCATGTATATTGTACATACTATATATTGTGGTGATTGGATATGTATATGTACCTATAAAAACCAAATCCCTCATTAAACTATTAACTCTTATACACCTTCCATTAGTGGCATACATGAAAAACTCGATCGACCAAGCGTAGCGCCAAAGCGTGGTGTGTCGTCTATCTTGTGGAAGTGTGAAGGGTTCTGCCAAAACAGGGTGCATGTTTACCGTGTCAGCTTTTAGGTTAGACTTAACTGGTGATTCTTAGAGTGTCTAAGCCCAGAGGCATAGAATGTTCATGGCAAGGTATTGTGCATGTTCATTCATTAAGAGTTGCATATGATGCAATTGGCATGATGGCCTACCTAAATAGTCAAGATTATGGGCGATCAGCCAAAGCTGACTCATGACTTGATGAAATATAGATCTTGCCCACTAGAAGGTTGTACGCTGCAATCTTCTGAACTGATGGTGAGGGCTATCAATTTGAACAAAAATAGTGGGAGCGATAATTAATTAAAGGCCTAATTATATCGTTAAATTTTCAAATCAATAAAATAAGTCAAAATTGAGTTTTGGACTAAAATTGCATATTTCTTTTTGTAGTACAAATGGCAACAAACAATAATCACTTCTCTTTGCGATCGGTCCTTGAAAAGGACAAGCTGAATGGGACAAATTTCCATGAATGGTTTAGGACATTGAGAATTGTTCTCACTCAAGTGTGAAAGCTCTATGTCCTGCATACTCCAATTCCTGAGGAACCTGCTCCTACCGGCACCAAAGGTAGAAAGGGATGCTTACAAGAAGCATTCTGATGATGCCATTAATGCAAAGTGCTTGATGTTGTACTCTATGAACTACAAGTTGCAGAGACAACATGAGAACATGGGTGTCATTGAGATGATTCAGCATTTCAGGAACATGTATGAAGATCAAGCACGACAAGAGAGATATGATGTCTCAAGGGCACTGTTCAAGTGTGTCATGATAGAAGGAGATCCAGTTGGTCCTCACACACTCAAGATGATTGGGTATGTGGAGAACCTGATAAGACTGGGATTTCCACTGAGCCAAGAGTTGGCTACTGACGTGATACTGCAATCATTGCCAGAATCCTATAGTCAGTTTGTGATGAACTACAACATGAACAACTTTGATAGGCCACTATCAGAGTTGTTGGGAATGTTGAGGATAGCCAAGGCACAGATGAAGAAGGACAAGCCTAAGTTTGTGATGGTGATCAACAGCAAGAAAGGCCAGTCCAGGCGCAAGGGCAAGGGTAAATCTAAGAAAGGTTCTGATGCTAACCAACAACCCAAGTCGTCTTCAGCTCTCAAGGCCAAGGGAGGAGTGACCAAGAAAGGCAATTGCCACCATTGTCAAAAGCTAGGACATTGGAAAAGGAATTGTCCTATCTATCTGGAAGAACAAAAGAAGAAGGAGGCGACAGACGTCTCCACTTGAACGTGTCATGGAAATAAACTTGTAACACTTTTTGAGGTATATGATACCAAGATGTAAAGTGTAAAGAACTCAATAAATGGGACAAGTGTTGCCACCATAGATGGGAGTACTTTAGTTTATTTTCAGCCTTAAAGGCATGTAATACAGTTATGAACTGCTATTTCATATTTGCCAATAGACAGAAACACTTTATTTTTGCATATTGTATGACAATGATGGCAATTAATAAAGTTTATGTTTCAATCTCAAAGATATGATCTTTATGGCAGTGCCTTGTTTATCTTGTGTTACTTGGTATGCATAAGATAAAATGATACCTAAAAGTTATTGATAACTCAAACAATCATATTAGCATAAATCATGAGAAATTCATCTCTAGTTTCCATATGATGGATAAATCTAGACTCTTTTGGTTAGAGAACCAGTAAGAGACATGAATCTCTTGTACATGATTAATCAATCATCATTAATGGTAGTGGGAGAATGATTATCCTATTAGGTATAATACATGTGATGTATTTACATACCTATTGGAGCAAATGCTAATACTTCAAAAGGTGTTTAGAGAAATACCAATATGAATATCTTGAAGTGATCAAGAATATCATGGATGAAGTACGAATTTGGTAAAGTGTTAATTCTTGATGAGATCAATGAATGAAATACTTAGACCAAATGTTTGAGAACCTTGTGAGTGATTATGATAGTGTATCATAGTGAACTCATGGTTAAGGCATGGTGATGTCTGGACCAAGAAGGAATCATACTCTAAGGAGTTAGAGAATGATTATCAAATAACTAAATTCTTCTTATATAAAGAATACCCCATACTAATAAAGGACATTAAGAATCACAAGGAGTTGTGAGTTCTTATATCCTTGACAGACACACCTCGATTATCTATGTGATAAGTTGTTCATGTGATGAGTCAACTATCTAGATGAATGTGAGGAAACGGATTTTGAGTTATGGTTTACAACCATTTCATCCTAAATGACTTCCATGTGAACCATAAGGTATGACCTTTATGGTAGCACCCATTGGATGGAAATCCATAAGTGCAAATGAGTCTTAAGCGTTAAGACACATGGATAACATTTTGAGAAGGATGATGCTTGTTGATTGCAACGTAATGACTGAGAGATTTGGCATACGGATACTAAAACGGAATTCCTGTGCGGAATAAAATAAGGATGTGTATGTGACACAACCTATAAGGTTTATGAATCGACCAATGCAAATGAAGTCTATAAGTTACAATGGACTAATCGATGTGATTGATTAAGTACAAGCAACTCATAGCTGGATTTTTACTTTGATAATATAGTCAAAGGGTTTGACTGATATGACAAAGATAAAGAAGGGATCTATGATTTAGTGGGAGCGTATTCACATTCCACATGTTGATGTGAAATGGAAATGTTCTAGAATGGAAATCCAAAGTGGAAATTATCTTTAAGGAAGATAGAGATGTTTCCTATGTGATAGGAATAGAGATCTATGAGATAGTTCTTGAAAATCTCTTGACCTGAAAAGAGAGAGCATACATTGGCAATTTGTATTGAAGGGTTCAGTATGCACAGATTCTGTGGGAGAAAACTTGTCCATGTTACATAGAGTTGGTATCCCAAGGCCAAGTGTCCAATTCTTATGAAGAATGCGAACACTAAGAATAGATATGGATCTATCATGTATGTAATCATTTCATTATCTTGCATGTATGGACATGACAAGAATAAAATGCTTTATCAATGTAAAGAGTTACACTGATGTGAACTTCTAAAAGGACAAAAATTAATCACAAAATATATATGGGATATATAAAAGTGAATGTTTGTTGATAATTAGAAATGTTCCAATAAAACTGTTTAAAATGAAATGTTGAGTATCTGTGTTTTAGAGAACAACAGTGGATATTATATGGATCTAGAAGTTCATGAGATGAACTTATAGATATTCCCATCATTGATGACAAGTTAGGAATGCTTGGTCATGCAATGTGGCTAAAGGTTAGCAAAGGAATACTAGATCGCATATTACGGAAACTCCATCTCATACGTGTGACGTACAGTGAAGAGATGAGAGACATGCAGTTGATACCAACTTTGGCAAAGTGTTGCCATAACTCACTGTGTAAGCACTAGAGCACAGTAACATGTGGGACATGTCTGAAGATCACTATGAATATGATTTAAGGGTGATTGGCTCGTAGTGCAAGTGGGAGTTTGTTGGTATGTATGCCCTGAGAGACAATCATGGGATGATTGGTGGGATACATTAAGATTTATTTGATAAACATCAAAGGCAAGCTTCCAATTCTTTCTGGTTCATTCATATGAGATAGTGATAGAACAAATTGAATGTCTAGAGAATGACAGTACTCAATGACGTATGCTTTCATGTTAAGGACATGAACGATGAGATCATACGGATGCTAAGAGTTTGTACATTCTTGTTATGTCCCTAGTCGGATGTCATTGTGGAAGGTAGATAGACAACAATGACACACAAGACTAGATTGTGGTGTTGGTTGATGACAGAATCTCATTTGTCATGATATGGTGATATCAAACCAAACACATAAGTACTTGTTAGAGAACAAGTGTACTGAACAGACCCACCGTGAGTTTGACACATGGAACCATGACATGGTAGTCACAGTCAGTACTCACAGTGATGGTGGTGAGTGTGATTCTTTGACCTAAAATCACTACACTCAACACATGTCGTAGGGTACACTTTGACATCATCAAACGTAGTCCTGAAACATGGGTTGTTATAAAGGTGATGATTGTGTGGCTTTGACACATGGGGCTTTTGAGGGGTGAGTGATAGATATGGGATTTGTCCCTCCTGAGGGAGTTTGATATCCATGGCCACTTGATGAGTAGGATTGAGATAGGCGTGCACGTATGTGTGAATAAATATATGATATTGATGTCATACATATCTCCTCCCATCTACTCTGAGATCAAGAAAGTGAATGAATGTTGATAGGATGATTGTTCCATGCCTCGAGTTCATTCGGGATATCAGTGACAAATGAATTATACATTCGTTGCAACACCATTCACGGATTGTAGTATTGAAAGTTGTTCTCCAACTTTCTATTTCACTTGGGTAGCACTGATGTGTGACTAGGCACCGCTCTTTGCTTGTGAAGTCATAAGTGTTATGGACTTTCACTGCCAATGTGAAATGGACCTACAGGGTCACACACATAGGATTTAACCTGGAAGAGGAGTTTATCCACAAATGATGTTTAGATTGATTACTAAAGGAGTTTAGTAGTTCAATTAAACACTCAATCAATTGATAGCTCAGTATCATAGTGTTCAAGGTGTTGGACCGATTGATTAGAGTATCGGATTGATTGAAACTGCAATTGACTATTTCTGCACAGTCTGTACTCCCAATCGATCGGCTCAAGTGATGAATCGATCTACTCAGTTGGTGAGTCGATCGGCTCAGGACAAGGTGAAACGATCGGTTCAAGTGTTGAACCGATCGGCTCAACTGGTCCAAATGAGCGAGTAGGGAAAGTAAGATTGGTGAGAAATTTCTTTTCGTTTCACTTGCCCAATTTGATTGGAACGAGGATTGGTATTTGGATCAATTCGAAAAAAAAGAGGAAAAGTCAATCGGGAATTGACCAGGGCCGTGAACCGATCGGTTCAGAAGTGAAATGACCGTTTTAGGGGTCCCAATCGATCGGTTCAGGTGAGAACCGATCGGTTCAGATCCCTAACCGACTGTTTCATGATTGAAACGATCAGTCCAGGTTGCGCAGTTGGTTGTTTTTGTGGAAAATCTCGAACCCGTCTACTCCTGCTTTAATCCCGCATTGTCTAGGGTAGAGAACCCTATCCCATGACCCTCCTACATATAGGGGTATTGGGGGCTTCTCTGGACACAACTGAGAACACCATATGTTCTGCAAAGTTGTCGTTCTCTCTGGTTGTGGTAACTAAGAGAGCTTGAGCAAGTTCTACCTGAGAAAGGGAGGCACACCAAGGGAAAGACAACTACAGAAAAGCGACTGGTGGAAGAAGAGTGTGTCAGTGACTAGTACGCTGACAGGAGGGAGTGACTCCTTCCGATTCCTTGTGGTACAAGGAGATCAAAGTTCCAGGTGGTCCGTGTGGACTACTTCAAAGGCGGGAGACTTCTTTCCCTCAGAGGATAGTTGTCAATCCCGACAGTCCCGATGAGACCAGGAGTCGTCAGTCTCGGTGCGACCAGGAGCTGCATAGACATCGTCCAAGACCGGAGGTGAAGACCGCGCAAGCCGCGAGGTATTGTTGCTGAGCAAGCTTCGGGACAAGGTATGATTCTACAAACCATCCTTCCTACTGTATGGACGTTGACGCGTATCCTCGTTTAGGGCTTTGGGGAGAAGAAAATTTTTATTTCCGCTACCTTCTCTGCCTCCCATAAAACCCAACAGTTAGCACCCACGCATCTACCTTCTTAGCCATATATTGTTGTTTTCCATTCTCTATCTTGGTCATAACCCTCTTTTCTCCTCATCGTCTTGTATTGGGGATTATGGTCAGTACATGTGTAATCATTTATACACCTATTACAGTGGAAATACATCCATGTAAGGGCTAGGCACACAATGCATCCAAATAAGGAGTAACATGTAATGATCTTCATGAATAAATCTCTAACACAAAGGCAAATCTATTCAAGCAATTTAAGAAGGAAAAAATATTTATGTAGGTAACTCCTACACTATGTGACGAAACCATTGGGCCTACTAATAGGGAAATCCACTATTATATCACAATGATAAAAGCTATATCTCAAAATTTGATGAATACACAATAATAATTTGATATAAAGAGCTTACCAAAATCATTGCATCAAGATTACTTGGACCGATTGTGGAGAATGATCATCAATCTCAACAACTCTCCAAATCTTTTTTAGCTAAACTAAGAGTTCAACTGATCACTATCTCAACTAAATTTAGAGTTCAACCAAAACTATGAATGTTGAATATTTAACTAATTTTCCACATTCAATTATAATTAATTTTTGTAATAAAACCAATGACACTAATGGATTCTCATGGTAATTAATGAGGGTTTTGTAAGGTATTATCTCAATAACTAAAAGTCCTCTTGTAAGAAAAAAGTTAAGTGGACAAATACATCATTGACACTCCACTATAAATTAGAGTCATGATATTTGTAGTATAATTCCATTTCAATAAAGCTTTTCACTTAGTTGGACTGAAACACTAAATAGCAAGGTTAGAATAGAAAATAAACATATATTTCATTAATATAAGTATATATATATATATATATTAACCTCTATCTTTTTAGTTAAGGGGTACTCATTCTTCTTAACCCCATCAACATGTAGGCTAAAGTATACCAGGTT
The DNA here is from genome assembly GCA_963693085.1 of Alisma plantago-aquatica. Classification (NCBI taxonomy): domain Eukaryota; kingdom Viridiplantae; phylum Streptophyta; class Magnoliopsida; order Alismatales; family Alismataceae; genus Alisma; species Alisma plantago-aquatica. The sequence goes on along the minus strand of OY856410.1, from coordinate 927,944,179 downwards.
AACGTACATCACCTCTATTTCTCTCATCTAGGAGAAACCTTAAATATTAGTATTGGCCCCTTATAAATATGAAACTACCATACCACTCAAATACATACATAAAACACATAAAAATCTATCAAAAGCAACTACCTATTTGTCGACCTATGATGTGTCCAAAAAAATATTACATATGGATAACCACATCTATCAAGGTGGATAAGAACTTTAATCTACCTTGGCAAACCCCACATATTATGAATCATGAACATCATCCTAGACCTATTCTCCATCTATTAGCACATAAGCAACATGATTTACCTTCTCTGGGATAGATTTCCCAATAATAGTGAGTTCCTCGACCAGATAATTGATCTCTCTAAAGTAGGGATCAAATTACCAATGGCATGTGACATTAGACCACACCATCACCACTGTAATAAGTTATCAATTTCCATAATGACAATTGGTACATTCTCCTCATCACAAACCTTCAAGTCTACGATCATCGCTTGAGTGTGCACCTCCTCATGATCATCAGTGCTAAGGTCCCATTTGGTTGGGTTGTGTTTTAGATCATCCAATTCCAACTACACACTATTTCCAAGTCTATACATTTGGTTTGGCATAATTCCATCCCTCAATTGGAAAATCAATGCACGTCATAGTTGCTCTTTGTAGAAATTCTTGGGAAATGAACTGCACCCTGAATGGGCAACGTTCACTTTTCAGATTGCATAAACCACTAGAAATCAATGTATGTTCCTATGCAAGAAGTTGTCGGACCTTTGTATTGGTGATTTACTATTGTGATGTTTGCATGTTGTGTGTACAACGCCACAAAGTAAACTGATTGTAAGGCCCCTAAACTTACTTAATGAGTTAGATAAGCTTAACTACCATAATTGAATCTTTATAACCTTAATATAACCTTTTCATATGCTTTGAAATCAATATATAAGCTTAAGTTTCAAATTTGGTCCAATTTGGACACTATTTGAGCAATTTATGCAATTCTATGCACATTTTGGACTTTTTTTCAATTTACCCTATTGAGAGATTTTCTTTGCAATTTATCACTTTAATTATGTTATTTGGATATTCTATCATCATTATTGAGATTTTTGAGCCATGGGGCACCTATTTAATCCTTGGTTTGAAGGTGTTTTTTCCAAGGGTATTTTAGGGTTCACCCCTTCATGGATGAGCTACCTTTAGTAGCTATCAATTAACGAATTATTTGTTTTGCTTGGAAATTCAAGAAAATAGGTTTAAGCATGTCTCTATGTATGGTTAGGGATCTTCTTGTGTGTGTTCTTGTATATTCTTAACAGTTTAAGGCCATGGACACTTGGAAAGATACTAGAACTTCAACTTTTTCTTTTTCTTTATCTTAAAGTTTCATATACTTATCCCTAAGAACTAAAACGATACATTTTCTCTCCACCACTTCCCTCCTTATATTATCATTTTTCTCCCTTTGTACTTCTCAAATTTTCTATCCAAGGAAGAAGAAAGAGGGGATCTTCTTGGAAAAAGAATCTAGGGTTGCATTTGATTTCCTGATAGGGTTTGAAAAGCTTCCTTCTAGCGATCTTGACCTAAAAGATAAGAATCCCCTTATTTACTCCATTTATTTATTTGTTATCCTTCCTCCTGCCTTTCTCCAAGTTTTAACTTTTTTGTTTCATGGTAGACATTTCTCTACAGCTCTAAAACCCTACCTTTCTTGCTCATTATGCTTAGGGTTTGCTCATTTGATGAAGAAAGGTGCTAGATGGACGAGTTCACAGCTTATGCTTGGATTATTTTACCCTACTTGCTCATGTTTTCTTATGTTTGGGAGTTTATCTTCTAATTATAGGCAAATTTTATAACTTTCTCCACATTTATTGCTTACCATAAGCTTGCTAGCTCATGTTCTTGCTTGAAAATGATGATCCATGCACTAAAAAGCTATGCTTGACTTGGATTTTAATTTTTATAATGTTCCCTATTTTTATTTCAGTTCTAAATAAACCTGTGATCATTTTTACATTATTCATAAGGTATAATATGAATTGGATCATGTTGGTTTGACAAACTATGGTGCTAAGAACCTATCAACCAATGGTCAGTTTTAGGGTTTAAAGCTGATTTCTTCTAAAAACCCATGACCCGGTGATGGTACCATTGCAACAACCATATGATGTTGTCTTCATGACAACTTATTGTTGGGATCAAACGTGTCATATTATGGTGACAACCTATTTTCACACCCTTAGGTCAGGTTTTCGATCAATTAGAAGTTAATGATCAACCATTAAGTACCCTACTGATGTTATCAATCAATGATGACATTAGCTTAATATTTGATGTTGATTAATAAATATAGTGTTGATATAACAACCTATGGTGACTTAATGGTCACTATTAATGTTGGATCCGGTCTCCAAAACATATGGTGAGTTATTCATATAGTTGTAGCATCAATTAAGCCTTAGACCAATGGTTTCTTGGGTCTTTTGATGCAATGGTCGGACCTATATCGTAATTGATGGTTTTAACATATGAACTTGATCCAATGGTCAAGATGTAACATTTATTCCTCCAATAAGGTGGAATTATGGCTAATGTAATATGTTGGTCCTAATAATTTTATTTAGATGGTTTCCTTTATATGATCAACTTAAGGAACTTACTTGTTGACAATGGATGGCTTGTTTTAAATGAACAGACGATTGTGGGTTTTACTGTACTCTCAACAAAACCCTTATTGTTAATCAAAGGATGTCTACGGTTAAATGGTGACTTTTATAGATCACAAATCAATAACATTATAGATGATTCATTCAAGGTGTTTACTCATGTAAACGACCAATGGTTTTACCTTTTCAACATTTCATGGTTAGAAGTTGATGCCTCAATATTCCCATTGTTTTGGGTGAAGCGTGTAGGGTAATGTTATGATTCTAATGAGGAGAATTTGATGGTTCAATGACTTAAACTTGTAGTGTTACCCTTTCCCTTGTATGATTATGATTTATAATAACCATACTGAATTAATGGGTAACCCTAATGAGGTATAGCTTGTTATACCTAGCTTTAATATAACTAAATGATGGTAATTGGGTATGATTAGTCTTTGAATGAATAATACAATCATGGAGTACTCTGTTACTATTGTTGAACCCTAGTATGTTATAACTCGATGTTTACACCTTGATTTATGTGTGGGTTCATACTTGAGAATAGTATGGAATGTGATGGTGATGCTTCACCTTATGCATTCATGATCCAATGGGGATGTCGTGAGTTAAGGTTTGGGTATAAGTGTTGATTAGTAACATTGATATAATTTATCATGTTGAACCTAACTCTATTGCAAATAGATAAAGATGAGTATTCATGTTTAACATTCGTATATGATGGAATGATGGTGAAATAACCTCCTTAATATGATCATAACCTTAATATGTTAATTGGTGGTTATCATAGCCACATGGTTGATACTTTCTTATGCTATACATGTGCATTATGAATATGATGAGGGTTAATCATATATAGATTCCTGGCATGTTGATATAATAAAGGAATGTTCTTAATGTAAATATAACCCTACTATGATTGTTATGAATATCTCCAAGCTCATTAATGCAATATTGTGCTGATCTAGTGTATTATATGTAAGTGATGTTGTTGAACATTGCTATAAGGCATGGAATGATAATGTTGATCTTGCAGGGAATAGTATGATGGTTTTAATGACCTTTGGGCATGGTTGAGCCCTGAATGAGGTGTAATCCTCTTATTTTGCTAAGAGTTGATACCCTATGATATTGTGAAAAGGATTTATATCCTCTGATAGTATGATGGTCTTAATGGCCTTTGGGCATGATTGAGCCCTGAATGAGGTGTAATCCCCTTGTGTTGATAAGGGTTGATACCTTATGATATTGTGAAAATGATTTATATCTTGTGATAGTATGATGACTAGTGTAGCCTCATGGATGGTAAGTTAATAGTACCATGTGATGATGAGATGAGAAATTATGTTTCATACATTTTATATCTTTTGAAGTTGTGATACTTATATGCTTTCTAGAAGTGAATTAGGGTTTGTATATCCACTTGTTTGATGCAGCCTTAGTTCACCCAATTGGAGATAACTAATCAAGTGAAACTCTAATCATGTAGTGCCCTACGCCATAGAACCATCTTTAGTGTCAGAACTTATTGGATGGTGAAATGAGTATTCCTAATGGAAACTCTGAGCGCATACTATTGAGTGTGTGGGGTGTTTGTCATCCTGACACCAAGTGTTTTAGGAGGATGGTTGCGGTCATACGTAGCCCGCTTTTTTAGAATGACTTTGGTCGGGTATCAATGATTATAACATGATGTGATTAGAGGACAACTGCAGTTGTACCTCAGTGATTGGGTTTGAATACCCTAGATGCTAGTGATGTGACCTATACCAAGTTGGGGTATTTACAGGAATATATGTCATTGTTTTGCAGTTTGACTATATGTCACTGCAGTTCAGACTCGTATTGATTGATTATGGAGAAGATCTTGGAGTCTGGCTCTTTCTAGATCCTATATTGAACTGATTGTGACCAAGAAATGGTCAGTCGAACTTTGAGTGGTATGACTCAAACTCCCCAGGACTTAGTAAAAGATGTAATACAGTCGTATAGAATATTTGTTTAGGGTTATACATGATATTCCACATTGGATGATAACCCTTGTTTATTATCCTTACATAAAGATGATGCCTAGTGCAATTATTAGATTGTAGATATACTTAGGTTGTGGATATGCTTAAGATTGTAGATGCGTGCATACAATAGCTATGCTTGTGTTGATAACTATACTACTATTTTTTATTATAATCATGATGCTAGCTATCTCATGTTGTTAGTTATTTTTAGCATGCTAGCTATGCATTTGTAACTAGAGATGCATATATTGCTAATCATGTTTATCTAGATAGTTTTGATTATGTTGTAGCTCTTCTTATGATGTTGATATGTTCAACCTATTAGACATGCTGATGTTGTTAGCTATGCATATGATACTAGATTTATTCATGATGTTAGAGATGCCCATGCTGCCAGACTCCTTATATTGTTAATATGGATATGAGAATAGTCTGGCTAATGAACATAGTTATTATCTGCTCGTTTATGTATTTTGTTAATCATCAGTGTTGTTGAGCTTATTTTTTATATATGATTAAACTACTTAAAATATCTCATTACCTAAAAATATTGGAATCAATAAACGTTGTTGGAGGTTATATCTCTTGTTAGGACATGGGTCTCACCCTTGTGGTTTGCCACATTTTTTAGGTAATCAAAAGTGACAAAAGCAAACATGTGGCAGCAAGGAGGAGCTATAGTAATAAATCTTTGAGAAAGTTGATTATAGATCTAGTGCGTCCTAGTCTCAGGTCTGGGTAGGAAATGTTTGTATATGGTGTTTCAAATGAATTGGAATTTTGTTAGCATATTAATGTTTGTTGTGTGGCATATACAAATATTGTTCTCCTATGTATATATGTTGTAGCTAAGGTGATAAAACAATTTGTATCAAATTCTTGGCATAGTATGGATATAAGAAAGATGTTGGGCTCTTATGAAAAAAATTTTGAGTGGATGCTGACGTTGAAAACTATTTTAATTTACCCATATATGTGGGTATGTGGTTAATGGGTGATTGATTGTGTTGTATTTTTGAGAAATCTCGTTTAGAGTAATGGGTTCTCACAAGTTGGTATCAGAGCTTTAGGTTCGCTGAGCATATAGGGATACTAGGACTTAGGACTAGGATGATGTCAAAATTAGGAATATGATATAAAAATATGGTGCATACTGCCTAATCTCAGTATTTGAGTGCCCTGGTAAAGTATTCAATTATTGAAGAAAAGGCATGGAACTCTTAGTTTGTTATCTTTCTGATTACTCTGATCAAGTAGTCATTTTGATACAATCTAAAGAGCATAACGAATAAGAAATCATGGTGTGAATATCTCAATCCTACCTTAAAGAAGAGGAGAATTGCATCATTATCTATCAAAACTTGAATGTTTGGTAACTATAAGAGAAAGATATAACAACATGAATCTAAATTTGAATACAAATAAGGAAAAGAGGAGTTCTTGAAGATGTGATTCAAGAAGATAATAAAGTAAAAGACAGATAAGTATATGCTTATAAAGTGATTCAATGTATGAAATCCACATAAGATGGAGGAACTCCAATGATAAGTATAAAATGAGAAGATAAATGAGAACAATGACAAAGGAATAAGGTGGAACCTGAGTTAATCTCAGATCAACCTATGTGTGTAAGAAAGTCTTAATGCAATATAAGCATGGCATTTGAAATAAATTAAGCATATGATCCATGTTTAATGAAGAAAATGTGGAATATGATGATTTACATGTTGATAAGTGGCTGAAAACATAATAAAATAAGAGAACATACCCAAGTGTGATAAATAGTCATCAAGGAAGAAGTAATGAGATTTGTTAATCATGATGATTCCTATGCTAATGGCAAGGAACCAAGAATGAAAAGGATAAAATGATACATAAGAAGTTGTAACCTGCATAATAAAAAAAGAATTGGTTACCTTTTTGCTAGTAACCCTTGAACAATATTGCTATTATGTGGGAAGTGTGTTTCCCTTTGTATCTTTCCTTTCTAAGGCACAACTTTCAAGTCGATCATTGCCACTTGGTATGTGTAGATTCATTGTAAACATGAGGGTGGATAGCTTATTATAGCATAAAGTTGTTTGGACTATGGTTCCAAGATCATAAAGTTTGTGATGATTTTGCTTTTGAGTCTTACAATAATTAGAAATACTCCTCTTATATGTCTTGATATTTATTATGTTGGTAAAAGTAGATGAGATAATGATGTGACTTCCTTATAGCACATGAGATGGATACCAAGGTAATCAATCCTAGTATCCAAGATGTATCAACCATATGAGAAATATGTGAAGGTTGGAGATGATTATTAAATGAAAATTCCAAGTATTCCCCTTCCATACAGAGATAGAGAGAGAGAGAGTTGATGATGATCCTATAAATGTTGTTTGGAAGGAAAAATAAAAGTGACTATATAATGTTGTGTATGGTCTAGTGATAGATGGGAAAGACCACTATCAAGGATAGATGGGTTTTTTTTTGATACAGTAGATATAATTTTAGGATGATAGCTAGAACTTAAAGTTCAAAATTACTATTAGATTTATACACGTGGCACAACAAGTTTCTATGTTCAATATTTACAAATGTCTTCTTATATGGGGATTTTTGTGCTGACCCAAGATGAGATATGTATGAATGATGTGGCATCACCATGATATGTAAGTAACCATGTGAAGGTAATAGGGTTAGGTGTAAAGGAAGTACCCATCTTTGATTACCTTGGATTTCGGGGGCAAAATTCCTGTTAAGGGTTTATAGTTGTAAGGCCCCTAAACTTGATTCATGAGTTGAATAAGCTTAGTTATCATAATTGAATCCTTATAACCCTAATATAACCTTTATATATTCTTTGAAATCATAATATAAGCTTAAGTTTCAAATTTGGTCTAATTTGGACGCTGTTTGAGCAAGTTATGCAATTTTATGCACATTTTGGATTTTTCTAAAATTTATCCAATTGAGAAGTTTTCTTTTCAATTTATCACTTTCATTATGTTACTTGGATATTATTTCATCATTATTGAGCTTTTTTAGCCATGTTTCACCTATTTAATCCTTGTTTTTAAGATGTTTTTTCCAAGGGTATTTTAGGGTTTACCCCTTCATGGATGAGCGACCTTTAATAGATATTAACTAATGAATTATTTATTTTTCTTGTAAATTTAAGAAATGAGGGATAATAATGTCTCTATGAATGGTGGGGATCTTCTTGTGTGTGTGCTTGTATATTCTTAATAGTTTAAAGCCATGGACACTTGAAAAGATACTAGAACTTCAACTTTTTCTTTTTCTTTATCTTAAAGTTTCATATACTTATCCCTAAGCACCAAAATGAGCCATTTTCTCTCCACCACTTCCCTTCTTATATGAACCTCATTATCTCTCTATAATTCTATGAATTTCCTATCCAAGGAAGAAGAAAGGGGGGATCTTCTTGGAAAAAGAATATAGGGTTGCAATTGACTTCCTTTTAGGGTTTGAAAAGCTTCCTTCTAGTGATCTTGACCTAAAAGAGTAAGAACCCCTTATTTCCTCCATTTATTTATTTTTTATCCTTCCTCTTACCTTTCTCTAGGTTATAATCTTGTTGTTACATGGTAAAAATTTCTCTAAATCTCTACAACCCTACCTTTCTTGCTCCTTATGCTTAGGGTTTCCTCATTTGATGAAGAAAGGTGCTAGATGGACGAGCTCACAACTTATGCTTGGATTTTCTATCCTACCTGCTCATGTTTTCTTATGTTTGGGAGTTTATCTTCTCATTAGAGGCAAGTTTTATAACTTTCTCCACATTTATTGCTTACCATAAGCTTGCTAGCTCATGTTCTTGCTTGAAAATGATGATCCATGCACTATAAACCTATGCTTGATTTGGATTTCAATTTTTATAATGTTCCCTATTATTATTTAAGTTATATATGAACCTATTATCATGTATACAATACTCCTAATGTATAATATTACTTGGATCAGGTTGGTTTGACAATCTATGGTGCTAAGCACCTATCAACCAATGATCACTTTTAGGGTTTAAAGCTGATTTATTCTATAAACCCATGACGTGATGATGGTACCATTGCAACAACCCTATGGTGTTGTCTTCATGACAACTAATGGTCAGGATCAAAGGTGTTAGATGATGGTGACAACCTACGGTCACCCCCTTAGTTAGGTTTTGGATCAATTAGAATTTTTATGATCAGCCATTAAGCACCCTACTGATGTTATCAATCAATGATCACATTAGCTTGATATTTGATGTTGATTAATGAATATAGTGCTGATCTAACAACCTATGTTGACTTAATGGTCACTAATGATGGTGGATCAGGTATCCACAACCTATGATGAGTTAATCATATAGTTGCAACATCAAGTAAGCCTTAGACCAATGGTTTCTTGGGTCACTTGATGCAATGGGCGGACATATACTGTAATTGATGGTTTTAGCACATGAACTTGACCCAATGGTCAAGATCTAATGTTTATTCCTCCATTAAAGTGGAATTATGTCTAATGTAATATTTTGGTACTAGTAATGTTATTTAGATGGTTTTCTTTATATGATCAACTTAAGGAACTTACTTGCTGACAATGCATGGCTTATTTTAAATAAACAGTCGATTGTGGGTTCTACCGCACTCCCAAAAAAATAACAAAATCCTTATTGTTGTTAATCAAAGGATGTCTAGGGTTAAATGGTGATTTTTATATATCACAACTCAATAACATTATAGATGATTCATTCAAGGTGTTTACTCATGTAAACGACCAATGGCTTTACCTTTTCAATATTTCATGGTTAGAAGTTGATGCCTCAATATTCCCATTGTTTTGGGTGAAGAGTGTAGTGTAATGTTATGATTCTAATGATGATAATTTGATGGTTCAATGCCTTAAACTTGTAGTATTACCCTTTCCCTCGCATGATTATGATTTATAATCACCATAATGAATTAATGGGTAACCCTAATGAGGTATAGCTTGTTATATCTAGTTTTAATATAACTAAATGATGGTAATTGGGTATGAATAGTCCTTGAATGACTAATACAATCATGGAGTACTTTGTTATTTTTGTTGAAACCCTAGTATGCTATAACTCGATGGTTACACTTTGATTTATGTGTGGGTTCATACTTCATAATCGTATGGAATGTGATGGTGATGCTTCACCTTATGCATCCATGATCCAATGGGGATGTCGTGAGTTAGGGTTTGGGTATAAGTGTTGATTAGTAACATTGATATAATATGTTATGTTGAACCTAACTCTAACACAAATAGATAAAGATGATTATTCATGTTTAACATTCTTATATGATGGAATATTTGTGGAATAACCTCCTTATTATGATCATAACCTTAATATGTTAATTGGTGGTTATCATAGCTGCATGGTTGATACTTTCTTATACTAAACATGTGCATTATGAATATGATGAGGGTTAATCATATCTAAATTCCTTGCATGTTGATGTAATAAAGGAATGTTCTTAATGTTAATATAACCCTGCTATGATTATTTATGAATATCTCGTCCTAGCTCATTATTGTAATATTGTGGTGATCTGGTGTATTATATGTAAATGATGTTGTTGAGCCTTGATATAAGGCATGGAATGATAATGTTGACCTTACAGGGTATAGTATGATGGCCTTAATAACCTTTGGGCATGGTTGATCCCTGAATGAGGTGTAATCCTCTTGTATTGCTAAGAGTTGATACCATGTGATATTGTGAAAAGGATTTATATCTAGTGATAGTATGATGGTCTTAATGACCTTTGGGCATGGTAGATCCATGAATGAGGTGTAATCCTCTTGTGTTGATAAGGGTTGATACCATGTGATATTGTGAAAAGGATTTATATGTTGTGATAGTATGATGACTAGTGTAGCACCATGAATGGTAAGTGAATAGTGCCATGTGATGATGAGATGAGAAATTATGTTTCACATATTTTATATCTTTTGAAGTTGTGATACTTATATGCTTTATAGAAGTGAATTAGGGTTTGTATGTCCACTTGTTTGATGCAACTTTAATTCACCCAATTGGAGATAACTAAACTAGTGAAACTCTAATCATGTAGTTCCTTGTGCTATAAAACTATCTTCAGTGTCATAACTTGCTGGATGGTGAAACGAGTGTTCCTAAGGAAAAATAGGAGTGCATACTATTGAGTATGTGGGGTACTTGTCATCCTGACACCAAGTGTTTTGAGAGAATGGTTTTAGTCATATCTAGCCCACTTTTTATGAATGACTTTGGTCGGTCTTAGTGATTATAACATGATGTGATTAGAGGACAACTGCGGTTGTACCTTAGTGATTGGGTTTGAATACCCTAGATTCTAGCATCCTGACCTGTACCAAGGCTAGTTGTAGGACTATATGTCGTTGTTTTGTAGTTTGACTATATGTCGTTGTTTTGTAGTTTGACTATATATCACTGTGACGACCGTCTCGTGAAAATAGGATTAACTAATGCAGAAGTGAATTATTTGCAGCGGATTACTGAAAATCACTGAAAATTAAAACTTTTTGCAAAGAGATCCTCACATAGGAAATCTTTTCCAACAAGAACCATTGCATAACATTTACATTCTGGTTCAAACGTACATAACTTGTACCATCTATTTTCAGAGATTACCTCATCAACTGTCTTATAAACATTATCTACAGACAGTATACGAATCTTGAGGCACTAAGCCAAAACTCAAATTGATATATTTAAAACTCTGAGGACCTGAGAGTACAGAGACGACACATAGGACTACTATCTGTATGACTAGACAGACAATATCTCCACCTGAGATCTTATTGTTGTCCCTGTTGTTACTATTGTTGTTGCTCTTTCCTTGTTCTACGATTTCTGCTTTGCCTCCCATGCATACCTAAAAAATGTTTCCCACGGGGGTGAGACAATTGGAAATTGCCCCAGCGAGAGATATAACTCTCCGCCAAAAACATTGTTATTGCAGTTTATTAAATTAAAACTGAGCAGGGGTTACTTTTATATTATCAGGAAGAATTATTCATCATAGAATAGAATAAGATAATCTCCATTCTCAAGGAGGTCATTGCATCTACCCATGGTAGATAAGTAATTCATCTGTCTACCTTGTAGAGAATATAAAGAAACATAATTAACATTTATCCACTAAGGAATGCACAAAGAAATGCAACATCAGCCAATGAATTTCCGTATTCAATCCTTAAGAAAACATGCTATACGGCTGATTACATTTTACAATCACACTTATGCTCTGAGGATATGAGGTATACCGCTCATACTCCAACCGACCACTGCTAGGAGTCGAAATCGGTACCATACATAGGTTAATGGAAGAGTCGGACTCCAAGACCTCATCCGTCTCGGTCAGTTTGAGACCACATGCAGGACATCTCGTGTCTCTGCTAACTAGCTAGCCAGGGTATACTGGCACCTTCTCTACAGAGTTACAGCGTCAACTGCACTCTCATCGCCAATCGAGAGATTTCTTGTTTATCTCCTCGATCTGACATTAAGTATCATTGGGAGATGTGTACACCATCTAACCCAATCATTGGGAGATTCGTGATACATCCATCCCAACATATTCATGAATGATTGAGAGGCTTCTTGTTTACCTTCCAACAATCTCTTCAAGAGGACGTAAGGATGTTTTCGCCCATTTACCCCCACATATTCAAAATATGTGCTCCGGGTTTTGCCGCGGGCACCCGTTTCACCATCACCTATTCCTGACGATGATGGATCTATGGTCAGAGCACTACATGAATAGATTTCACTTGATTTATTAAGTACATTCTCATATTCTTTTAGCATCAGCTAAGTTCTCAAACAAGACTTATTACAACAATGTTGTAAAGAGACATGTATTACTTTCATCAGATACTTATCAGTCTTTCAAAGACCCTGGGAACTCAGTCCCTCATTTCAATACTGGGAATTATCATCCCTTCCCATTCTCATCACCATAATCATATGGCTCTGGGTATTTAAACCCTTCACTCATCATTGAGCATCATTACCATTTATTAGGTAACTATCACCTTCAGGTCATCTGACCAAGGTATACATGATACTTGTTACCCAAGCATCACAAATGGCTCATCAGGCCACTACACATCTTTTCGCCTCTCATAGGCAACAACTTATTCACATGGCTCACAAGGCCATTCACATCTTGTCACCTCTCATTAGGCAACAACTTATCCACATGGCTCACAAGGCCATTCACATCTTGTCACCTCTCACTAGGCAACAACTTGTTCAAAGATATCATAAATATTTATTCAAGATCATTAGTCTCATCATATAGCATTAATGATCATTAGTTCAAGCTATGAGTTTATTTCTCATCCTCATCATGGTATGACTACATCATACTCATCATTTGGGCTTAACCCCATTTTCAAGGTGCATTAATTAACAGTCATCAAGTGCAACAACTCATTACATTTCACTATAATAGTTGCATATCACACTTCATATATTTCTTACCCAATTATTTTGTATGTGGAGTATATCAAGGTATATAAACCCTGAAGTTCTGAATGTGATAACCATCATATCTTGATGTATCATTTTCTCATCATTTCAGACCCTTTTGAGTTAACCAACTTTATCCTGTATTAAGGTATTTCCCCTCTTAATACATTCCATCACCAAATACTCACCCTTAGCATATAATGCATAGGCCACACATTAGAATTGTCCAACTATCTCACATGATATGGACTTATCTTAGTTTAAGGCATTGCAATATTATTAAGTTGCCTATAAACAACCACATTAGATACTTCCCTTTTCAGGGTATCAGCTACTATTCCATTATTAGGATTAGGCTTCACACAGATACACCTTCAACTAGGGTTTCACAAGGATACACCCTCAACTAGGGTTTCACATGGATACACCCTCAACCAGGGTTCACAAGGTTACACCCTCATCTAGGGTTTCACAAGGATACACCCTCAATTAGGGTTTCATTTAGAATTTCCCTCAATTAGGGTTAGAACACAATAACCCTGTCGATTAGGGTTTATGTTCATGATTAGGGTTTCATGATCTCTCTACTTTAAGGATCATACCCTTAATCACCACATGAATCATATTCATATATGAATTCATACTATCATCATCTCAACTCGATTAGGTCATATCAACCCTTCTATCAAGTACATACTACTATAATTAACATAGTGTACCAAGTCATTGATCCTATAAGCAATTAGGGTTCATCCCTTAATTGGCACTAATCACTTAGTACTATTAGGGTTTCAACCTTTGTACCTTCATTGATTATCATTACTAATCATCATTGGATCAATGAATAATTCATCATCTTAATTCTCAAGAGATTCAATCACATTGGACCTTAATTACATAAGGTATCCAATTGAATTGACCAGTTGAATCTTCAATCACAATAGGTGTCCAAGTGGATTAACCCATTGAATCCTCAATCAACCTTGACTACTTGAGCCCCAAACGGTCTTGGTCTTTCAAAGTTCAAACGGGTTGAAACCGTTTGGTAAAGGTGGTGTTTGAGACCGTTTGCTAAAGCAAGTAGGTGAAGACTGTTTGCCCACGTGTGACTTTTGAAATCGCATGGGCACAAACGGTTTGGGATCGTTTGGTGCCAAATGGTCTTGAGACCATTTGGACTCAAACCTCCGCAAAATCACATGGACCAAAGATGGTCTCAACTACACCAATCGGTTTAGGGTTCTCAATATTGATTCCTTCAATCATTGAATTCATGGAACCAATCATCAATTGGACCTATCCTCATACTTCAATTGAGTTAAATAGGTCAACCTTCAACTGATTTTACCCTCAATTGACCCTCAATTAGTCCTCAATTAGGGTTTGAATCAATTGAATTAGGGTTTGGAATCGATGATCCTTCAACACTAATCAATGCAAGATTAGTTACTTTGAAACCATTGAACCATTGTCCAAATTGAACATGACCTGACCCCAAACGGTCTTTAGGTCGTTTGGATGACCACCAAACGGTCTTGAGACCGTTTGCCCATCAAATCATCAAAATCCAAGTCAACCAATTAGGGTTTGGATCATTGGATTGATCACCAAATCAGCAATTGATTACACTTTAACTTAGTATCATTGGATCATCAATTGCTTAACCATACTCACCCCTAGACCTCCAAACGGTCTTGGGTGACCTCCAAACGGTCTTGAGACCGTTTGTCTCATCCAACCCTTGGATTCTAGTGAAAAATCATTAGGGTTTGAGCTATTGAGTTGATCATCGAATCAGCACTTAATTGCAAATTGATTTGGTACCTTTAGACCTTCAATTGGTCAACCATGTTTAACCCTAGACCTCCAAACGGTCTTGGGTGATCCCTAAATGGTCTTGAGACCGTTTGGGTGATCCCCAAACGGTCTTGATACCGTTTGGGTCAATTAACCCAAAACATCAACTCATTCCAATGCAAAATCAGCACTTAGCCGATTAGGGTTAATACCATATCTTTGAATCTTCAAACACTTAACCATATCCAACCCTAGACCTCCAAACGGTCTTGGGTGACCCCCAAACGGTCTTGAGATCGTTTGGGTGATCCCCAAACGGTTTTGTAACCGTTTGGGCTAATCAACCCAAAATCTCAAATCAATTCATTGGAATTTCAGCACTAATTTCAATTAGGGTTTGCCCAATTGATTAGCCTTCATCTCATGATTCCTTGGTAACTAATCCATCAAATTTGGTGAGTCATTAACCAACATAATTAGGAACAGGAATATCAAACGTTCAACCCTTTTTCAACCCACTCAAATGGTTTTGAAACCGTTTTCCCAAAAAGTTAAATAATCAAACTGAAAAATCAGCACTTAATCCAATTAGGTTTTCCTAATTGATTAGCCTTCAACTCACGATTCCTTGGGAGTTAACCCATAAAATTTGGTGAGTCATTAACCAACATAATTATAAAAAGGAATCTCAAACGGTAAACCCTTGGTCAACTCACTCAAACGGTTTTGAAACCGTTTTCCCAAAAAGTTAAATTTAATCAAGCTGAAAAATCAGCACTTAATCCAATTAGGTTTTCCTAATTGATTAGCCTTCAACTCACGATTCCTTGGGAGTTAACCCACTAAATTTGGTGAGTCATTAACCAACATAATTAGGAACAGGAATATCAAACGTTCAAGCCTTGGTCAACTCACTCAAACGGTTTTGAAACCGTTTGCTCCCAAATGGTTTCAAACCGTTTGCTCTCAAACAGTTTGGTGAAACCGCATGAGCAATTAACTCAAAACCGTATGAACCATGATTTCTTTGGAAAAAGTATCCAAGATGATGTCATCATCATCTACCTTCGTCCCTGAAGTTATAAAAAATTCTGATTTCATGAAATAACCATTTTCAACCAGCAATTAAACAAGATAATGAAGGAATCATTGAAATTGCAAGATTAATGGTTGAATAACAATGAAAAAGGGTTCAAGTTATAAAACCCGCCTCCGATTGAGTTCCAAAGCTCCATCTCCACGGAAACAATGGTGGATGCAACTCCTTTCACCATTCCAAGGCTCGCCTCAAAGTTTGAGTGAAAAGGAATGGTTAGAATTGAAGAGGAGATCGAAATAGGAAGAAATCCATAATTTATTTTCGATTTCCACCATGGAATCAAGGTGAAATGGATCAAGAACCTTATCAACAGGTTGGGGGTCGTCCTCCTGATCCTCCCAATCTCCCTTGGTCGTTTCCCAAGCAAGGAGAAGAAGTGGGGTCGAAAAAGCCTTTCATTTGGCTTGTAAAAGGTCTTTTTATAAGAAATTCAAGGAGAGAGAAAGTGCCTTATAAAAAAATCATTTCATCCCAAAAAAATGTGGCCGCCTCTTCCCCCTTATCTTCCTTAGGGACGAGGCTATCTTGTTTTCCTTTTATCCCTCTCAATTATCCATGATTTAAAGAAAAGCAAATCAAGCACCTTAAATCATATTATATTAATATCCATATGTGAGTGGATTTTTTTTTCTTATAAAATTGTGTGTGAGTTATCCACTCCCTTGGATATTTTCGTGGTCCTTGCAAGGCTCAAAGACTTCACATACATATCTGAATCTAATCATTTTAATTTTGGTTGAAGGCCCTTTAATTAATACATTCATTTTTGCCCTAAATTGAATTAGGGTTTCAATTAGGATTAAATCTTGATTATTTTAATATCAAGATTCTCTCTCCTCCAACTTAATTCAAATGAGGCTCCCCTCTCATTTTCTTTGCTCTACATGATTCCAAGAAACATTAGGGACCTTATTGAAGTGTTAATTTATATATTGCACCCTAGGTTTTTGGTAAATTGCACATTACACCAAAACTGGGTTTTCATGCACATACATTGCTTTATCAGCTCTTCCTTGGTACTCAGGCTACCAAAGCCATAGCTTTGCATCATATTCATTCTCATGATGCTTCAATACATGAGGAACATCTTATCATGCAACATTTGCAATTTAACCCCTCAACTTGGGTAATTTGCACTTTAGTCCAAAATAAGCAAATATTGCTTCAACATTGTTCAAACAGGGCCAAAATTGAAAGATAAGTTTCTCATGAGCCCTAATTACTTTTCACAAGATAAGATTAAACATATAATCATATCTCTTAATCAAAACACCTAGGGTTAAAGTATAATCTAGGTCAGGGATGTTACAGTCACTGTGGTGCAGACTTGTACAGACTGAGTATGGAGAAGATCTTGGAGTCTGGCTCTTCCTAGATCCTATATAGAACTTATTGCGACCATTGGTCGGTTGGACTTTGAGTGGTATGACTCAAACTCCCCAGGGCTTAATAAAAGACGTAATACAACCATGTAGCATATTTGTTTAGGGTTATACACTACATTTCACATTGGATGATAACCCTTGTTCGTTATCTTTACATAAAGATGATGCTTAGTGCAATTAAGAGATAGTAGATATACTTTAAGTTGTGGATATGCTTAAGATTGTAGATGTGTACATGCATTAGCTATGGTTGTGTTGATAACTATACTACTACTGTTGATTATAATCATGATGCTAGCTATCTCATGTTGTTAGTTATGTTTAACATGCTAGTCATGCCTTTATAACTAGAGATACATATACTGCTAATCATATTTATCTAGATAGTTGTGCTTATGTTGTATCTCTTCTTATGATGTTGATATGTTCAACCTGATAGACATGTTGATGTTGTTAGCTATGCATATGATACTAGATTTATTCAAGATGTTAGATATGCTCATGATGCTAGACTCCTTATATTGTTAATAGGGATATGAGAATAGTCTGGCTAATGAAGATAATTATTATCTGCTCGTTTATGTATTTTGTTAATCATCAGTGTTGTTGAGCTTATTTTTTATATATGATTAAACTGCTTAAACTCTCTCATTATATGTAAAAGGTTGGAATCAATAAATGTTCTTGGAGGTTATATCTCTTGCTAGGACATGGGTCTCACCCTTGTGGTTTGCCACATTTTTTTAGGGTAATAGAAAATGACAAAAAAAACATGTGGAAAAAAAGAGGAGCTATAGTAATGAATCTTTGAGAAAGTTGATTAGATGTCTAGTGTGTCCTAGAGTTGTCCATGTACTCTCAAGTCCAAGTAGGAAAAGTTTGTATATGGTGTTTTAAAGGAATCAGAATTTTATTAGCATATTAATGTTTGTTGTGTGGCATATACAAATATTGTTCTCATGTGTATATATGTTGTATCTAAGGTGATAGAACAATTTGTATCAAATTATTGACATAGTATGAATATAAGAAAGATGTTGGATGCAAATGTTTATGAGTGGGTGCTGCCGTTGAAATTGGTTTTAATTTACCCATATTTTTGGGTATGTGGTTAATTGGTGATTGATTGTGTTTTATGTTTTGAGAAATCTCATTTAGAGTAACGGGTTCTCACATCTGATAATTGATTCAAACCAAATAAAAATAAACCAAGTAGACATATCAGAGATACATTAAGCCAAATGAAATAGTTATCATTTAAATTCATGACTTTTATTTCCCTATTTTGGAACTAAGCGTTAGGGTTGGTCTCACTTCCATCTAAATTATCCCTAATCCAAGAAAAAAAATGCTACAATCATCTGCTCATCGTTCCTCCTAACAATACCAACACCCCACCACCTAGTGTTGTTGTCCCCGTTAATAGCATTCCATGTCGCTAAATTAAGTTTAGACTTTTGAAATCTGGTGGATGCCACTGCACAATCTCTAAGTGGTCCGTCATCAAATGGTGCTCACCTCATCCTTCAGCGAAAGCATGGTGAAGGAATTGTTGGAAAAGGAATAGGATTGCGACCCATGTCCTATTTGGATTTGGAATTGAGTAGGAGTTGCCTTATGCTACCAATCACAATAGGAGTCAAATCTAAAAGAGAAAGAAGATGGGTTCCTATGTGCGACATGGATTTGGACTCAGAGTTGGACTTAGAGTTGGAGAAGGATTCCTAATTGCATCCACATGCCATGGAGGCCTATAAATAGAGGCCCTGGAGGGCATTGAGATCACCCCTCTAGTTATTTCTTGGTGCCTTCTGTGGAAGAAGAGTCAAACAACAAGAACAACTGAAGGATCTCTCTTGGTTGAATAAGAGAGGGTCAGCAACTTTGCCTTAAAGCGAAGTAGCGGCTGACAGTGAGTGGCATATTGGGTGCACTGATAGAGTAGCTCTCTTAGTTGATAAGGGAGGGATGACACGCCTTAGTCGTGCGTTAAACGCAAGTGAACGTATCAATGTAATATAGTCTGTGTGAGGCCCGAGTCAAAGTCAGGGAAATGTAAATTTCAGTAGACTACTACTAATTGGTTATGATCAGCTAGACCAATTGGAAAAGTTGAGTGTTGGTTTTTTAAAAATAAATCAAGTAAAGAGAAAACAAAAGTGAGTGATGATTAAATGTTTGGTTTAATCAAATGGAATGGAAATCCTTAGGATTGCAGTTTCACCGTGAGGTCTCACTGCATTCAATTCTACACAACCAGCATAATTTGTGCCTTATTCCTGATTATGATCTATAGTCAGAATTGTTCGCTTCCGCAATGCAATTCACTACCTAGTTCTAAGTCAGTTCCACGCCAGTAGTAACTTATACCCTAGATCTAAGTGCTTTAATAAATTCTCTGGGTGTCCACCATTAACCGTACATTACCTTGTCTAAGGAATTTATTAGTTAAAGTGTTAATCGTTCCTTTTCAACCACTAATTCCTCGTCAAGAGCAATTAACAGTATAAGAAGTCAACTATGGTGATCAAGCATAGCGAATTGCGATAGAAACATGATAACATATCAGGGGGAATTGAGACAAATTATGATAATTGATGGAAATTGTCATACGGTGATTCCCTGGGCTACTCCCGGTCCTAAGGATAATGGGGATTAGCCTCGCATGTTCATCTTAATGATACACATGGAGAAGAAAGAGGAAAACATGGGGAAATGAATGAGAATATGATGTCACCCCTAAAACAGAGAAGATCTGGATAATCCTCAGTGTGAGATGCATGTTCTGCAGCCTTCCGACTGTAGAATCATCTGTCTGCGGCTCTGGAATCTTTCGGGGCATAGCTATGGGCTCCGTTCTTCACTCCCCTCTCCTTCGGGACTCGTGCGACAGAATAGAACATCATCCTTGGCTTTGGGACGTCTTTCCTTAGGTATAGGTACAACTTACGGCCGCCAAAAGATCGCAGTCGTTCGATTGTGACAATTATAAACAAAATCCTGATCTGACGACGTCGATACTATCGATGGGGTGTCAATAGTATCGACACCTTAGGGCATGCGCGCTTGCTTCAAAACTGGGAACGGTCTAATGACATCTCGATACCATCGACCAAATTTGGTCGATGGTATCGACGGAGTGAATTTCTCATACTGAATTGATCTCGAGACCATTTACTCTTTAGGTCGATGGTATCGACTAGGATTGCTTTCCTCCAGTGTGGTTATTGTTGCCATGTCGATAGTATCGACAGACCTGTTGATGGTATCGACAGGTTCTGGAATACAAAGTACCTAAAACAGAGAGAAAAACACAAGTCAAATTCTAGAAATTTCATAAATCATACAAAATAAGATAAAATAAGATAAATTTGATGCATACAATGATTATAGGTTAAAGGAAATGAATCATGCTATTATAGTCACAAAATGACAGATAACGACACAAAACAAGTACAAAACCAACCTATAAATGTGACTCAAAAATCCCTGCATCAAGGGACAATGAATTTGCCTTGAAGCAAAGTAGTGGTTGGTGGTTACAGACACAATGTTGCCATAGTGGCAATGGTCCGACCCAGTCAGCGGTCACATCGACATCAAGCATTCCCCAGAAACGATAGTGGACTTGTGAGGAGATCAAGTAAAGAGGGAGGTTTTGTATACACGGGGTGTGATTCTCTTCTTTCTCATCTTTGTTCTCATGTGGGGAGTGCTACCTAGATTTAGGGGTAATTAAATTCAGGCAATGTAAGTTGTAGTCTTAATTACATAGTTCTTGTTGGCCGATATTGCCTCATGGTTTTTCTCTCCTTATCTTGGGGAGAGTTTTCCACGTTAAATCTGGTGTTTCTTCTTTGGGTTTATATGCTTGTCGGTAATGCTTCCACAATAAGTTTTTGACACATCTGGGGCAGTATTGGTACAGCATCGGCAACAAGTGATATCAGAGCACAAGATGCAGATACCGGTCCAGATGGAGAAGGATGAATATGCAACGATGATAAAGTTGACAAGAACAAATTGTCATATTTGGAAACCCAAGATGGAGAATATTTCCTATTACAAATATATGTACAATCTAATAGAGTGACAAAATCCAGAGAGTATGTCTGATGTGGATGGGAAGAAATTAAACAAGAAGACCGTTCGAACAGTTTGAAAGTGGCTCGACATTTTTGTGTTCCATCACGTCTTAGAAGAGACAAATGCCAAAGATCTATGGGAGAAACTCAAGAAGCTATATGAGTAGAAGACTGCCACAAATAAATCTTTCTTGATTAGAAAGTTTGTGAACCTCAAGTAGCAGGATGGTGAGCATATGAATAAATTCCAAAGCCTTGTAAATCACCTGGGGTCCATGAAGATGGTTCTTGACGATGAACTCTAGGCTCTACTTCTTCTGGGATCATTACCTAACAGTTGATAGACGCTCATAGTAAGAGCCAGTAATTCTACATAGGAAGGCAAGTTGACACTTGACTAGGTGAAGAGTAGTCTACTGAATGAAGAGACTCGATGACAAGTCTTGAGCGATAGCAGATCAGAGGTGCACTTTTAAAGAGAGTAGAGGTGTTGATAGAGTGAGAGATCATGGCAAATCCAAGAGCCATAATGAGTCCCAGAACTATGAGAAGTCTCGTAATAGATCCAAGTGGAAGAGTAGTAGAGGGTGCTTCCATTGTCGCAATCTAGGTCATTTCAAAAAGGATTGCATAGTTTGGAAAAAGAAACATGGGTATGAAGCCAAAGACAAGTAAGATGACGACAAGAATACTACGGCGGCAATCTCATATGACAGGGACGATGACAACTATGTGGTCTTAACATTCCAAAAATAGTCTTAGCATGCTGAGGATGATGATTCTAAGTGGGTGGTGGATACTACAGTTTCTTATCACGATTCATCGAGTAAGGAATTATTCACTTAATACAGGAGGGGAGACTTCTAGAGGCTGAACATGGAAAATTCTAACTTCTTCGAAATTGTCAAGATTGGAGACATTTGTGTTCAAATAAGTGTCAATTGCATGCTCACACTGAAGGATGTTCATCACGTTTCAGATTTTTTGATGAGTTTGATATGTGGTTCATTCTTTGATAAAGAAGGTTGTCATCTTGATTTTGGTGGTGGGAAATACAAGATCACTAAGGGGTCTTTAGTTATTGTAAGGGGCAAACTGTGTCGCACATTGTACAAGACCTAGCCTAAGGTTCTCAAAAGTAGCCACATGATCACAAGATAGATCTACGGCACAGACAGCTAGGACAGGTGAGCGAGAAAGGCTTGAATATTTTATCAAATTAGACATCGATTTCTTATGGCAAGGATAATGGTCTTAGTTAATGTGATGCATGTCAGACAGGAAAGCATTGACATGCTTCTTTCAAGACAAGATCAAAGGTGAAGTCACAGCTTCTACAGCTAGTTCATTCAGATGTTTGCGGTTCGTTTGAGGTAGCTTCATTGGGTGGCTATAGGTATTTTATCACATTCATTGATGATGCATCTAGGAAGGTGTGGGCCTACTTGTTGAAGACCAATGATAATGTCCTTTAGTGTTTTTAGAAATCTCATGACATGGTGGAGCGGGAGACAGACAAAAAGTCAAAGTGTCTCTGCACGAACAATGGAGGAGAGTATCCCTCCAGGGAGTTCCTTGATTACTGCGCGCAGTACAAAATACGACATGAAAGGACAGAGCCCAGCACACCATAACACATGGTACAACTAAGATGATGAACTGTACCATAGTAGAGAAAGTTAGATGCATGATGAAGACTATAAAGTTGTCAAAGACATTCTGAGGCTAGGTAGTGTGTACTTCCTTCTATCTAATTAATCAATCTCCATCAATTCCTTTGGGGTTTGATATACTTGAGAAGGTATGGATAAGCAAGGATGCATCCTATGCTCATCTGCGAGTATTTGGGTGAAAGGCTTATGCACATATTCTAAAAGAAAAAGAGTAAAAGATGGATGATAAAGCGGTGGTGTGTATCTTTCTTGTCTATGGAGATCAGCAGTTTGGCTAGGGGTTATGAGACCCTGTGAAAAAGACCATGGGCAGACATAAAGATGTGACATTCTGTGAAAGTTAGGCAGTTATAGAGTGTGAGAGTGATGATGTAGATGCTTAGGATCAAGTGACAGTTCCTCTGATGATGAGTATGAGGATGCTTCAACTTCTTCATATGTGTAATCTTCATATGATGAAGAAGAGAAGCAGAGTGATAGTACATTGAGTGTTCCGATTCCAGATCCATAGATGAGTGATTCAGACTCACAATCAGAGACTTTTAGGCAGGAGAAGCAAGATCATCACTAGGTAGAGTACTCAGAGCAGCAGCTGAGGAAGTTTGATAGAGTTTGTCATCCTTCATCTAGATATCCATCATGTAAGTATATTCTCTTTACTGATCAGGGGGGCAAAAACTTATCATGAGGCACAAACTCAAAGAGATAAAAGTACGGTGGCATCATGTGATGCATGAGGAGATGTCTTCTTTATATTAGAATGATACTTATGAGATTGCGGCACTTCCCAGGGGTTAAAAATAACTAAAGAACAAGTGGGTCTATAGGATGAAGAGAGATTATAGTAGCAAGGATATTAGATACAAATCCATACTAGTTGTCAAGGGGTATGGTCAAATACCAGGGGTGGATTTTGGTGAGATATTTTCTCCTGTTGTGAAGATGACTTCTAAACATTGGTTCCAGGCTTGGTTTCTAGCTTAGATCTAGGGTTTGAGCAGATGGATGTGAAGACAGAATTTCTTCATGGTGACCTAGATGAGGAGATCTACATGGAGCTTCCAGAAGGTTTTCATGTGAAGGGGAAAGAGCACTTAGTCTGCAAATTGAAGTAGAATTTGTATGGTTTAAAATAAGATCCCAGACAGTGGTATAAGAAGTTTGATGCTTTCATGCATAGTCATGAGTACCAGAAGATAAGTGCAGATCCATGTGTTTACAATAGAAAGTTTCCTAATGGAAATTTCATTATTTTGCTAGTCTATATGGATGACATGTTGATAGTGGGGCAGGATGTCAGTTTGATCAAGAAACAGAAGATAGAGCTTTCCAAAGGCTTTGAGATGAAGGATTTGGGACCACCACTACACATTTTGGGAATGCAGATCACACGTGATAGGAATCAATGGAGGTTGTGGTTGTCACGAAAAAGTTATGTTGAACAGATTCTTGAGCGATTCAACACGAGCAAAGCCATAGTTGTGAATACTCCACTATCTAGTCACTTCAAGCTAAGTAAGAAGTCATGCCCGCCTACATATGAGGAGAAGGAGGTATGACCAGGATTACTTATTCTTCTATTGTGAGGAGTTTGATGTACACAATGATTTGTACTCGTCTTGGTATTGCTCACGCGGTTGGTGTTATGAGTAGATTTCTCTCAAACCATGGAAAAGATCACTGGGAGGCGGTTAAGTGGATCTTTACATACTTATGAGGTATGAGCAGCACGTGTTTGATGTTTGGTGATTCTGAACCAATTCTGAAGGGATTCACATGTGATATTGATCACAAGAAGTCTACCTCCGGGTACATTTTCACATTTGTAGGGGGATCCATATCTTAGCAGTCTAGGTTGTAAAAATGTGTTGTACTTTCTACGATAGAGGTAGGGTACATTGCAACAGCATAAGTACAAAAAAATACTCTAGATTGTGGTATTTTTTGAGAGAGTTGGGCATGAATTAGGTTGACCTGACTATTTTTTGTGATAGTCAGAGTGATATTGACTTGAGCAAGAGCACAATGCATCATGCAGGGACAAAGCACATTGATGTGAGATATTATTATCTTCGTGATGTGGTGAGAAGAGATTATTGACTCTAAAGAAGATCCATACTGAGAAGAATGCTTCTGATATGATGACCAAGGTGGTGACACGAGATAAGCTGGAGCTCTGTGGAATGCATTCCCAGTAATGGTTCTCTGACCATGTCTTTCTCATGGGACGGAGGCAAATATTGTTGGGGATAGAATAGGATTCCAGCCTGTGTCCAAGTTGGATTTGGACTTGAGTAGGATTTGGCTTGTGCTACCAATCCTAATAGGAGTCAAATCTAAAAGGGAAAGAAGATGGCTTCCTATGTACAACATGGAGTTGGACTCAAAGTTGGACAAGGATTCCTACTTGCATCCACATGTCTTAGAGGACTATAAATAGAGGCCCTGGGGGGCATTGAGATCATCATTCCAGTTGTTTGTTAGTGTCTTCTGTGGTAAAAGAGTCGAAGAATAAGAATAACTAGAGGAGCTTTGTTGGTTGAATAAGAGAGGGTCAGTGACTTTACCTTGAAGCAAAGTAGCGGCTGACAGTCGGTGGCACATTGGGTGCACTGACAGAGCAGCTCTCTTGATTGATAAGAGAGGGTTAGTGACGGAGTGTTGCCATAGCGACAACGGTTCGAGCCAGTCAGCGTCACAGCGGCATCAAGCAGTCCTCAACAACAACATGTGGCCTCGTGAAGAGATCAAGTAAAGAGGAAGGTTTTGTACATAGTGGATGTGATTTTCTTCTTTTCATCTTTGTTCTCGTGTGGGGAGGGCTACCTGGATTTAAGAATAATTGAACTCGGACAGTACGAGTTGTAATCTTAATTACATAGTGCTTGTTGGCCGGTATTGTCCTGTAGTCTTTCTCTCATTATCTTAGTAAGAGTTTTCTACGTTAAATATGGTGTTTCTTCTTTGTGTTTATACATTTGTCGGTAACGCTTATACAATAAATTTTATTCACATCAGGGACCGTATCGGTACAACATCCCCAATAGGAATCCCTCCTCGCCTATGTGCCAAGACGCCTTTGTTTTGAGTCCACTATTCAGAATCTCCATTATCTCTTGCCATCTTCTATCTGCGTATGCCCTTCCCTTGCCATCGTACCGTCAGTTGCACCTCTCCCTCCCGGTCATCCAGATGATGGAAGCATGCTTATGATCCATTCGTTCAGCCCATTCATCGTTGCTACGGCCCAAAGGGCTAAAAGTCATTTGATGTTAGCGCTGGAGTCGACATCTCGTCAGTCACCCAAACATGTCTCATAACTCCACTACCATATAACAATTAAGAAACAAATGACCAGTAGACTCGTAAATGGGATTCTGACAACCAGAACGCTTGAGGCCAGGGAAAACAAGCACTGCATAGTATTATCATCAACGGGTATTGCACGACGACGTATCCTTCACACCAACGCGTTGGCTCGTGGCATCCCATCACGTGTTGCCCAAGGTATCTGCAGTGATGCGTCTCCCTAGCCATCTGATCCTAGTGAATGTTTTTTGCAGATCCGAGGGTGAGACAACCATCTCCAGAAAGAGATCAGGCTGTGGTATCTGCAACATAAGTCTTGACAGATTGGAGGCATCATGATCGTACATAATTCTTCTAAGTTCCTCCCAGACCCCCTTCATCCTATGGCCACACCTCTGATATCCTAAGTCGGTGGCTAGGATCTGTTGGCCTCCACGCAAAGAGATACAAGGGATGTTTACACTATGTTATCTCACCAGAAAGACAATGATCCCTCTCCCGTTGTCCACTATATATGCAGCAACATAGCAGGGAAAATCTTCCATATTTTCATTTAATATGGCGACGAATTGGCCAATAGTTGCGTCATATGAGGGACATCATAACTACAATGTGTCGTCCTCACGTGTGCATACTTAGCTCTACATAAGACCGACCACCTAGAGGATCCAATTGAGTACTTCCCAACCTGACTTCATTACAAAAGCGTTCTGAGTCACCTCCAGAGGGGTAAACCCAAGCCCCCTTGTCGGATAGGTAAAGATGTTCATGACCACGCAAATCACACTTTTATGGATGAACCACGTGGGCACTAGGGTTGTAAATGGGTACGGCTAGACCCGCGGACCCGTAAATTCATACCCTTAAAAAATCCGTCAAGGGTCTAGATTTCTTGACCCGCATACCCGCTTACCCGCATACCCGTATACCCGTATTATTGCGGGTCCGCTAATGGGTATAACTATACCCGTACCCGCTATACTCGTGTACCCGTATTACTATATAAATAAATATAATTATATATATGCATATTTGTCATAATCTAATGGCTGAAAAACTACCCAAATATGATCTAACGGTCCAGCCGTTCTTTCTTCACACAACACAATCACACTACTCGACTACTCGCATTCTCTCCTCTCACTCAGTCCATCAGTCGCGACTCCACTCTCCAGCAGAAAGCGGAGAACTAGGGTTCCACTGTTCCAGCGGCGGAGAACTAGGGTTCCCGTCGGGCTTCCGACCGGCGACCGGCACCGATCACTACCGTAGGCCCGCAGCCGCCATTGCCGACTGGCGACCGTCACCGATCACTGCTCCCTGTCTCAACCATTCGATCGGTGATCGAGCAACGAGCATATGTTCTTCTTTTCTTCATCTCCAAGCCAGCGGCCATTTCTCGTCCTCACGTTCCGTCGGCTCCGACGCTCGCGGCTCGGCTGCCTTCCGCGGCTTCGCCAGTCCCAGCGGGAAGTGTCAGCGCCGCTGCCAGCTGGGCCATCGCACACTCGACCTCCTCGGCCTCGGCGACCTCGTCTCCGACGACCTAGCCTTCCCCACAACCACCACCTCCTGTTCAGATCAAATCCTCGTCCAACACCACCCTGAGGCCGACGCAGAAGCAGTCTGCCTCACGCGTTGCTGCCGCCGCCTCCCGGCTCCCGCGGCGCAGGTCCGCGAGTCCTGCCCGCCACCACCTACGTCGAGTCGCCGACGACAACGAAGACAGGGCCTTCGGCCTCGAGGCTCCTCATTCAGGCTGCCGACGCACACTGAATCCCAAATTCCAGGCAGAGGCGGTCGTGCTCCAGATTCCTCTACTGACTACTGTTGCAGCTGCTCGATTCTCCTGTATCTTCTTCGTCACTTGCTGCTATTTCTTCCTCTGTTGTTGCACTTGTTGCTATTTCTTCCTCTGTTGTTGTTGCTGTATTCTACATTCTGGACCCAACTCTTGAAATCCACAGATCGGTCTTACCTGCGTGTGTGGTGATCTACATACTGGAGAAAGGTATGATACTGAAATTTAATCTTTGATTCATTGTCCTATTGGTTGCTGCCATGTTCTTGTTGTTTGTGTCGTTCTATTTTTGTTTCTTGGAAATTGGAATGTGATTCATTGATTTCCTGTTTTTGTGTCCTTATCCATGTTTGTATATAAAATTTGATTCCCTGTAATGCATTCGGTTGTCTGTGTGTTGCACAACTTGTCTTAAAATACACTAAGATTATGTTTTTTTGTTAGGTATTATCATGTCCAATGCTCAAGAAGCAATAGGAGGCACTAGTGGTACTGATTCCACACATAATGTGACATCTAGCACTCAAATGAGTGCTGACAGGATCGATGTTGATCTTAATAGCAAATCTGAACCTAAAATTGATGAACGTCGACAAACTAAAAAAAGGGGTAGACAATCTACATCTGATGTGTGGAAGCATTTTGTGAAAGTGACAATTAATGGAGTACCTAAGGCAAAATGTAATTATTGTGACTCAATTTTGATGAATAGGTCCACAGATGGTACTAGCTCTTTAGATAAACATGTTAGGAAGAAAAATCCAACAAAATTAATGGGAAATGTTGGACAAATGTTTCTAAATGCAGGAGAGAAGAAGAATGATGGCACCATAAACTTGAAAAATTTTGTGTTTGATAAGGATGTTAGTAGAAATGACCTTGCTCGGATGATAATTTTGCATGAGTATCCATTTTCTATGGTTGAACATTTTTCTTTTAGGGAATTTGTCAGAAACCTTCAACCACAATTTAAATTTGTGTCACAAAACACCATTAAGAAGGATTGTGTGTCAATTTATGAGAATGAGAAAGATAAACTTTATAAAGTATTAGATAAGTTAACTTCACGTGTAACCAAGACAACTGACATGTGGACATCTATTCAAAATAAAGGATATTTTTCTCTTACTGGGCACTACATTGATGATGAATGGAGGTTGCATAAAAAGATATTGAATTTTTCTGAAATTGATGCTCCTCACACTACTGAAAATCTTACTAAAGCAATTCTTGATAGACTTTTTCAATGGAACTTGGATAGAAAATTTATGTGCCTTGTTGTTGACAATTGTACTACAAATGATGCTATGGTTAGGGAGTTGAGTAAAAAACTTATGAGTAGGGGATGTTTGATGGCACAAGGGAAATTGGTTCATGTGCGTTGTTGTGCACGCATTCTTAATCTGATTGCACAAGAGGGGGTTGATGTCATAAAGTCAGTAACTGCAAAGATTGATGAAAGTGTGAAATAGGTTAAAGGAT
This sequence comes from Alisma plantago-aquatica, assembly GCA_963693085.1. NCBI lineage: Eukaryota > Viridiplantae > Streptophyta > Magnoliopsida > Alismatales > Alismataceae > Alisma > Alisma plantago-aquatica. Next base: position 927,914,364 of record OY856410.1, on the reverse strand, counting down.
CTGTTTTGCGCTCACAACTGTATTAAGAAGTGGCTTCTCAAGTGAAAGCTCCTCAAAAAGCATTGATTCTTTATGTGTCTACTAGATGGAACTCAACTTTTTTTATGTTAAAACATGCCTTGGAATTCAAAGATGCATTTATTAGATTTGCTGATAGAGATGCTTCATATAAGTATTTGCCAAATGATGTTGAATGGAATAATGCTAAAATGACTTGTGATTGTTTGGAAATATTTTATGATGTCACAAATATCTTTTCTTCAACTTTATATCCATCTGCCAACTATTATTTCAATAATATATCTGATGTTCATGTTCATCTTAAAGAGTTGTGTAATAGTGAAGTATCCTTTATTTCCAAGATGGGGAAAGAAATGATGTCTAAATTCAAAAAGTATTGGGATGTGATTTGTATGATTCTGTCTATTGCTTCAGTTGTTGATCCACGTCTTAAGATGAAAAGTGTGGAATATAATCTGAGAGAGATCTATGATAATGACAATGATGATAGTGATGATAATGATGGTGGTAATGGTACTCAGAAGAAAATTGATCAAATCAAAGGGTGTTTAGTGGATCTTTACAATGAGTATAGATTGCAAATGGGTGGAACAAACTTTGAATACATTGATATCACTAGTGATAGGTCTGGAAGCTTAAATGATACATTAGGACATCAAAAGACTAGTAGTAGGGGTTTGTTGAAGATTTTAGGAAGATTTGATAACCATCTACAAAAGGTACAAGCCACACAACCAACAAAGAATGACTTAGACTTGTATCTTGAAGAGGCTATTCACCCTAAACACATGGGAGAAGATAGTTTGGTTGACAATTTTGATATTTTACAATAGTGGAAGCACAATTGTGCAAAGTACCCAATTGTTGCAAGAATGGCACGAGATATTTTAGCTATTCCCGTCTCCACAGTTGCATCTGAGGCGGCATTTAGCACAGGTGGAAGAGTTCTAAAGCCAAACACAGTGGAAGCTCTCATATGTGCCCAAGATTGGATAAGAAGTAATATTCGTGGTATGTAGATTAGAAATATTTCCACTTATTACAAATGCCTTTTGAAAACAACTCTTATTTTATAATTCTTTTTTAGGACAAGATTGTGGAGTTTCAATACTAGGTTCTGCAAGACATGATTCGGAAGATGAGCAAGAACTTGGAGATGTTGAGATCGTAGATATGGAATGATTGGTATGTAAGTTTCAAATGCAATTTTTTTACATTTCATGACCTTAATAGCCTTTATACTTGTTTTGTTAAGTGCAAATTTTTGGCATATCATGACCATAATAACATATTGATAAATGGTTACATTTTATTTGCAGGATGCTTATGCTCTTTCTTATGATGTCACACATGTTTGCTGCTTTGATTCACGGTTGATGAAGCGGCGAGTTTGATGGACGACCACTCATTTTCTACTTCATAACATGTTTAATTTTCTCACATTTGACATTGTCATTTGATTGTAGAAAATTAATGTGTAACTCCACTTGAGTGTTGTGAATGTTGGCAACTTGGCAAAAGCCAATAGGTCATGAAGAACTAATGTTTTTTGTTGTGTTGACTTGACTTTAAGACTCAAGTTGATCATTTAGCAAAGTTGTATTCTATTGTTGGTGGATCTCTTTCTCTTAGTGTCTTTTGTTCCATTGGGATGTTCTAGTGCTTAAACCACATATGTGTATGAGTATGATTTTTCTAGTAGAGTTTTGAGTTTAAAATAGGTACTTGAATGATTTGTAAGCACAAAAAGCCTCCAAATCAGCAGTTTGGTGTTGCTCTAGCAGCCACCACGTTGAAAATTCTGGACAATAATACATCTATGCACTTTGGAACAATTTTAATAAATTTATTACTTGACCAATAGCAGATTTTTGTTACTCTAGCCAAAAATGCAATGAACTTATACATTTTTTGTGGCCACACTTTGAAAATTCTGGACAGCAGTAAATTTATACTTTTTGGGATAGTTCTAGTCAGTTTATTGCTTCACAAAACAACATATTTTTATATACTAACAGGGATTACGTGAAGAATTCTGAACTGCATTGAACTTGTACATTTTGTGAGATAATTTTTAATTAATTTGGACCTAAAAGTGTGTCCAAAAATCAGTTTTGGCTTTTATAAAACAGAGTGCACAGCAGAACCGTATACCCGCGGAACCGAACCGCCGCATACCCGCATTCTATGCGGTTCCGGGTATGGTGCGGGTCTGACTATTGAGTAATGCGGGTTCAAACCCATACCCGTAAAAATAAAAGGGTATGGTTCTGGGTATGGCCATACCTGCACCGTACCCGCACCGTTTACAGCCCCAATGGGCACTCCACAACCACCTTGCAAAAAGGATTTCGATATGGCGTAATGTTTTCATTGCATACAGCTAGCAGCGAGGGTGTACACTTTACCTTGTTGACTCTCTGCCTAGGTGCACGTAGGTACTCACAGATGGAGCCAACGACAAAATCAATGTCGTGGTCACCACTTGTAGAAAAACGAACTATATCATCAGCAAACACAAGCAAACAGGGAGATTATGAATGACACCTCGTCATATATCTAAGAAGTATGCTATCAACAAACTGCTGTCTTGAACAATCTACAAAAGGATTCTTCAAGTAGAATGTATAAAGATGGGGAAGCTCGTAGAAGCTCCATTGATCACCACAGACAGCCAAGAACGCCTCGAAAAAGGGCAAACACAGATTAATAGTATCATCCATCATCCTAAACTTCCTCAATACTTTCTAAGAAAAACCCAATTAACAGTATCAGAAGTTTTAGACATGTCAATCTTAAACACCACATTGTTTTGATCGCCTTCCACTGAGAAGATCATGGAAAAGCTCCTTTGCCAACTTAATACAATTAGCCATATCCATTCCTTGAATAAACACACAATCAGGAGAGACAAGTTGGGGGAGTATAGAAGCCAGTCTATTGATAAGTATGCAAGCCAGAATCCGGATAGACATATTCTCAACAGATGGAATTCCAAGGAAAGGGACTTGACAACATCAAATTTAGGAATAAGACACATGCGACTGCACTTGAAGCTTATGTGACAAACCACCCTTCAAATGATACAGCAACTATCAGCCAATCCATCACCGTCGAGGACAAACACTCCCGAAAGCTAAAAGGGGAAAGCGGCACAAACTGGGTAACCCATCAAAGACAAGTCGGTCGCACATGATTACTGAAAAACAACAAACTACAATATGCATTGTTAACAATCTTTAACCTGTATAGTTATGTAATTTTTTTTAATTATATGCCACTTCGAAAAGACCACGTATTTTTATGAAATTTTCCGTACTTGATGGCTGAATACAACTTAATTAAGCATTTTATACCTAAGACACACCCGTGTGCATTTTAGTTGAAAGATGTAAGACTTAACCCACGCAATGGCAGCAAGGCAATGAAGATATGTGGGATGACAACCCCACCGACAACCATCAAATGAAGATATGTGTTTGTTTCAGCTCCAGGCTGTTAATTTGTCGTTTCGTTAGTGCCAAGAATCTAGAAATGGTTTACCAAACACCAAATCAAGGATACATGTGATAACAAATTTACCGCCCATGAATATATACACCAAGAAAGAAAACAGAGAGGAAATGTTACAGACAAGATGCGGCCAAAATCCCTATATTGACTAACATGAGTAGATTGTACTGTTGTCATGGATCAGCCAACAGTAGACAAACAAAAAAACTAGTCACTGAATCAGTTAAACATCTAGCCATATTGGAAGCCCAAAGCAGGCTTCTTCAGGCCATGTTGTCATCAGATTCTTTCAACTTGAACTCAAAGCTGTCATAATCCAAGAATGAAGAGAAGGGAGAAATGTTTGCCTCCAGTAATATATCCTCTTCAAACACTACATCAATGAAAGAACACAACAGTTGTTTAGTATGGCATATACTGTAGCAAGCTACTAAATATTATGCTTTTTAGAATAGTTGAAAAAGTGGGCATGTTCCTATCATAAGGCTAACAATTGTTAAATTCTAAAATACAGCAGTTCCGTCTAATGCATTTAGTGTGCTAAAAATGACCAAGTGACATATATCTAAAATACAGCAGTTCTATCAAATGTATTTAGAATCGATTAGAGCACTAAAAATGACCAAGTGACACATATCTAAAATACAGCAGTTCTGTGTAATGTATTTAGAATCGATTAGTGCACTAAAAATGAGCAAGTTACATACATATATCTGCCTTAAAAATCAGACTCGCTCGCCTGTTGCTTAGTATGACATCTAATGTAGCAAGCTACTAAAGGTATCATGTTAAGGCTTTTAGAATAGTTACAAATGTGGGCACGTCCTGTTATAAAGCTAACAATTGCTACTAGATTCTAAAATACAGCAGTTCTGTCTAATGCATTTAAAATCGACCAGTGTACCAAAAATGACCAAGTGACAGTACACACACACACATATATATAGAGTCGGGCTAGAACATACTTGAGGGTAACAAGTAATTTTTCATGATGCAATAATCTTTTTTTTTAATCTGATCCGTGGATTTTCTTAAACATCTTGTTAATAGTTCATACATAAAATTTGAGCCCATTTGGACATTTATAGGTCATGTTATAGAGACCACAAAAATAATGCATTTCGAATTAGTTTCGTGTAGATTTTGTTGTCCTCGGATGAGTGACTTACACTCATCCAAACGGGCTCAAAATTTATATGTAGCATTATTATATTATGACAATAAAGAACAATGGTTTACATTTTACAAAAAAAAAATCTTGATATGCAAACACCACTTGAGTGTACCGAGCGATCTGTACACTCGAGTGTATTCTAACCTGACTCTCTCTCTCTCTCTGTGTGTGTTGTGTGTGTACTTATAGAACCCACATATAGTCATATATAAATATATAAATGAAGAATATATTTATATCATTTATATATATATATACATATACTATTATGATATATAGAGACTAACATCGTTATAAGCATATACACATGCATATATATATATAATTAGAGGCATATATATATATATATATATATATATATATATATATATGTGTGTGTGTGTGTGTGTGTGTGTGTGTGTGTGTACTCCTCAGAGATTGCATTGATGCGTGTACATATATATTTATAATATGTACATCCATACATAGATATGTGTGTGTCTGTGTGTACTACATAGAACACACACATAGTCATATATAAATATATAAATAAAGAAATATATTTATATCATTTATACATATACTACTACGATCTATACATACAAAAAAAGTTATAAGTATACACACATGTATATATATATTTATAATTAGAGGCATACATATAAATATGTATACCTCATATTGTACCGAGGCATACATATATATTTACAATATGTATATACATACGTATATATAATTCCATATATATATATATATATATATACACACACACAGACAGACAGAGTACATGCATATAGATGTGTGTGTGTACTACATAGAACACACATAGTCATATAATTAAAGAAACATATTTATATCGTTTATATATACTACTACTACGATCCATACATACAAACGCAGTTATAAGTATACACATATGCATATATACACAGACACACACACAAGCATGTATGCACAATTGCACATACATGCAACATATAATGATATAAGTATCTAACATATTCATAGCTGTAAACATACTTAAACACACATACATGCACATACATACATATGTATATACACAATTTGAGGTTAGTTGTCGGCAAGGGAATAGCCCGGTTGGCGAATTCCGTTGGTCCCCAATGAAGGGACCCGGGTTCGAAACTACACGGAGAAGCATCTCTTGATTTATCACCCCCCCGGGCGTCCGGCCTCCGCCACGGGTTATGGGAGAGGGGGAGAGAAATCTCTCTCTCTTAATCCCACAATTTGAGGTTAGTTTGGCCCTTATGAAGCCCAAAATAAGGTAATATAGTCTTTTTAGACACAATTTGAGGCTTACGCCACGCAAACGCCTCGAGTGCCACGATATGCCTCTCACAGACTGAGGTACACGCCTCTCACAGGCAGGCCTCTCACAGACTGAGGTGCATGCCTCACACAGGCAGGCTAAGACTTACCTTGAGGCATACCAGAGACTGCCTCGCCTCAAGGCATACGCCTCTAAAGCCTCGAGGTGAACTTTTTAAAAATCATGTCCACAGTCACCCGTTGTTGTGCGCCTCAACCCACAGCCTCCATTGTCCCATCTACTTCCCCCTCTTGTCCTACAGACTTCTCCCTCTTCCCTTCATTTCCACTAGACATATGAGATGGGTGGGTAGGTTGGGTCATTGTGGGTATGATCTCGCGGATGTGGGTCAAAAAGACCCAATTTTGAACATTTAAGTGAAACAAAAGTAAACCCAAACCTAACCTAATGGGTTGTTGGTCGAGTCGCGGGTGGCCACATAAAATATGTTCAATCAAAAGCACGTTAATAGTTGCACATCCAAAACCGCAAGAACAATTTGCTGTTTTTTTACGTCAATCTTAGGAAATTTGGTGTACAATTGAAAAAACAATATACATGTTGCATTCAATATGAAATACCGCACAAGCATCATTATATCGTCGTTTCATATTAGATATTCTTAATAGTACAAGTACATTGTTATTTCAAAAAATGGTGATTCTAGTCATGCCGCCACCTAGGCTTGACTTGGTAACAAACCAAGGATCTAACCAACTAGATGGCCTCACTTGGACAAGTACATTGTTATTGTCTACTACAAAAAAAATCAAATATAATTCTTGTGACTGAATATAAAACATGCTCAAATATACAAGTAATGATATAGAACACAACTATGTTGCTCAACAAAACATGTCAATCATGCCCATCGTTCTGTGAATTTACTTACATGTGCAATTGAGCTGCTTGATAAACGTATGACATTTCTTAACAGCCATACATATATTACTTAAAATGAAATGTTTATTTTAATAAATTGGGTCAACTATGGGTTCCAATGGTTCACCTGCAAGACTTGCTACATGGGTGGATACGGGGGTTTGGTGATTTTAAGTGGGTGGCAAGTTTCATCACGCAAACCCCACATAGATGGGTTGACCCTGGGTGCCCGCAAATTCTGATTCAAATTGACAGCTCTAATTTTCACATTGTACCCCATCATCTTACTCCAATGATGTCACAATCTCCTCTACTAATATGTGATGGATATCTTCTTCTCCTTCAACATGTCACTCCACCAGATCCCTCAGTCCATCAACACTTGTTAAGGCGACAAGGCTAGGCACCTTAGCAAGTCTAGGCATCGCCTAGGGGCTTTAAGAAAATTAAAGTTACGTACAATGTACCTATAGATACATGTGTTGATTCTTAAAACATTTCTATATATATATATATATATATATATATATATATATATATATGAGTACGTTTTTAATGCCCGCGCGGGTATCTTACTTATACTACTCGTCCCTCAAAAGCACGGTGGCATCTATTGTAAATTAACTAAAAACTAACATCTTCCGCGGAAACCTGTCTCTCGTCTACTCTGTCTGCCGTCGGAACCCCGCACGCCTTTGTCGTTGCGTGCCTGGCAGGTAGATGATGCATCTCAAGTACCAGAATCCATTTCATCATTAACCATTGGCAACACCCGTCGCGCCGGATTCCGACAGAAACATCTTCGTTCCGATGGAGCCCGAGCTCAGCCACGGCCACGCCCAAACCTACCTCTCTGCATCCTCTTGCAATCCCTGCATCGGCTCCGTCCCTCCGCCCCGCCAAATCCCTCTCCATTCCGCCCAAACCCTCCCCCTCCTCCTACAGCGTGACTCTAACCGCCGCATGTACACCATCATCTCCCATCAATCCGATGCCTCGCCGGGACAGGTCCGGGCCCATGGATCCTCTTACCCGTCCCCCGCCCGCGGCGGAGGGCTCCTCCTTGTCCAGGAGGACGGTTAGGGCGGAGGAGAAGGTTGAGGTGGACGAATATGAGGTCGATGATGTCTGCGAACGCATGGGGTCGTCACGGAGTTCACCTGGGGGAAGATGGGACGCGGCGGGTTCATGAAGCCATTCCCGGAGAAGTTTGTCTGGGGGAAGATGGTAACCGACATCTCCGGCTCCATCAAGTATGGTAGTTGATCGGCCTCCTGGTTCAGCTCATTTGTGGCAGGACCAAAGCAAACGACATCTGGGAACATACATCATCACACCTAGACTTCGCCGACTCCCTTCACCTACTTCTCACTTGTCTACAGCCGCCCTGGTCACTTGCGGCATTAATGTCCAATTGAAGAAGTTCTTAACTCCGTTGTCACTCCCACTGCCACCGAAGGTGAGGAGGTGATTGAAGACGTCCAGGCCCCAACCGGTCGACATGATTGTTGTGAAAAAGGTCTTCGTCTTGTTTGGGATGCAGATTAACGGTAGTAGCTATTGGGCATTGGCCTCCTCTACAAACACGTAGTATGTAGAGATCAATCAATTATAGGTGTGATATTAACAGACAATGTAATTGTATGTCACATAGGAAGTACTATTTTAATTATAAAATTGACCAGTGTTAAATATAGAGTTTGTATGATATGTATAATAACTATTTGACACATAAAGTAATATGGAGTTATAAAAAGTAACATTGCGGCATATAAAGTAACTATTCGGTATGAAAAGTAACTATTAGACTGCAGAAGTAACAAAGAGTCAGAAAAAATGACAACGGGATTACGAAAAGTAAGAAAATATGTTGATAACAGTAGAAAGGTATATCCAAAGTTAAATGTAATAGGCATCAATGGTGCTGGCAGTAATCGGTGATGGATGTTATCAGAAGTAACAATTTGGTATATAAGTAACTGTTTGATGATATCAAAAGTAATTGTATGTGTTAAATATAAGATTGCTTGAATATGAATAGAAAAATGTGATACAAAGACTGACGGCCTCTCCTTTATATAGGAGAGGAGAGACGCCCTATTACTTAGGACCCAAGTAATCTAAACTAGACGGGCCGGAAGATAAAGGCCCACTAAACTAATTAGCCTATTTAACTAATAGACTAATTTAGACACTTTAACACTCCCCCTCAAGCTGGAGCATGGGTGAAACACATGTCCAAGCTTGGAGAGTTACAAGACTCGATAAAAAGAAATGATAAATGAAAGATAAAAGATAAATATCACTCCCATACAAAATATGTTACTCCCCCTGAAATAATATTCCCCCTGAATCATATGGTGATGATGACTCTGCAGGCTGAAGATACTCGAGCTTTGAAGGTCTTCCTTGAAGTGCATCTAAAATGAAGACATCTGAAGATACTCTGTAGGCTGAAGAATGGTCCTGATACTACAACAAGTCGCCACTGGAATACGTGCTTAACGCGGCACGAACGCGGACGGACGATCTGCTGCTTGATACGATGCAGGAACCATGAAACTTGGGGGCTTGACGGGAAAGGAGATCATCCATCAAGGAAAGTCCCAAGAGGATCAGCTACAGGCGATGTCGATACTGCAGATACAGCTCGGAGAAGACGTGATGAAGCAGCTCGGTGAAGATAAAACTCTGAGCTTCTGAAGAAGCACCCATCTGTCTCATGTGAATGCAGATGAAGGAATACACCATCAACACCTGACGTACATAACGCGGTACGAACGCGGATACGGTGTCGACGCTGGATCTTCACTGCTGGCTCAAGTAGAGAACTGGTGTGCTGAATGATGTGAAGCTTCATGAAGATAGCCTGGAATATATAATCTGAATACATATATCATCATCTCATCTCATACTCTCTCTCTCATACATTCTCTCATATGCTCGCATGCTCGCTCTTCTCATCTCTCCCTTTCCTCTCTATCCCCCCCGCACACCAAATACGACAAGAGTGAGTGTTTGGTGTGGAGAAATGGATATATGACCCCCCCTTAATGTGGAAAAGAGATGCTCACATAATATGGGTAGGTGGGAAAGAAAAAGGCTGAAAAGGGAAAAATATGTGAAATGGAGATGGGTAATATGTGGAGAATGAAACCGATAGCCAAAGAGAGTATACTAAATGGGTAAACATGAGATCCGGGTAGAAAAATAAATGGATCTAGTCCTGACCCGAAAAGGGGGTTTGTTGGCCCGTTAGGGCAACAAATCCGGGGGTGCGGGGGCGGAGCCCCCGCGAAAATCCGATTAGGCTCTAAATAGGATCCGATTAGCAAAAGATAGAACCGATTAAGGATCCGAATAGCAATAGAGGACATAATGAATATGGGAGTAGACATAGATGGGAGGTGACGATGGAGTGATGATGATGAAGTGATGATGATGAAAAAACAGCAGGTGATGGCGTAGGGACATCAGTAGCATGATGATGCAGATAGCAGCAAATGGAAGATGAAGATCGCCGGGACGATGATGAAGTGGAGGAGCAGCAGCTTGCGGATGATTGCTGGATATGACGTTCGGCTGATGTAGCATTTGTCGCACCATAGGAGATGACAAAGGGTCTCCTGCGTGACTCCGGAGATATTGCATGCCAAGAGGATGCATGCGGAGCCAAGGCGGAGCCTCTCCAAAGCGGCGATGAAGGCTGATCGGAAGACATCATGAGATGGATCCTTCGACGGATTGCCGTTTGCTGCTGATCAACTGTCGATACCATCGACAGGACTGTCGATGGTATCGACCGACTCTCTCCTTGTCGCTGTGATAAAGTCGATACCATCGACCTCCTGTCGATAGTATCGACGCAGATACTCTTCCGTCGCTGTGATGAAGTCGATACCATCGACCTCCTGTCGATAGTATCGACGCCGGCGATGCAGATTGCGTCACGGGATGTCGGCGGATGTTTGCGTCTGGTCTGATGTCGATACCATCGACACTCATGTCGATAGTATCGACGCGGCGGCGGCGGCGGCTGCTCCGGAAGGTGGAGATGGCTGTTCCTTGCGGATGGGAACCAATTTCCGATGGTCGACGACTATGTGGAGATGGCTGCTGACGGCTGCTGACGGCTACTGCTGCTGATGGTGGCGAGGCGCTGCTGCTTTCAGATGGCGGAAGGAGATTACCGCGGCGGATGCCTACGACGGCGATTGTTGCGGATGATGATGGAGGACGGCTGCTATAATAGGCAACGGAGGTGTTGTATGGAAAGAATGAAAGAATAGATGAATGGAGATGACCATGGAGGCCGGAATATGCCTAGCGGGCAGCCGGCCAAGCCATGGAGATGGCGGCTGCGGCCGCCCGCAGGCGGAGAGAGCCCGCGGTTGCTCTCTTCGGAGAGAGGAGCGGCGGCTGCTGCAAGGGAGAAGTCGGCGGTCTTGGAGAGAGAGAGAGAGGGAAGCGGCGGCTAGGGTTCTCTCAGGATGGAACCCGCTCTGATACCATGTTAAATATAAGATTGCTTGAATATGAATAGAAAAATGTGATACAAAGACTGACGGCCTCTCCTTTATATAGGAGAGGAGAGACGCCCTATTACTTAGGACCCAAGTAATCTAAACTAGACGGGCCGGAAGATAAAGGCCCACTAAACTAATTAGCCTATTTAACTAATAGACTAATTTAGACACTTTAACAGTATGGTACGAAAGTACCCATTCAACACCAGAAATAATACAAGGACACAAAAGTAACTATATTGTATAAAAAGTAACTACCCGACATTGAAAGTAACATCAAGACACAAAAAGTAAACTATATGATACAAAAAACAACTATTTGACACTAAAAAAGTAGCATCATGAAAAAAATAACTATGTGATACCAAAAGTAACAGTAGGACACAAAAAGTAACTATATGGCATGGAAAGTAAATACATGATACAAAAAGTAGCTACCTGACATTGAAAGTAACGTCAGGACACAAAAAGTAACTATACTGTAAAAAAGTAACTATTCGACACTAAAAGTAACATCGAGAAATAAAAAGTAACCATCTGACACTGAAAGTAACACCAGGACACAAAAAGTAACTATATGGTAGACGATGATATGGGGCCCAACTATGGTATTACATATTTTTATTTCTTTAATTTTGAGTTATAGGACAAACAAAGTAACTATATGGCATGGAAAGTAACTATCTCACATTAAAAGTATCATCATGATACAAAACGTAACTATCCGACTCTAAAAGTAACATTAGGACACAAAAGTAACTATATAGTAAGAAAAGTAACTATTTGACATTAAAAGTAACATCGAGACACAAAAAGTAACTATCAGACACTGAAAGTAACATCATGACACAAAAAGTAACTATATGGAAATGTCCGGTCATACTGCACAGTAACATCAAAGTCTAAGATACAACCAGCAGCTAGTTGCATCATAGATATGTCCTGCCATACTTGCAAGTTTCCAATAATATACTTGCCAAGGATTTTTCATCAACTCAACGATACGTGAGCCTATCTTGGGTCAAGCACATGTACCCAAACCAAGTTACATAAAATAATAACATATTTCAAGTAACCTTGTGTCAATACATGCGCCTGGTGTCCA